>LNAC01001089.1:0-91765 GCA_002007465.1 Ailurus styani
AAAATAAAATAAAATAAAATAAAATAAAATAAAATAAAAGAAAGAGAGAGGGAAGCAAGCCATACTCTTATGGATAGAGAACAAACTGAGGGTTGATGAAGGGAGGTGGGTGGGGATGGTCTAGGGGGGTGATGGGTACTAAAAAGGGCACTTGATGTGATGAGCACTGGGTGTTGTATGTAAGTGATGAATCACTGAATTCTACTCCAGAATTCAATATTGCACTGTGTGTTAACTAAAATTTAAATTAAAAAAAACCCACAAAGTTCCTTAATTGAAGTTTTACAAGTGGAAGAACATCTTTATACTATTTTTTAAAGATTTTATTCATTTATTCATGAGAGATAGAGAGAGAGAGAAGCAGAGGGAGAAGCAGGCTCCCCGCTCTGCAACACTCAATCCCAGGACCCTGGATCAGGACCTGAGCCGAAGGCAGAGGCTTAACTGACTGAGTCACCCAGGTGCCTTCTTTATACTATTCTTAATGGTATACTACAGAAATTCTTAAATATTTCTCCTCATGTTTTTTACCTCTTCTATGGCCAGACAATGAATGAATTCTCTGAAAAGATCTGGAAGTAAAGTCTAAAATAATTGCCTCAAATTTTCCAATGCCCCATATTTTATCTCGAAATTTTAAATGAATTTTGTGCTGTACACTAGAGTAATCCACGTCTGGTACCCTGTAAAAATATTAAGAGTATTTACTGTTTGACTGCTTATGTCTTACCACCAAATATTCGGGTTACATTGATGATTCATTTGAGAGTACCATATTTCATCACTGGTTTCAGGTAATCCTGGATACTTACAACCTCCAGAAATGCGCTTGCCCTGGTCTGAGGAAAACAATCATGAAGTCAACCTCCGCTCTTCCGTAGTTGCTCTGTGCCTACACTGAGCCTCATTTCCCTTCTGTGTACTGTAAGGATCTTGCACAGGGTCTCTTAAGGTGCTTATGGCTCAGGTAGCTTCTGCAGTAATGGCCATCAGACCTGCAAGAGGCAAGCTCGACTCCTCTAGCTACTGGTGAGCCGCAGGTGCACACTGTTACAAAATGGGGTGCAGAAAAACGTAATAATTCTACTATTTTATGTAATATAAAGTTAAGTTAATAAAATACTGTCGATAGGCAGTCCCTGTTTCGTATGTATTTCCTAAAAGCTCTTATATTCAAGCTGGCAAAATAAAAGCTCCTTCCCCCATTCTCTTTATTAGAAAAATGGGGAAATGCCTTACATGTGGGGTCACCTCATATTTAAGCACACACCATAACTCAATAAGGACCGACTCAGAGGGGCATCTGGCTGGCTCAGTCAGAAGAGTGTGCAACTTTTGGTGTCAGGGTCATGAGTTCGAGCCCCATGCTGGGTATAGACATCACTTAAAAAAATAAAATCTTAAAAAAATTTTTTTAAAGGATAGACTTAGAAGTCAAGGTGGGGCAAAAGTTGATGCTAAAGACTCAAGCACTGACACATCAAACGAGGTCTCAAAGAAGGAACTCTTAAAAACTCAACAATAAGAAAACAACCCAATTAAAAATGGGCCTGAGACCTTAGGAACACAATAGCAAAACAGATATACAGACAGCAAATAAGCATATGAAAAGGTGCTCCAGGGCATGTGCTGTCATGGAAATGCAAATTAAAACAAGGAGACACCACTATACACCTGTTAGAATGGTCACAATCCAGAACACTGACAACCATCAACTGCTGGCAAGGATGTGGAGCCACAGGAACTCTTACTCATTGCTGCTAGGAATGAGAAGCAGTATAGCCACCTTGGAAGACAGTTTGGAGGTCCCTTGCAAAACTAAACATACTGTTACTATAGTTTGCAGCAATCACACTCCTTGATATTTACCTAAAGGAGCTGAAAAATTATGGCCACACAAAACTCTGCACACAGACATTTATGACAGCTTTATTCATAATCGCCATATCCCAGAAGCAACCATGATGTCCCTCAGCAAGTAAATGCATAACGAACATGCGGCATATCCAGGCAATGGAATATTATTCAGTGTAGAAAGGAATGCGCTATCAAAAAATAAAACAACAACAAAAAGGAATGAGCTGTCAAGCCATGAAAAACCACTGATGGACCTTAAGTGCACAGGACTAAGTGAAAGACATCAATCTGAAAAGAAACATCCTGTAGGATTCCACTATATGACATTCTGGAAAAGGCAAAACTACAGAGACAGTGAAAGGGTCAGCGGTTGGCAGAGGTCAGTAAAGGGAAGAATGAAGAGCCGCAGCACACAGGAATTTCAGGGCAGTGAAAACATTCTAACTACTACTACAGTGATGCAAGCATGACATTACACATTGTCCAGACCCAAAGAGAGTATCTGTAACGCCAGGACTGAGCCCTCCTATAAACGATGGACTCTGAGTGATAACGACATGTCAATGCAGGTTCCTCAGTTGGAACGAGTGGTGGGGGATGCTGAGAACGGAGGAGGCTTTGCACACCAGGGGACAGGGAGGACACAGGAACTCTGTGTCTTCCTCTTAATTTTGCTGTACACCTAAAACTGTTCAAAACAGAAACTCTTCAAAGTATGTGTGTGTGAAGGAGAACGATGTTAAGGAGCCTAGATTTCCCCACGTGGTAGCCTGTGGAGTTTTCACACTCTGACAAGCCCAACAAGATAATGCCCCAGGACGGAGAAGCCAGTCACAGCCTGATCAGCATGAGGCCTCCGTTGACATTCTCGCAAACACTGAAGAGTGCACGCCTTCCAGTGTATTTTCAAGAACAATATATCTTCCCTGTGATCACAGACAGTCCCAGTCCCACGAGGTGCCAACGAAACCCTAAGTACGGGAACTCTAGTTTCAGGAAAAGGGGCAAAGGGTAAGAGACTGAGCAGCACCAGGCTAATCCCTTCTTTCTCTCTTTCACAGACACAATTCAGCTTCCCCAGATTCTAAAGCAGCTATTTCCAGGCAAGCTTCCACATGACCCTTCCCCTAACGTGACCCCCCCCAAAACCCAGAAAACAAAAAGAACATTCCAATGCGCCTTTTACCTGTTCGTTTTCCGACCCTGCACCAGTCTTCCAGTCTGAAGGTTGCCCACCACACACCCTGCTGTATAATTCAGAATCTGGTACACTCCCCAGTCAGATCAGTAGTCTAAATTTGTACTACCACAAAAGCTTCGAGCGATTAATCAGTTGCAAATCAAATATTAAAAATGAGGATTAATCTCATCACTGCAGCCTGACAGATGCATTTAGTGTTAATAAATAAACTCCAAACTTCCTGCAGACACTGCAAAGTGCATTCCCAATTTGCTTTTCCTCCTGGTTCCTAATAAGGAGGAGGGGGAGAGCTCCATTGATATTCAGAGGCTGCGCTACCCAAGTATTCAAGCAGCCAGCTCCACTGTGTCTCATAAGAAAAAAGCATCAGAAATTAGAGGGGGCGAAACATTCTGACCCGACGCTCTCTGATCTCCCTAACAAACCTTCAAATACACCGTCAGTCTCAATCACATCGTGTGGGCAGTGAGAGTCATGAGGCCAAATAAAAATACCATTACGATATTCAGGGACATGTGCAATCAAAGGGTAGATGAAAAACTCCATACGTTTGGGGTTTGCAGTATAATTTAAAACAGCAACACACTGGCCTGAAAAACGGAACCCCCATGGCCTTCAAACTTCAAGGATAATGGAAGATGCTTGGTAAGAATAAGCCAATTCAGAAAACGGAATTCACCAGTTTCAAAGTAATTTCTGCCAAAGCACAAATGGCAATTTAAAAATGGGCTAAAGTGCCAGAAAAATACCACTTAAAAGTTTAGTAATAGCACATTAGAGTACACATATAAAAGTTACACCTTGTACACCTGAAACTAATCATAGGACATTATGCATCAATTATATTTCCATTTTTTAAAGTCACGTGCTATGGAGTGTGTAAACATACGCAGAGGGACAAGTGAAAGCATATAATACTGCAGCACAGTGAATTCAACAGCATATGAAGAACAAAACAAATACCAAACCCACCATGAACCGAGTAGTACTTCAACCAAAAAGTGAAGAAAAGTATAATAAAAAGATCCACTGGGGTCTGAAAAACACACATTCTGGCATACTTTTAGTATAGCATGACGACATTTATAGTATCATACTTAATAGTGAATTTTGGAAACTGAGAGGAGTTACGCAATGATGTATACAAAGAAATTCTACATAACCATTAGAAAGGACAAGACTTACACACACGCAATAATGAGAGGAAAGTGGACCCTAAAGGAAATGGATGGAAACTACAGTCACATTTTTATAAAAGCCACAACATGTACATGTATATATGTCTATATTTAAAGTAAGAAACATGGAAAGGCATACAGTGAACAATTACACATGGTTAGCTGTGGGGAAAGACACTGGAGCAGAGTCTTGCTTTTACTCCAGAAATTTCTGAAATCTCAGATTTTTTAATGAACATATGTCTTTTGTATTTAATTTGCAAATAAATAAATACATATATATGTATTTATATCTATCTATCTATCTATCTATATATATATACACATACACACACATACACATATCTATCTACATATATATCTATCTACAAACTCTAGATGCTAAGGGGGAAAAAAAACACAGAATGAGAACCAGCCCAGAGAGGTCATCTAGGGAAGGATGTCCACCACCTCCATCAAAGACGACAATCCTTTTTATGAAGACTCCAGGGAACAAGATGGCAGAGTTCCTGGATAATCTAGTCAATTGCTACACAACCTCATTAGGGAACATGCTTTTATCTACGCCCTTCTCCTCATTCCCAGCTCAGGACTAATCCTTTTCGGGCGCCCGGGTGGCTCAGTGGGTTAAAGCCTCTGCTTTCAGCTCAGGTCATGATCTCAGGGTCCTGGGATCAAGGCCCGCATCGGGCTCCCTGCTCAGCGGGGAGCCTGATTCCCCCTCTCTCTCTCTCTCTGCCTGCCTCTCTGCCTCCTTGTGATCTCTCTCCCTCTGTGAAATAAATAAATAAAATCTTTAAAAAAAAAAAAAAAGGACTAATCCTTTTCTACTTTCCTCAGGAGCTATAAAAAACAGATGGTCACACCATCTTTTGAATTTGTCAATGCATCACATAAAATCAACAGCATTTTTCTGGAGGGACAATATTGCGTCTGACAATACAGAGCGACATATCCCTTTGTGCTCTTCACACGGGAACTTACCAGACTTCATTACTAATGAGCTACGCAAAGGGGTTCTTCCAGATGTATTTAATTTAATAAAAACAAGTATTAATTCAGTGTCTCCCATGCACTTAGTATTTTATTATGAGCTGTGGAAGGTCCTTTAGAAATGTAAAATATCACGGTTGGGAGGGAGAAAATGATAACAAGGGGATAAACAATTCAGATTACTTCAAGATAAATTGGGAGAATGCACTCATTTTTTACTATTATTATTGAAGCATGAACAACATGTTTAGAGTTGAGCCTTGGACAAACAGGGTGAGGAGAGAGAACTTTAAAGACTTTTTAAAATCGTACTATTTTGTTTTGTCTTCCTTTTAAAAAACTTTTGATATTTACTATTTGCCAGTAGGGTCCAACAAGCTTTGAAAAGGAGAGCCAGAAAGTGGGGCCAGGGCCAACAGCAAGGCAGATGTAGGAAGACTAAGAAGTTTCTGCAGTCACTGAGGCACCCTGTGGGGACAGCTAGGCTGAGGGCCTAGCCACATTAATGAAGACCTGATCCGGTTTGATGACAGACCAGCAAAGTTTGGACAGCCTCGACAAAAGGAAATGTTTCTGTCCATTACAGAAACAGTGAATGAAAATGTGAGATCCAAGAACGTTGCTTAAGATAATGAAGAAGGAAACATGTCAGGATGAGGAAACAGGAAGGCAGGTTAAAAATGCAAAATGGGGTTAGGGTACTTGGGTGGCTGGGTCAGTTAAGCAGACAACTCCTGATTTTGGCTCATGTCATGACCTCAGGGTTGTGGGATCAAGCCCCAAGTAGGGCTCTATGCTCAGCACAGTGTCTGCTTCAGATTCTCTCCCTCTCCCTCTGCCCATCCCCCTGCTAGCTCTCTCTCTCTCTCTCAAATAAATAAACTTTAAAAAAAATTCAAAATGGGGGATGCCTGGCTCCCTCAATCAGTAGAGCATGAGACTCGATTTCAGGGTCATGAGTTCAATCCCCATGTTGGGTATTAAGCTTACTAAAAAAAAAAAAAAAAAGAAAGAAAGAAAGAAAGAAAGAAAAGAAAAGAAAGTCAAAATGGGACCCAAATTTATCACTTAGTAGAGGGAATCACCAGTGTTGCCTTTTCCCTTTCTACACCTGACAGCTTTCAGCAGTTAGTGTCAAAGTGTGAGGGTCACTTCTCCTTTTGCCCTACTCCTTCGTATCTGACACTCTTTGTACCCACGTCAAATGCCAAGTGACCTAACTCTGCCTATTCCAAATCTGCAAAGGCATGTACTACAGAACAAAACATCACAGAACATGTCACATATGAGGACAAAAACTCAAAACTCAATTAATCATTGGTAGGTTATGTGTGTTTCCTTCCTATTAAAAACATTAGCTACTCATATGGCAAAGTGAGAGTATTTTTGTGTTTTAAGTAACCACCGTGTGGACCAATAAATTAAATCAAAGTCTTCCTTGCTAAGAAAATAAAAGTGAGTAATGGGATGCTCGTGTGGCTCAGTGGGTTAATCGTCTGCCTTTGGCTCAGGTCATGATCCCAGAGTCCTGGGATCAAGTCCTGCGCTGGACTCCTAGCTTGGAGAGGAGCCTGCCTCTCTCTCTGCCTGCTGCTTCCCCTGCTGGCATTCTCTCTTTCTCTCTGATAAATAAATTAAATCTTTAAAAAATTGTTAAAATAAGAGTGCGTGTTACATGAGATCAGGTAACAACGTAGGGGGATTAAGGGAAACATACAGAAATCCCTTGGTCGTAAGTAAAGGGAGGGGATCATCCACATGTCCTCATGTCCACTCCAGGTTCTTGGACTTCATAAAGACTCTGGGAAGCACAGGCATATTTGGTTACACTATCGCTGACCCACGGCTTGCCTTGTTGATGGAAGAAGCTCAGAACCATCTTGGTTTTTTTCCTTCTTTTGCTCATCAATGCTGCTTTGATTTCCAGATTTTCATTAGCCTCTTGTGCTAACACTCTGAACGAGAAAACTGTAATTGGTCTAGTGTCTCTTTCCCACCCAGAAACTCGAAAGGCTTCTGAAAATCTGCAAAATTCCACGCATACGTATCCTGTGAATTTTGAGAAAATCTCTTCAACTTGTCGCTTTTACTTCTAAGACTGTTATTTTCTATCCTCATCGACACCCAAAAGAATAATTACGAGCCCTCCAGTCTTCCACAGTGAATAATGGCCTCAGTGGTGACAGAATTCTTTTTTGTGTCCATGTTTCGCTTGCTGAGGTTTTCCTCCTCAATCATGTTGTTTAATTTCTCATCGGCTAAGCAGATCAGTGGACAAACAAAATGGTTTTTCCCAGGTGTCATTTTAGCACTGAAGGGTTTCCACTCACCTACCAATATCCTTTAGCTGAAAAACATGAATGTGGTATTCTCAACTGTCTCAAATATTCTGCACTTGCACTGAGTTTGACACATAAATTACAAAGAATGAGTCAGGTCTTAAAATCTAACTTACAGGGACGACTTCATCGTAGGACCATCCTTGCACAGGCATCCGTGGTGATAGGAACTGTAGCTCAGGTTTCCCTGGAGATTCTCTGATAAATCTTATTTCTTTACGAGCACTCCCGCAGCCTCATGAAAGGCTCCCCTGGACTAAGCAGAAAACTCATCAAAAAGAAAAAGAAAACCGGGGCACCTGGGTGGCTCAGTCAGTGAAGCATCTGACTCTTGCTTTCTTGATGTCAGGGTCGTGGGATCAAGCCCCACATCCAGCCAAGTGCAAAATCTGCTTAAGTTTCTCTCCCTCTCCCTCTGCCCTTCCCCCTGTTCACACACACTCTTTCTCGCTCTTGCTCTAAAATATGTATTTACATACATACATAAAAAGAAAAAGAAAAGAGGACAAATCCAAAGCACAGGACGAGACAGAGAGAGCTTCCTGCAGATGGCTGCACATTACCTACCCATACAGGTGACTCAAGGCCCACAGCTGAGTAATGTCTCTATTTTTGGTCAGCAGTTCTCAAATCCCACTGGCTATTCACAAGAGAGGGAAGAATGTCACAGGAAACTTAATAATCAAGTGTTCAGGTGTGCAAATTATTTTCTATTTTTCCTATAAAGTAGAATGAATTGGGGGCATTTTTATTTAAAAGGTATGCTCAGATCTACCTTCTAATGGGTCTTCTTGAGTTAAATGAGAAACGTGTAAATTTATAACTGAAATGTCAAATTTCCACAGAGTCTTTCTTTATGCTGGAACCTATAGTAACAAACACACACCAATGAAATATTTTAAGATCTCAATTTAATGGCCTTCTAAACTGAAATTTTTGGAGATAAATAAATTGCTGGTATCATTACTTAGGTGATTAAAAACAACTGCTAAAAATTTTATAGCTTAAAATGGTGATGCTACCCTAATCTTCTTTTGCCATGGGGATGTATCATCATGGCAACATTCTCTAGAGGCAGAAGAATGACCAAGCCCCTGGACTACTGAGCAAGAGCAGGAGACAGGTGTGGCTTTTAGGAAAACTCTCCATTGCTCCCACCTTCCCTCTACCCTCCAGAAAGAAGTGTATTGTAATGGTTGGAGAGAGTGAAGGGCATGTTTGCGATCTCCAAACCAGGTGGTTTTTATTCTGCTTGTCTTTGTCCATGGGGCTGTGGAATCTTTCCTATCTCCCTAGTTTCAACAAGGTTCTTGGGACACACCAGGGTTAAGTCTGTTATAGGACAAGGACAGATCCAAACAATTGAGACAGTCTGGCCTTCTTCCTTCTCCTGATGGAAGTGGGATGAAGGCAGACAAAGCCCAGTTCCCATCCTGATCCCAAAGCTTTCTCCCCTCCAAATATGAGTAAGAAAGCTAGAACGGCATCCTATAGAAAAAGGCCTTGCACCTCAACACTTCTCTTTGTACTCTTCTCTTCTCTCAGGAAATTAGGTAGGATAATACTGGAGTATCTCCCTTGGATTCTCCAAACTCCCTTTGGCCAAGACGGTGGACAGCAGACTAGGGTAGCTCTCCATCAACCATTAAGGCAAAACCCTGCACGGTCACGCATTCCTTCCTTTTGGATTTGTCTTTGAGTGCGCTCAGACTACAGTTACCATATAATTTATCATCCAAACAGGGAAACTTGAGGGTACAAGAGAGTATTTTAATAATTATACTGAGATAACCAGGGATATATACTAGAATTGTTCCAGGCAAACCAGGAAATTATGGTTATGAGTTGTCTCATAATGGAGTGGAAAGAATGGATATTCAGGTTTAAACTTTGGGAAGGATAAAGGATTGGTTTTGGCCTACACTGGCTTCTAAGCAATTTCGGCTCACTGACAGGGCTCAGGAAAAGAGTTCCCCACAAGTCTGTAGGTCCAGCTGTGCTTAATCAAAATCGGTGGTGGGGTTTGGGGACAAGCATCTATGTTTTTATGCTTTGATTCATCATTGTGCGTAAGTGTCTCAGAACACGATTTAGGCACTCCTTAGCTTATAGGTTAAAACACCATTAGAGACACTTAATAATACCCATTCCATTATTTATGAGAGAATAATTCTAAATCAGTGTCTCTGAATTTATTCCTTCTCTTTGCCAAAGCCTTTGGTCTAACTCATAGCCCACAATCTAGAAACAGCTGCCCCAAACAAGTTATTCCCACAGAATCCCTGAAAAGTAACAAAGGACCTATATGACCCTGCAAGATAAAAATCATTATTTTACCCGCCCTTATTTTTGAATGTGATTTATAGAGTTTTCACTGTAAAGGAACAACCCAAACATTTTTAAGAAAAAGACTCTTCATATGTTTATATACCCAACTGGGACAGACATTACAATTTACACTCTCATTTTGCTATCATGTTGTTTGGAAACATTTTCGAAAGAAGATAACTCCAAAAAACTTTCTGTTTAAACAAACACTGGCAGACCCTCTGTACTTATATTTATTCTCTAGTTCATGGAGATGCCAATGCCAAGCCATCTTGCTCTTGAACAGAACACTGGTAGACGCCCAGTGAGCAACGTCCATCCCTTATCCCCATTCGCGATCATGTAAATAAACCTGAACAAAATGAAAAGAATTTTAAAATTAGATGCCCACGTGAGTACATGATGTAGAAGCAGAACGAGTCCGTGGCAAGGTGTAAAGAATTTGGCAGGTTTAGGTGGGCATAAATACAATCAATCACATCCACAATTTTAATTTTTAGGGGATTTAGAGGGGAAGAAAAAGATAAAATTCCTTGGGAAAGGGAAAATGTTTCCTTAGTAAATGTTTTTTTTAATATTTTATTTTATTTATTTGACAGAGAGAGAGAGATCACAAGTGGGCAGAGAGGCAGGCCGAGAGAGAGGAGGAAGCAGGCTCCCCGCTGAGCAGAGAACCTGATTCGAGATCCCAGCACCCTGGGATCATGACCTGAGCCGAAGGCAGAGGCTTTAACCCACTGAGCCACCCAGGTGCCCCCCGCCCCCTTAGTAAATGTTAAAAAGAAAACCATAAGCCTCATCAGAATGGCGTCCCTTAGGCAAAGTCCACAACCGGGGGTTTGATGCTTAATCTAATTGCAGGTTCAGTCTCCCCCCAAAATGGAGTCTTAATAGCTCAGTCAGGAGTTTTCAGATCCAAGGACTGCCCCACAGGCCTTCTCCATCCCAGAAGAAGATGAAGTCATCTCTATGACAAGACCTCTTGCCCTTCCCCCTAAGGAAAAGCCACGGGGAGTGGGGGTGGTGAGCGATCCTTTTCTTTTGCTAAAAACTTTCTTGACCCACCCTTTTTCCTATAAAAACCTTCCATTTTGTACACCTCCTCAGAGGGCCCCTCTAGTTGCAAGACAGGATGCTGCCCAATTCATGAATCTTTGAATAAAACCAATTAGATCTTCACATTTACTTAGACCAATTCTGTTTTTTAACAGCAACCCAAAATATTCTCTTGGAGGGATACTTGGAAAATGAGTCCAGGGTTGAACACAAGTATCACGGACAGGCATGCAAAACCAGAAAAGAAAACTCAGCCATAGCAAGCAGTCTGACCCTTGCCTGGCAGAAACAATCCTGACAAAGAATAAAGAGGGAGGGATCACTATACCTAGCATACAGTTCAGTACATAGCTCCAATAATCAAGACAGTGTGGGAGGGCGCCTGGGTGGCTCAGTGGGTTAAAGCCTCTGCCTTCGGCTCAGGTCATGATCTCAGGGTCCTGGGATCGAGCCTTCACGTCCAGATGCCTGCTCAGCAGGGAGCCTGCTTCCTCCTCTCTCTCTGCCTGCCTTTCTGCCTACTTGTGATTTCTGTGTCAAATAAATAAATAAAATCTTAAAAAAAAAAAAGTGTAGGAGTGGCAGGGAGACTGACAGAGAAATCAATAGAACGAAATACAGAATGCAGAAACAGACCTCACAAGCATGCCTAGTTTTTGACAAAGGTACAAAACGCATTGAATAGAGGAAGGACAGGCTTCTCGACAAATGGGGCTTGAACAAGCGGGCATCCGTAGGCAAGAGAAAAAAAAAAAAAAGAATATTGACCCAAATGTCATACCTCTTGCAAAAACTTGTTCAAAACAGACCATGAACTTAAATGTAAAATGTAAAACTATAAAACTTTAAAGGAAACAAACAAACAAAACAGGAAAAAATCTCTAGGAGCTAGCTAGGGCTAGCATTATTAGAGTTATCATGCCTGATATCAAGGGCATGACAGATAGAAGTAAAACTTGATCATTTGAACCTTGTCAAAATTAAAAACTTCTGCTCATTGAAAGCCCACGTAGAGAGAATGAGAAAGAAAACCTACAGCCTGGGAGAAGATTTGTTAATCACATGTGTGACAAAGGACTACTACCCAGAACATATAAAGAATTCTCAAATCTCAAGATTTTAAAAAATCCAATTAGAAAATAGGCAAAAGAGGGGTGCCTGGCTGGCTCAGTTGGAGAAGTGTGTGACTCTCAATCTCGGGGTTGTGGGTTCGAGCCCCGTGTTGGGTGTGGAGATTACTTAAAAATAAAATCTTTTAAAAAAATGGGCAAAAAACCTGACCAGACATCTGACTGAAGAGGATGTACAGATGGTAAGCATACAAGAAGATGCTCAACGTTATTATTATGTATGCAGGTATTATTTAATATCAACATTACTGCATTCAGAAAAAGCAAATTTAAACGACAGTGAGATCACTTCACACCTATCAGAACAGAGAAAATGAAAATAGTGACAACACCACATGCTGGTGAGGATATGACAAAACTGGATTATACTCGTAAATTGCTGGTGAGAATAGAAAATGGTACAGCTGCTCTGGAAAACAGTTTGTCAGTTTCTTATAAAACTAAACATTTGACCAGCAATTAAACCCTTGTGAATTTATCCCCACTTCCCCCCCCAAAAGGGAAAACCTTTATTCAGAAAGGGGGGAGAAAGAACACTAAAAACCTGCTTGCAAATGTTTACAGCAGCTTTATCTGTAATAGCCGAAAACTGAATTCAGGCAAGACGCTCTTCAACAGGTGAGGGGTTAAGAACACTGGTGTGTGTGTGTGTGTGTGTGTGTGTGTGTGTGGACACACCTGATTCAGCAATGAAAAAGGGATAGACCACTGATACTGGCGACAACTTGGATAAATGTCCAGAATCAATCCCAATCCCAAAAGGTTAAGAGGTCTTATTACTCCATTAACATAAAAGTTTTGAAATGACAAAATTTTAGAAATGGAGAACAGACTGCCAGGGAGGCAAGAGGGAAGTGGGTGTGGCCATAAAAGGGCGGCCACAGTGACAACTCGTGATTCTGGAACTTTCAGGATCTTGACCGTGGAGGTGGACATGCAGACTTAGGCAGGTGATAAAACTCCACAGAAGTAAACGCATACAGCCACACAGATGAGTCCAAGCAAAAGTAGAAAAATCTGAATAACACCAGTAGACTTTATCAATGTCAATATCCGAGATGCAATACTATGTTCCAGTTTTGCAAGGTGTTACCATGAGTGGAAACCAGGCAAAGTGTACCAGGGATCTCCCTGTACTATTCTGTGAAACTGCATGTGAATATAGTCACTTTGAAATTTTCTATTAATAAAAAAGTGTTAAAAAAGGAAACATAATTACTATGTGTACTTTATAATATTAAGTAAAAACACTAGCATGCGAAACTAGTGGAACGATTCTAATTTTGTTAAAATGTAAGCATGTGCTTATTGTATAGTTCTACATTAAAAAGAAAAAAGATTAGGGGGCGCCTGGCTGGCTCAATCACTTGACTGAGCAGCCGACTCTTGGTTTCCTCTCAGGTCATGATCCCAGGCCCAGTGTGGGGCTCTATGCTCAGCATGGAGTGTGCCTGTCCCTCTCCCTCTGCACCTCTCCTTCTCGCTCTCTCTCAAATAAACAAATAAAATCTTAAAAAAACATATTTGAAGTTAATACTCATTAGTGGCTGTCATTTCCAGGTGCTGGTTTTATGCATAATTATTTACTTTTTATTTTTCTTCTCAAATTTTTATTTTATTTTTCAAGTAGTCTATAACAAATATATTGTTTTTATGCTCCAGTAGTATTAAAAATATTTGATATCAAAAGGGGAAAAAATCATCCATAACATATTTATTTCTCATCAAGCCCAATATCAAAGAACACAGCTTCTCTGTGGGTTAAAATATTTTAAGCTAAGAAATTAGGTTAGGTGGGAATGTTGAATTTAGAAAGCATAGTCCCTTGAACAGAAATGCCTCTTGTGAGGCAATGAATGAAACACATTACAGACTCATATGTTCACTCAGCCAGCCCATCTTTTCTGTTTTAGAAAGAAGGCTTTCAGGAGAACGGTAAGATGGAAATGCAGAGGATTACATGGTCCTGCGTAACAGCTCTCTTATTTTCTGGTGTCAGGAGAAGGCCGACCGGACTGACACTTAAAATACAGGACCACTGGGAGAAGGAGAAACAGCTGGAAAAACAACTTAGCCTCTGGTTCCTAGTGTTAAAAAGAAGCAAGAGACCCAGTGGAGTCACATGTTTCTTGAAGCCTCACGTCAGCAAACCCAGACTTCATACCTAACACAACGGCAGTTTCAATGTCTCCCAGGAATGGAACCTTGAACCAGTCAACCTGGACTTCCCTGATCAGCGCAGTGAGGTCATCCTTGATGGGAACCCTTCCATCCCCCAGAGGGAGGTTACCTAAGTCCAAAGCAATCCACTCTTTGATAATAAACTTCTTCTTCCCGCCCCCTCTCTGTCTTTAAAAACCTTCCCTTTCCTGTAGCTCTTAGGAGCTCCTTTCTATTATTTAGATGGGATGCTGGCTGATTCATGAATCACTGAATAAAGCCAATTCGATCTTGAAATTTACTCAGTTGAATTTTTGTGTTTTTTTTAACAGTAGGAAATTAGACTCACATATATATATATATTTTCCCCCCCAAAAATTCTCTCCATTTGCTTCAGATTCTTCCCCGGCCTGCATTTAACACCCTCTTGCAACACAGTACAAAACAAATCTGTCAGCTGCAAATATGGCCCTAGCAACTTTTTCCCCAATTACTAGGGTAACAAAGTGAACAGCAGAGAAAACACCTCCAAAAAGAATGTGCCACGCTGCTGTCACGTACTGTGCAATGACTATGACGATTCCCTTTGAACCCCTAAGGAAACTATAGTCACATCACACCTAAGAACCTCCCTGTGACCTATTCCCATTTGTTGGTCTTTGGGTTCAGAAGTTCTCAACAGATGGTACCTCCCAGCAGGCGTCTTGGATATCTGTGGGGGTGTTTTCTGAATACAGAGGCAAAGAGAGCTGTCACAGCAACTGAAAGGCAAAATTGGGATTGGGTGGGCAAGGTGTCTCAAAGTTCTGTGTTATGGCACATGTAACTTAGGACTGCCTCAGTGGTCAGTAAATGGAATGCCAAGCATCTGAGCCTAGAGCCTTCCTTCAGTTCACGTAAATGCAAAGCTTTCCTTTTTTTTTTTTTTTTTACAGTTTTAATATAGACCGTATGCAAAATTGTACAGAATGGGAAGAAAACACTACTTTGCATTGGAAGGATCGTTACCCATTTCAGAAGACTACACCACCATCGGCAATGCCGCTTCTAGATTTCAGGAGCCCATTCGATCCATCTGTAGACATGGGTTTTAGAGCTGAAGCATTCACATGAAGGGATTCCACATGTAAGGACAAGCACCTAATACTTCCTTATGCCCTTTGGAGCCCTGTCATTCAAAGTGGAGTCTAAGACCAGTGGTACTGGCTTCACTGGGGAGTTTGCTAGAAATGCAGAATCTTGGGTCTCTCCCCAGAGCTGTCAATCAGACTCTGTATTTTAACAACTCCCAAGAAAAGCACGGCCCTAGGGAACTTGCACCAACATATATATTACACATACTATAATAAGCATCATTTATTATAAATTCTTCCTTTTGATTTTTATTTTCTATAGTTAGGTCACTACAGGACTTAAAGAATTGGACATATTAAAGGATGTATCATCCATTAACTTCATTTTCAGATAATAAAGGGAACCCTAAAAATATTTATTATAAAACAGGGAGTCACTGAGTTGAGAAATCCTGAGTAAGAAATCAGTTACTCACTGCCAGCTCTGTTGGTAGTTGGGTGTTTCTACATTAACCTTAGCCCTAGAAAAATAGGGGCATTGTAGCTGACTACAAAGGAAACAAATGTGATTTTCCTTGACTGATTTTTTGTGCCCCAAATTGTCCTTGTTGAATCAATATGGTGTTATGTCACTAAAATGTGACATCAAGTGCAATTTGCCACTCACAATGTAAACATCTGGAAACATATATTCCCTCTGAAATCCAGACACCAATGCCTTTAAGGGAAAAACAAATAATCCATAAACCCTTCTCTTGAACAGTCTTATTACTTGATAAAGGAGTCCACGCCTAGGGCTCTCCTGGGGAGATATGTCTACACTTTTATCAGAGAAGCTTTTGTTTTGAACTGAAGGAAAAATAAGAGTGAATGGTCCCAGGATACTGTCCAAGGGACCCAGGTTCCATGTTCCCAACTGCCAAACTGTCCCCCCAGCAGCTCAAGTGAGCATTTTACTTTCAAAATCAGGCCAAGTGTCTTCTCCTCAACCTGCTTTTATTTCAGTTAATGACATGCCACCCCCCACCACACACACAGATACACACAAGGAAACCAACCCAATCTCTAAGTTCTACAACAGTGAAAAAAAGGC
The DNA here is from genome assembly GCA_002007465.1 of Ailurus styani. NCBI lineage: Eukaryota > Metazoa > Chordata > Mammalia > Carnivora > Ailuridae > Ailurus > Ailurus styani. Next base: position 16,409 of record LNAC01001089.1, read on the forward strand.
ACTTGAGAATCAACTATGTGTCGGGCCCTGGTGACACCAAGATGAAAGACCGACAGTTCCACTGGTGGACAAACTCACAGACAAGGAAATGTCACTGGCCAGTCACAGAATCTGAAATGCCTAAAGCCATCTGTGAATCCTGCCTCTTACTTGCTTCCCACCTTGACTCAACTGGCAGGAGCTGTTGATTTTATTTGGGGGGCATCTCTTCCATTTGTTTACTCCATCAGCACCTAATTATCTAACAAACGTAATCAGTTGCAGCCTCACTAACTAGAAGCTCAATTAACTGAAATCTTTTTCACTCGAAAAGAGGTTTTCACAAGCCAACAAGCTAAAGACAGGCGAATGTCATGCCCATTATTTTTATATGCCAGGTATACATTTCTGCTTCTTTGGGGCACAGCACTTCCATTTTGTTCTAGGATGCATATCCCATGTCTCTTCCTTGGCTTGCTTCATGTGGTTTCCATTGGGTTGACCCTACCCCTTGGCATAAGAGAAGCACGCTATCCAACTTTGCCTACCTCAGGACTAAGAGGGGGTGAGAGGAAGGGAGTCACAGGACCCAAACCAAGCCATGAGGTTTAAATCTGGAACTTTGTTGGAAGAATGGCAAAGAGAAGTTCAATTCCCACTGCTAATGCTAAGTAAGTAGACCTACTGGAGTCCATCTGCTCACACAGGCAAAGATCTTCCTCAAGAATCAAATGACTGGTAAGAAAAAGAATCTAGCTGACAGAGCAGGGCTGAATCCTGATACCGTTCTTAGTAAACTCCTCTCCAGACACTTTCACACTTTTTTTTTTCTTGGCCAAAGGCAGTTGGAGTTAGCTATCTGATACTTGCAACAAAAAAAATAATACAAATGCTCCAAGTTTTATTTTCTTTGGATTGCTGAGTTTAGAAAAACAAAATACAACAAAACAAAAACACAAGACTTCCAGCCAGACCTATAAAACTTTAACCACAATAATGGTTTATATTAAATACTGATCTCTGTGAGGACACCTATGAAATCCCACAATACAATACTAGGAATTTCTGTATGGGAAGAGATGAAATTCTGAAAAGTATACCCTCCTCACCAAAGCAGCAGAATGTGTAAACTAACTTTAGACTGTTTAGAGAGATCATTCTCAAAGAGTGTTTCTCAGGACATCAGTCCCTTAAGAAAAAATGGTTTTGGGGCAAAGATGTGTGCAGGTCCGCATTTCATCTTCCCTACTTGTGAAGTCAGGGTGTCTATTAGCATATTAAGGGCGCTGTGAAGTTATGCATTTCAGAAACCTGCTTCCCAATGTTCTCTGACCTCTGAACTTTCCTTTATTCTTATGACTTTTCTTTCTTTCTTTCTAGGAATGCCAGTAACACTTCACACGGAAATCACTACACTCAAGGACCTAGGAGCTCCAGCATTATTCCTGCTCTTGCCAGTTTGCTACTGGATGGGTAAAAGGTAAGCACTGTGATTTTCAAAACCTAACAGAATGTAAATCCCCCTCTCAGCACATCACACGATAATACACTTCCCAAAATTATACTGTCGGCACTGCATTACAGTGGTGTGGGGAGTGTTGTGAGCACTGGTGCTTACGTGTGAGCAAAAAGAAAAAGGTGTGCATAACTGAAATCACCCCAGAAAATTGGTGCTTAAACCAATTCCAACTTAATTACTTTCTGATAGAAGCTAAAACTCTGCTTTCTATGACCAAAGAGTATTTGAAATAATCATCAGAGTCAACGTGTTGCATTTCTGAACAGAATAAAATTCAGGTTGCAGCTAATGACTCCAGAGTTGAAATTTAAAATTCTGCATTTCTGAGTTAATCACATGACCCTAATATCAGTTGAGCTGAATCAAGTAGACAAGTATAGGCAGATTAGAACTTTTTTTTTTTAAAGATTTTCTTTATTTATTTGACAGAGAGAGACACAGTGAGAGAGGGAACACAAGCAGGCAGAATGGCAGATGGAGAAGCAGGCTTCCTGCTGGGCAGGGAGCCAGATGTGGGACTCGATCTCAGGCCCCTGGGATCATGACCTGGGCCAAAGGCAGATGCTTAGGCAGGCCAGGGGCCCCAGAGAAGAATTTTTTTTTTTTTAAAGATTTTATTTATTTATTTATTTGACAGAGAGAGATTACAAGTATGCAGAGAGGCAGGCAGAGAGAGAGGAGAGAGGAGGAAGCAGGCTCCCCGCTGAGCAGAGAGCCCGATGCGGGCCTCGATCCCAGGACCCTGAGATCATGACCTGAGCCGAAGGCAGAGGCTTTAACCCACTGAGCCACCCAGGCGCCCGAGAAGAATTTTTTTTAACGGGACACTAGATCAGATATGCCAACTTAGAAACAGCGAAAAATAGAACTCAAAGTAAAAGCTCAGTGTCAAAACAGATGATACAAATGCATGTTTTAAATGTGTTGATGCGGAAGGGGTGCCTGGGTGGTTCAGTTGTTAAGCATCTGCCTTCAGCTCAGGTCATGATCCCAGGGACCTGAGATCAAGTCCCGCGTCGGGCTCCCTGCTCCGCAGGAAGCCTGCTTCTCCCTCTCCCATTCCCCCTGCTTCTGTTCCCTCTCTCCTGCTTCTGTTACCTCTCTCACTGTGTCTCTATCAAATAAATAAATAAAATCTTTATAAAAAAATAATAAATAAATGTGTTGATGATCAACAAAGTATGGTATCATTCATTCATACTTGTATGCATATTCATTTATTTAATAGGTATTTACTGATGGCCTACTCTGGGGTGAGTGCCATGTTAGGTGATGGGGAGAGAGTGGTGAGCAAAATCGGACTCTTTCTTTCTCTCAGGTTATTGGACGAATTGTGTTCCCACCTCCACCCCCGCAAATTCATATGCTGAAATCCTAACTTCCTGTACCTTGAATGTGACTGTATTTGGAGTCAGGGTCTTTAAAAAAGTAATTAAGTTAAAATGAGGTCATCATGGTAAGCCCTACTCCAATACACCTAGTGTCCTTCCTTATGAGAAGAGAAAACTAGAACATGGACATTCACAGAGGCAAGACCATGTGGAGACACAGACAGAAGATGGCCATCTACAAGCCAGGGAATGAAGCCTCAGAAGAAACCAACCCTGCTGATACCTTGATCTTGGACTTCTAGCCTCCAGAGTTGTGAGAAAATAAATTTCTGTTGGTTAAGCCATCCAATCTGTAATACTTTGTTATGACAGCCCTAACAAACTAATACATTTATAAAGCTTAAACTCTAGGGGCACCTGGGTGGCTCAGTAGGTTGGGCGTCCGACTCTTGGTTTTGGCTCAAGTCATGATCTCAGGGTCATGAGATTGAGCCCCAAGTGGGACTCTGTACTCACTAGGGAATCTGCCTGGGATTCTCTCTCTCCCTCTTCTTCTGCCCCTCCCCCTGATCCCACATTCCCTCTCCTTCTCTAGAATAAATAAGTAAATCTTTAAAAAAAAAAATAAAGCTTAAACTCTGTTTGGAGAGCCAGACCTTGATCAAGTAATAATCACACAAATGAACCCAGACCTGTAATTGACTTGGTGCAGTGTGATCCAACAAAAGGATCTATAACAGAAGAGAGTCACCTGGTAGAGAAGACCAAGAAGGTCTTCCTTCCCCAGGAAAGTGGTACCGGAACAAGATGAGAAGACAAGGAGGTAACCAAGTGAGAGGGGATGGGACATCCATTCTAGGCAGAAAAACCCGGATATGCAAAGGCTCTGTGGAGAATATGAGGGACCACCGGCAAGCCACATGGCTGGGAGCAGAAAGAGGTGCAGGAGGAGACAAGGGGCTGGCAGATAATAAGAGGCCAAGCCACATTGTTCAAGATACGGAAGGAGTTATTATTATAATCATATTCCCAGGGTCTGAGAACCTAGATGGAAGAAATTACATTCTGATTTTCATTAACCTTTAACCAAAACTCAGCAATTCCACCTATTATGAATCTTGGTGACAAATCTTGATAGTATTATAGCAATATCTGTACCTTTTTCATCAATAGAAATTAGAAATATTTTCATATCATGTTAGGGTTTTTGCAGACATCTTGAAATTTATTTGTGTCATGACTACTTTGAAATTATAAAGTTATTGTGCCTTGTTACACAACATATTTAAAGAAGTTCATATATTACTTCTATGATCCATGTAGCACATATGAAAAATATTTTGCTAACTGTATTGAAATATAATTGTTTCCTTTATTGTGTTATTTTATGTAGTTAAAAATAGTATGTTAAGGGACTCCTGGGTGGCTTAGTCGGTTAAGCACCTGCCTTCGGGTCAGGTCATGATCCCAGGGTCCAGGGATCGAACCCCACATCAGGCTCCCTGCTCAGCCAAGTCTGCTTCTCCTTCTCCTTCTGTGGTTCCCCCTGCTTTTGCTCACACACACACTCTCTCTCTACCTGTCAAATAAATAAATAAAATCTTAAAAGAAATAATATTCTGAGAAAGTTCCATAGGTTTTGCCAGACTGTATGAAGGGTCCAGGCACAAAAGTTTAGGACCTCTTAAGATCCCTGTTTTGTTTTTATTCGAAGATGAATTACTAGTGCCTCACTTGGGTAAGTTTTTTTTAACGCCTCTGAGCCTTGGTTCTCTCATCAGTGAAATGGGGATTGATAATATTCTCTCTATCCAATACAGTGGATCAAAGGAGTTAATACACACAAAATGCTTAAATGGTGCTCAGATTTAATAATGCTTAATAAAGATGCTGTTTTATTATTGATGAGAATGCACTGTGGTGTCTTAAGTAGAGGGAATGACATGATGGTCAAACTTACACTCTGAAGATCATTCTGGCTCTTAACACAGAGAATGCCTGAAAGGGGTCAGAGCGGGGACCAAAATAGGGGACAGTCATGGTGTGCTGCATTTAAAGAATCTCCTAATCTAATACGAAACTTTTTAGTAGAGGAAACCATTTTTCAAAGCAGATCTTAAGTAGAAGGCAGATACATAAATCAGACAGAAGGTGAGTCGCTCCACCCAAAGCTGGGTGTGGGGCCAAGTCACATCAGCACAGCATTTCTCTCTCCTCCCAATCAATTTGAACATCCTTATAAGAACCTCCTACATCCACAGGATGTAGGAGACCATAATTTGGAAACCGTTCACGGTTATTTTCTCATAGGACAATCTTGTGATTCTGTGTTGCCCAAATCACTAAATAACACCAGGCTCTCACAAACTTGAAGATCATCCATTTCTCAATTTGCTTGCAGGTTAAGTTGTGATTCATTTATTCAACAGTATGTGTTCCAGACACAGTGTGTGCCAGGCACTGTTCTAGAGACTGGGGACACAGCTGCATTTAAAGCAGTAAGCAGGAAATTTGGGGGCTGGGGAGAGGAGACGGAAAACAGACAAAGTAAAATAAATGTATTTAGAGATGGTCATGATTCAGATTAACATCTGTATGGCCATGACATTGTAACTGGTGACAAGCATATCTTACTTCTTGGCACCCCAGCCTAATGTTGATAATATTCTAAACCAGCTCCCTGATTTCCTGTACCTAATGATCTTCATTTTTGTCATACGTTTACTGCTTTTTATTTCATAAAAGTACATCACTATTTTCCTATCCTATCTTTATTTTAAATTATTTACTTTTTTAAAAGATTTATTTATTTGAGAGAGAGACTGCACACGTGGTGGGAAGGGGCAGAGAGGGAGAGACAGAAACCTCAGCAGACTTCCCACTGAGCGCGGAGCCCCACAAGAGCCAATCCCAGGACCCTGAGATCAAGAATTGAGCCAAAATCAACAGATGCTTAACCAACTGAGCCATCCAGGCACCCCTCCTATCTTTACTTTAAATGCCCTCTGTCAATAGGCATGCCTGTGCTCTCTATTTTTTCTACCTTCCCTTTTCTCCTAATATTTTTTTGTGTTTGTTACTCTTTGAACAATATTCCCATCTTTTTTCAACCTGCTAACCAAGCAACCAGCTCAGCACTTTCAATTAGAGCCATGGCAAATAGCTCCATCTTCAATCCAGCCGCTTAGAAAAACATCAAATAGGCCAGCATCCCCATATTCTGATTCCTGAACCTACAGGATGAAAATTTTATTTAAATTCTAGGTATAAAAGGGTCAAGTAGGGAAAAAAAAAGTAAGCTCTATGAAGGTAAAAACTGCATCTGTTTCATTCACTGTTTTGGGCCCACACTTTAAAAGGGCATTTGGCCATGTTTTCAAGAAAGCCAAGTAAGATTCTGAAGACACTGAAAATTAGAAGAAGGGTGGGGGAATACCCAGAATCATAATTTCTGGAGGATTTGTTGAGTTATTTGAAATGTTGACTCCCCATCTTCAAAGGGGAATCAAAGTGAATCTTCCTGGAGGGCCCAAGGAAGACCTGATCCAAGAAGACCAACAGATACTGTACTTTGACAGGATGTCCGTATTCAGAGCATTTACAGAGGGGAGATGGGTTAAAAAAGTTTTAACATATTTTTTTAAACCATCAGTAAAACAATAAAGATATAAATTAGTGCTGTGAAATGAAGTCAGATAGCTAAGCAAACGGAAAACAAGACATACTAAGAATCTGGTTTCCTCAACAGGAAGAAGAGGCCAGCAGTGTCTACCTCACCAGCTATGGTGAGGATTAACTGAAAGGGTGTGTGTATATACAGAACTTCAAGAAGATGCCCGATGGGTAGTAAGTGCTCAAAGTGGGAATTGTTCTCATCACCACTATCCTGGGTTCATCCTCAAAGTGAAAGGTGGGTTGGATCAATGCATTTTACAGACACGCAAACCGAAGCTTGCCGAACCATCTTCAGGGTCTGGAGCGCAGAAAGGACTCACTGTCAAGTTCCTTGATAAACCTGGATGCTGACAGCCTGGACCGTTGTCGCTGGCTGAGCTTTTCTGCTGTTGCCCACCCCCACCGGAAACTCTGCGGCGGCAAATACTGCTGCCCTGACACGGGGCCCTAATGGCAGCTTCTGGGACCAACCCTCATCTGCGCTTCCCAAAGCAAGGCCCTCTAATGGGCAATAAAACAAGTGTAGGCAAAAGCAGAAATCTATTATTTACAACCAAAGACTTCCATGACAAAATACTGCAATTACTACTCACTACTGTGGCCGGATGACTCTCTGAACTGATAAAATAATTGGTTTCCTTTATGTTTTATTTTTCTATTGAGCGATTTTTTCTTTCTGTGTGTGTATATTCTAGCAACCACTGTATCAGGGTTCCAAATGAGATATTTCTGTTGTATAGAAGGTTGCCTGTGCTCAAAGAGAAATTCAGCAAATAGATGGACATTTATTACAAAAAAATAATAAGTATGGAGGGAAAGATAGAAGGAAGAAGGTCCCCAAACTAATAAGCTTATTAATACATAAGTGCCATGTGAAATCCATCCTCACATATTCCCCTAGATAATCCTCTTCAAAAAGGTAACAGGAGAAATGAAAACAACTGGGTAAGAGAAAACTGCCTTAGAGAAAGGAAGACCAGATGGAATAAGTGCAGGAAAACAGAGGTAGGTAGAGTGGAGAGTGTTAAGGGAAAGCCCCGAACTAATTCCGGCATCACCCCCATCAAGCAATGCAGACTTGCCAACGGCATCCTAGAGAGAGCACTGCAGAGCTCACACTCAGCATGGACTTGTAAAGATGAGTGTGAACTAAGACAAGACAGGAAACGGGCCCTGGACACACTCCTTGCAGTCTGTCTTCCCGCAGGGACCTTGTACCTGCTGTCCTCTGCTTGGAATGCCCTGCCCCTATTACTGAAATGGCCAAGCCCTCATCTTGCAGATCTCAATCACGTTATTTTTTTCTTCACAGCCCTTGTGATCTGAAACTATCAAGTTCCTTTACTTATGGACTTTTCACTGTTTGCCTCGCAATGCACAATATCTATTGCTGATGATTGAATGAGTGACGAGCAGATAACCAGACCACCTGTAAAGATAGATAAGGCCCTGGAAAGCCAGGTGACACATGAACTGTTGGGATTGATAGAAAGAGATCTCCTTTCATGGGCAGCATCCACCAGCTCATTCTGGGTGCCTTCTGAGTTGGGAAGTCATCCCAGTCAACATTCAGACCACTGGGAAGGGGCTCTGTAATTGATTTATGAGGTCCGCCAGGAGTGGGGCCACACGTATGTGCAGGTTTGACTCACTCTTTGCTCATCCTACATGACCTGGGATGCTTTCCCTGTTTCTGCTCTATTTGAGCAACCAGAATGCTCCTCCTTCTGAAGCCAAGGCAAGTCCCATCACTGCACTTCTCAAAACCCGACAATCACCTGGAATAAAATCGAGTAGCCATTCACCATCCACCTACTCTTTTCCCCAGTGGGTTCCAACTGCACTGACCCCCTTGCTGTTCTTCAGATACAGCAGGGAGCCTCCTGTCTCCCTGTCACAGAAGCATTTTCCTCCATCAGAAGTACCCTCCTGCCCCAAATATCCTCCAGCACAGATCCCTTACCTCCTACCAGTTCCACTTGCACCTTCTCCAGGCACCCTCCCTTGCTCACCCTACGTAAATAAGCCCACTCTCATCCTATAATTTCATACAGCTTTATTCTTCTTTATAACATTTCCACTTGACATATACAACGAACCCTTGAACAACATCGAGGTTAGAAGCACAGACTCAAATGTGCAGTCAAAAATCCATGGATTAGGGATGCCAACGTGGCTTAAGTCAGTTAGCACTGGCCTTCAGCTCGGGTCATGATCCCAGGGTCCTAAGATCAAGTCTCACATGGGGCTCCTTGCCCAGCGGGGAGCCTGTTTCTCCCTCTGGCTGCTGCTCCCCATGCTTGTGTGTACGCATGCCCTCTCCCTCTCTCTCTCTCTCAGATAAATGAATAAAATCTTTTAAAAAATCCACATATTAACTTTGACTCCCTTAAAACTTTAACTGCTTACTGTTGACCAAAAGCCTCATCAATAACATAAACAGTTGATTAATGTATAATTAACTTATAATTAATTATATGTAATTAATTGGTATATTATATACCAATCATATAATGGTATAATTGGTATGTTATATGTATTATATACTGTGTTGTGTAACATATATGTTAATATATGTTAATAACATATATGTTATCATATAACACAGTATATAATACATATAAATACCAATAACATATATTGTATGTTATTATATAACATATATTACATATAACATATATAATGTATATGTTATTATATATGGTATGATATATATAGCTATATATGGTATGATATATATGGTATAAAATATATACATATATGGTATACTTGGTATGTTATATGTATTATATACTGTATTCTTACAATAAGATAAGCTAGAGAAAAGAAAATGTTATTAAGAAAATCATAAGAGAAAATATATTTACAATAGTGTATCGAATTTATTGAAAACAATCTGGGCATAAGTGGACGCATTTCAAACCTATATTGTTCAAGGGCCGACTTTACTTATTTATCGTCCATTTCCTCCCTCCACCCCTTACCATGTCCCAACCTTTTCCTAAACCCTGTTGGGGAGAGGAGAGAGGAATATCCTCTCCCTTCAAGGTCCCTCTAGCTAGACTAAGAATCAAACTGAAATTAAACAGATTAACAAGAGAAAAATCAAATTTAATAGTGTATCTTCAAGGAATCCATATAGACAATACAGACATGGAAGTTCCAGACAGTCAGGCTACATGAGGTACATGTGTCATTCTGAACTAAGGACAGGGATGGTGGGGTCTGGGACATTAGAGGAAAGGAATTTACAGGAAGATGTAAAAAGAATAAATGTTTCATAAACAAATGTTTGCTGGGCTACTCAGAAACAATGGGCCAAAGAAAGGACTTTTTTTTTTTTTAAGATTTTATTTATTTATTTGACAGAGAGACACAGCAAGAGAGGGAACAACAAGCAAGGGGAGTGGGAGGGAGAAGCAGGCTTCCTGCCAGCAGGGAGCCTGAAGCGGAGCTCGATCCCAGGACCCTGGGATCATAACCTGAGCCGAAGGTAGACACTTAATGACCGAGCCACCCAGGCGCCCCCAAAGAAAGACTTTGATTAATCAGGCCTTGCTAGATGCTTCCCTGTCTACCATAACTAGTTGATATCATCATGTCATTATCTCTTCCAAAGCAGCTTCTCTAACCAAAATTTTTTTAAGCACTTGATGGGAGAAGTAAAAAGTTTTTCCTTAATCTGCTGGGTTGATTGTTTTTTAAGTATTTTTTTTAAGATTTTATTTATTTATTTGAGGTAGAGAGTGAATGAGAGAGTAGGAACAGGGGAGCAGAGGGAGAGGGAGAAGCAGGCTCCCTGCTGAGCAGGGAGCCCGGTGCAGGACTTGATCCAGGACCCCTGGGATCATGACCTGAGCCAAAGCCAGACGCTTAACCCACTGAGCCACCCAGATGCCCCAGTTGATTGCTTTTTAACTCAAAAATCATCTTCAGGCCAAAGTGCTTTTTAACCTAAAAATCATCTTCAGGCCAAAGTGGCCCATCCTGGGGTAGCCTGCTTTTTGTCCCTCCAATCCTGTCAGAGAAGGAGTTTCATCTTCTTTATTTATGGAGCATCCACTTAGAACAACACTTGGTACATAAGGAGTCCCCAGTAAAATGTGTTGAATGAATGAGTGAATGAATCTCCAGGGGTAATCTGAATGACTAAGGCTTCTTTTCATCTACGGTACAACTTATCTACCCATTAAAACATGTCTATATGAGCCTCCTGTCGTGCCACCCTCCTGCCAGGTAACATAAACCCAACCTCCGAATTTGAAACAACTGGGGTGAAAAGCCAAATGGAAATATACATTTGGATTTGCAGCAAACAGCAATGTATCTCACCATGAAACACGTCTAATAAAGAAACAAGACAGGGGAAGAACTCTCCTACATAGCCCTTTTCAAGTTTTCCCTAAGCAGTGGTTCTCATCAAGGGATCCATGGACACAGCACCAGAACCCCACAAGCACTTGCTAGAAATGCGAATATTTGGGTGCTAGACCCCTTGAATCAAAAACTCTGAAGATGGGGACTCACAAATCTGTGTGTTTACAAGCCCTTCAAAGGACTGATGCTCAACTGAGTTTGAGAACTACTACCCTGAATGAAGACATGAAATTTTAGAAATTTAACTAAGCACCATTTTACTCTTTCGGCTTACACATTAAAAACACGAATCTTTTTAGTTGGTGAAAAAGCCCTTAAACAGTAAGCAGCAAATTTTGGGGTGCCTGGGAGGCTCAGTCAGTTGAGCCTCCAACTCTTAATTTCGGCTCAGGTCATGATCTCAGGGTTGTGAGAGTGGGCCCCACATCTGGCTACTGATTAATATTCTCTCCCTCCCTCTCCCTCTGTTCATTCCCACCCCTTGTGCTCTTTCTAAAAAATTAAAAAACAAACAAACAAAAAAACGCAAATCTAATCCTGTCATCCTAATGAAATTGTCATTTTGGCTAGCAGTTGTACAGTAATGAGTCTAACATTTTAAATATATATATATATTTATATAAATAACATTTATATATATAAATATATATATATATTTAAGTAGGCTCCACATCTAGCATGGAACCCAACATGGGTCTTGAACTCACAATCCTGAAATCAAGATCTGAGCTACGATGGACAGTCAGACACCTAACTGACTGAGCCACCCAGGTGCCCCTAAATACATTTTTTAAAATCCAGCTTTGAATTTCTGGGCTGCCCTAGACTACTTCTCCATAAAACTGAACAACCACATCTAATTTCATCTTCATGTTGTAATGGTTTCAGGGAGCAGTTCTGATAATCAGCAGGAATCTGCAAATTAAAAAATGACAGTAAACTGTCCTATAAGCAACGCTTGAAGGATAGAAAACGGGAATGTGTAATAGCCCTGCATCTAGAAATTTCACAAAATGTCTTTACCTGAAGCTGTTTCTTTAATGGCTTCTAATGAAGTCGATGCATGTGTTAGTTAACTATTAAGTGCAAATGTGAGTACTTTTAAGATGGATCAGAGCTCTTCAGAGCACTGAAGCACTCGGTCACTCCCCAAGTCTAGAGAACTCAGAGGGCTGGGCTCCCCAAATCACTAAGTCAACAGCCCTTCTTAATGCGCCCAGTCTCTCATTACCAAATTGTGGAGACAAAAACTATGCCCACAGTATGGCTTGAGGACAGTTTATATAAACAAATTAGAAATATTAATTGCTGGTTTTGTGCTAAGTGTTATATACATATTATTTCATTTTTACAATAGCACTAGAAGTTTAGATCTAACCCGTTACAAGAAACTGAGGTCCTGATAGACAAAGTAATTTATCTAAAATTGCACAGTTTATGAGAATAAAGCCTGAACTGAATCCAAGTAGCTTTCAATGCAAGCCTTACTTTTTTTTTCCCCCTATCACACATATGGCTCCCTTGAGCTTCCAAAACAGGCCCCAAATAAAGGCACTTTTACTGTAAGACTGAGAAAGATATGCCTAGGAAGGCCTTGAACACAAACTTCATTTACCAAGAAATGGTCTCTTGTGGACCCAGATTTTCCCCTTTCTCCTTCATCGATGCTCTGAATCACAGCTGTAACTTTCTAACAAAAAGATATGTGAATCGCAGACAGTCAGTATGAGCAAAAGAATTCCAAAAGGCAGGGGCGGGGGGCGATATTAAGAAATGTCTGCACTGGTAGCCATGATAAAATTTTAATTTGAACATTTTCTAAGACCAGATTTCAGCTTATCAAGCACTAGGCAAATCACAGGCGGAGCCCACACAATGCCTGCACATATTCCCCAGGCCTGTCACTTTTCTCCCCTCTCTCCCTAGGATGTGGCCCTTGGGAAATCCAAGCAGAAATAACAGAGCTTTGATAGCCCTCCTGGCTCAGTGTTCTGGATGGAACACTTACTGTAGTGGAGATGACAAATCTGAGGGAAGTTTCTTGATCAGTATTCGGTACACATGTTCACCACTGGTCTCTTTCAATGGCACCATTAAATGCAAACAGCAAGAATTTGTGTACAAATATTTTTTAAGTGTCAGTTTAAAAGCCCTCAGCTCAGTTAGAGGCAGACTCTTGCCACCCTACCTCTTTAAAAATCAACACACACACACACACACACACACACACACACACACTCCAAATCATCTCTTGGCGCACTCATTAGGCAGAAAGGGTTCTCACAGTTGAACTCAGTGCCTTTGAAATGAGGATATCCATCTCTTCCAGAATCTCAGCTCCTTAAAAGCAGGGACCTTGTTTGTGTTGGCACAGAGGAGATCACTTAAGCCTTGGTCTTTAATGCATGCTTGCCGAAGAAATGAATAAGCAGCTCCCTTCTTTATTTCCATTCCTCAAAGACTGGGCTCTGCATATGGTGGAGAAACCTTCTTCCTTAGTTCCCTGAATAGCAAGGGCTTCCCCACTTGTAACAACGATGGAAGGCACTTGCCTTCCTAGAATACTTCCCAGCAGAATCTGAAGCAGAGACACTGGGAGGAGGTGCTTGGGAGAGGCAGCCCACCCTCCAAGTTCAGGAGCTCCACACCACACTTGTCAATCTACCTTGAGCCTCAAGACATGATGGGCTTCTCCCTACAGCTCGGGCAGAGTGGGGCTGGCTTTCAGTCTTTGCTGCAGGACGTGCTGTATGACTAGGAAACCAGAAGATGAGCAAATCTGACAGCTGCTACAATGCTAAGTGAGCTTCGCTAGAGCGACGAACACCAGGAGGCCATTCAGTGAACTCAGGAGAGGGTATAAGGGAGGACCTATGACTGGGGAGTCAATTATCCATCCAAACGCTAGCAAGACTGCCCTGGACAACTTCTCTCACTGATTAGAATAAAGACCCAATAAAAACTTGTCTAAGAAAATTTAAGGACACTCTCGGTGTCCTTTTCATTTCATTAGATGCAATGCCCTTAGGCAATTCTATCCAAACCCAAGGCTTCAATTAGTATCTCAATGCCCATGAGTCTTCCAGGCCTGGACTTTCCTCCTGAGCACCACCCCCACCATATAGCCAACCACCCCCTAGACTGTTACTTGGATATCTTGCAGGCTTCTCAAACTCAAAACATGCAAAACTTGCCTAAGGTCATACTGATGGGAAGTGACAGGTTGACTTCAGGTTTCCATGACACCAAAGAATATACACAGTTTCCCCCTCATTGATGGGAATGCCTGTAGAAGGGTGGAAGGGAGGGTGCAACTGTACTGATTTTCTTGGGTAAATGGACCTGAGGGAAACGAGTTCGAGAGCAGAAACAGCAGTGAAGACTGTCAATAAAATGGTTCCCACCCTCCCATTAACCTGGGAATTGTTAATTTCAGCGTTAGCTGCAGATTTCATGGACAATGATGGGCTTAGAGTTGTTTCAAGACGTTGAACTGACTACAATTTGATGAGATTTGGGGGAAGTTGGTACCATCTAACAGTTCTTAATTGCTCGCTTTGCTTTGTCAGAGTGTCAGTTAATGAAGGGTCTTTCAGCACGGAGGATGAGGAGGGGTAGAAAAAGGAAGGGGGTCACCAATCCACTGTTTTCTTGTAATCATCCTCAAAGGAATATACCACTTCTCAAGCAACATTGTCCAAGTCCGGCTGGCTATGTATTCGGCCTCATTTCTTTTATGTTTTCGTTCACCAACACAAATAGGCTTCGTTAGCCCCATCTCTGAACAGAGAGAACTGTGCTGTCCTTAGGAGACACAGTTCATTTGAAGTTCTTTGCAAGCTTCAACTCTTTCCCATTTCCTTAGACACAGTTTTTCCCAAACAAGCACCAGTGCCAGGTATCAACTGAGCCCCATTTGCCCAGGGACACCCAACCACGCTTCTCCGTGGGCGGCTCCCACCAGACAGGCTGTCCCTTCATCGCCTCATTTCCACAGGCTTCCTCGGGATGTTTTGGACATCAACACTTGTCAAGTTTCTCCTGTCCTTGATCTTCTTCGGTTCTAATTATCTATCTCTGGACTGATTATTTTGAATTGGACTTTTTTTTTTCCCTATCTAACTTGGCACCAAGAATTTGCATGTTTGACAGAAGAGTCAATGGGGTTTATGTGGTTTTTAAATTTAGGAATGCTATTCTAGGTCAGTTTTCTTTTTTCAACAGTCATCTTATTCTGTTCCTGGGAATTCCTGTGCATTGCAATGCATTACTACATAGAGATCCACTTTTTAATGGTACAAGGAACATCGATCGCTGTTAACACTTTGCAGAAAGGTGCCTATATGGTGAGCTAAATAGGTCTCCTCCATGTGAGTTGTACACTAGACCCCATCTCATTCCATTCTGCAGATGTGCACTGTGGGATCTGTCTCATATTTACCTGCTTTTTCCCAATCCTCCGTCTTTTCCTCTTGGACTCAAAACATGGCTTTCTAATGCAGCACAAAATTCCGCTGTGGCTTTCCCAAATCCCCAATCAATTAAAAATGGCTCTGCCTGGCTGAATTTTTCAGAGACCTCTGCTGAGGTTAAGGATCAGCCACAATTCATCTCATATTACTTTCACACAAATACTGGGTAGGACACAGATGAAGAGAATTTCAGGAGATTTTATAAAAACTCTCATTCTCACGGTGTTAAGTCAATCTATGTTGTTATCAAGGTCTATGTGAAGAGATGATTTCTAAGCTTACATTCAGATAACAGTATTATTTTAAGTAATTAAATTTTTTTAGAGTGTGTTAACGGAATATTTTTGTCTGCCCCATGAAATGTCACCAAGTGGTTAGCGTTCAGTGGTACGCCAAGGCCAGAGAGGAGGTGCTTTTGAAATTTACCAAAATTCTAGCCAAAGGGAGAAGGGTCTAAACCTTCTAAACCTCTAAGATGAGCAATACTAATGACACCGAATCCCTTAAGATACAATTGTGAGTATACACTGAATTGGATTCAAATGATTACTTACGTCATGTGAATTTCAGCTCACTTTTCAAAAAATCGCAATTGTGCATCATACAAAGTCAGTCCAAACAAACTCTGATGATGATGCTTTTTCATTCACGTGGGGATCAGCCTATGACTATCACACTCAATCACAGAGCCTCCAATGTATGGCTTCGGATCATGCTCCCAAGCTAAACCATATTAGATCTGAAACACCTTCACACTCCCTCCATGATTAGATCTTAACTCATCACATTCCAAATACTATCTGCATGGGAAAAGGGGATTTCAAAATCAAATGACTACTGAACTTTGAGCTCATTAATGGGGAATGAACCTTCACGTTTCTTGCTCAGACAGGGCTAACATATAGATTTGGGACTATCTATCGTCTCAGTACAGGATCTAACAGGAGATTAGCATTGATGTTCTTACTGATTAACAAAGGAAAATTCTTGTAGTGGAGAGATTTCCTTATCTGGGCTATATTTCTGTGGATGAATTGTAGTTTTAGCATAAAACCCTATCCTGAGCTCATGAGTTAACAAATTCTTCTCTAAAAATACAAACCTTGACTGTGTTTGTAACAATATGCCTTTCAGTGTTTTCTATTTAACAATTCAAGAGGTCCAAACTGAGTTCTCCAATCAAGTTTTTTTTCCAATAGATGTAACGAAAATATTAGCACTTCTGCTATGTTTTTTGCCACGGAAACCATTAGTAGATGGTACAGAGGCAAGATTACAAACCACCTTGCCTTGCAGATGGGATTTAAAATAATATAATCTTAATCAAATTGATGGCTCTGTCTGAAAGGACCAAAATTTATGTTGGGTTTTTTTTTTTAATGCTCTAAAATAGCAAACCATGGCAACTGTTGACATGAACAAGCAAAATCTAAGCAGCATTTTTTAAAGCCTCACTGGACTATTTAGCGACTGTTCCAGAAAGAATAAGAAGCCATACCAAAGCCTCTGTCTTCCAGAGCTCTTATTAATTATCCAGGCTCCATTTACTGATTTAAAAATTGTGTACTGAGCACCTCTTAGGTGTCAGGCATAGTGCTACAAATGGAGAAGCTGTCAAAAATGAGCCAAGGTCCCCAGTTTTCACGAGCTGGGAAACAGACAGCATTACAGAAGAATCTGCCAAGTGATGAGGGCCAAGGGAAGCTTCGGGTATTAGGAAGAAACTCCGTATAGCTTTGCATGGAGTGAAAGATGAGGAGGATGGAGGCATGGGAAGAGAAGGGGGAAGACTCTAGAAGGAGGATATGGAAAGGCAAAGATCCTAAGACAAAGTAGGCCAGACAGCTCCACCGCCCTTCTGTTGATTTTGGTTATAATGGATGGGTGGGTGGAGAGAGCAGCAGCTGATGGAACGGGAAACGCAGGAAGGGGCCAAGTATCACAGGGCCCTAGTGACCATGATACTGAGTTTCTGCATTATATTTTCATTTGAACAGGAAGACATTGAAGGCCCTGCATCAGGATGCTCAATTTGCCTTAAATCCAGCCCTATAATTCCATCTTCACTAGGCATAAACAAAAATTTCCAAAAGGCTGCTCCCCCCTCCCCACCAAAAAAAAAAAAAAAAACCCTTCCATACCAAAACCACCTGGGGGTTCCATTCACCATTCCAAGTGAACCACTGTCTCAGCACGGCAGCAGGATAAACTAAAGACTTGGCAAAGGATTTGAGGAGTTGACAGCTCATTGATCAAACATGAAATGTGTTTGCCGTAGTTACTGTAGATGGTGCAGGAACCTCTATCCCGAAAGTATGACCGAATCTTAGACGTAGGCAACTTATCTTCACTGCTGATTGGCAGGGCTCCTGGGCATAACTTTCAAACGGAAATTTCTGTCTCATACTTCCAAATTAAATATTTCATTACTCATATGCTTCGGGGTTGATGCTGTGCCACATGGAAGCCCTTTGTAAATAATCAAAATAAGCAATCAAGATGGCAAAGGCTCCCTGGAGAACAGAGTTATTCAAGCCACAAAGATAAAAGATATTTCACTAGCTGTGGATTTCAAATTTCCCTCTCAAGTTCCTTCCTCAGTAAAGTCTTGAAAACTACATCAATAGCTGAAACAGAGGAAATCAAGGCGATAAGATATTGGCAATCAGGAGGCCTGTAAAAACCCAAAGTTGTGGTCATGCCAGTTTAACCATGGGCTTGTGATTGTATGAAAGATAGAGAACCCAATAGGTACAAAAAATTAAGCACCATTTCACAAAGCATCAGTGGACACACATAAGAAAGTATTTCATCATCAAAGAGTATAGAATTGGACACGTTTTACATAGGGCCTATTTATTAAAATGTCAATCCTATAAACGTAACCCACTTTCTATAAGTCAAAAAATAATCTTTAGAACCAGTTTGACAAAAACAACGCTGCTCCCACAACCAAATTTCTCCAACCTGAGGTTCAAGTTTGCTCCAACCATTGACAGATGAGACTCATCCTGGTTTTCCCTCCCTTTTAAAAAAAAATTCCCATTTAAATATGGAAAATTTAAAAAACTCAGATGAAGATAGTGAGGGTCAGAAGAGGAAGAAGGTCAGCTTTCGCTGGAATAAGTATCCTCTGGCCACTTGCAAGTCAAAGTGAGGAATTTGGGCAGAGCTCTTCTGTCCCCAGGGAAAAAGAGATAATGTGGTCAGGGGAGCAGCCAACGGTGTTCGCAGATGGAGGAAAGAGTCGCCTCACACAGGAAGTGAAAGGAGCCTGGCTAAGAGATGCCAGCTTCTCATTAATTCAGAAAAGCTCTATCTTCTTAAAATAAATTTGTGAAGAAGTATTCAATCAATTACTTCCTCTAATTAGGGCTTAAGTAAAGAATGAGGTTGGCAAGTGCATTATTGGCAATGCAGAGAAGAGGAAAAAAATAGAATAAATTCAGAGAAGAGGAAAGGGAGGAAAGAAGAGTTGAGGGATGGGAGTAGAGAAGAAGGAAAAGAAGAAACAAGAGAAAAGAGAGAAAGAAAAGAAAGCGAACTGGAGAAATAGCCAGAAAATAGCATTCCATTCCTTCTGGCAGCTTCCAAAAAGACCTTACCATTCATTTCAATTAGCTCTTCTTTCTAGTCTCTTCTTCCCCACCGAACTTCAGGGTATCTGAAGAATACGAGGAGTAAGGAAGGAGGGTACATCCAGCACAAGAGGCGAGAAAAATTTCCAATCCACTTGCCCTGTCAAAGCTCTATGGGATCTAGAGAGGAAAATCTTCAGTTTCATAAGAGTTAACAAATTATTTTCATTTAAACAGACCCCAGAAGATGAAAGACACACAGACACACCTCGGCTTTGGCAAGACAGAAATTAAGTTTAAAGCTAGTCAGTCATTTTCAAATAAAGATAGATGGAGATATGGAGATACATATATATATATATATCATATATATCATACATAATAGATCTCTGTCCTTCCTGTGTGAGAGCAATGTGCTCTGCATTCACATCACTATCTCTCTGCTTTTTTTCCAAGTATGAAAAGGGATGAAAAAAAGACTGTGCAGCCTGACACATTTCTTAAACCAATCTCTGAAGCAGAGGCGGTTAGTGACATGCCAAAAATGAAAACCTTCTATCTCTTTGTTTCCAGTCCAATGCTTAGCACACTGGATTACAAAGTCCTCAAAAGTTTTAAGAAAACTTATCCCTGAAGCTGTGTCTTTTGCCAAGTCTCTGTCTTTAAAAGTAAGTCGATTCATCCACCTCTATTCCTACTTCTGAAGTCTCCTTCCATCCTTAAGAGCTACTTGGGGGGGGGGTGGAGATTGGAGGACAAAATATCTAACCCTCTTTTAGAAACACCATAGATGAGTTTGGGGAAAACAGCAGTCTTCCCGTATTTCCTTGCCAATATCCCCTATTAGCTAGACCGGATGCAGGTAATAGCTTCCTTTCGATATTATATCCATCAGCTACGTGTTTGAGAACACTGATGCCCAATTTTCCCACTTCAATCAGCAAATAAGAATGGTGCTCATTTCAGATGTTGCATGTAACAGGTTAAAAATTCACCATATGCTTTTGACAAGCAATATGAAAAGAATATGAAAAACTTTAATTTACTTATGGCGTGATAGTTTCTGTATTAATTGAAACACTAATTATAACTGGTATAAATCAGGGCATACTCGATACACTCTTGCCTAGAAGTATCTGGTGCGCCTTTTTCTATGAAGAATAACTGTGGCCAAAATCAGTGACCTTAGGATCAAAGCTACTCCAAAAAGCCTCCTTGATGAGAAAATAGTAAACTGTGGCACATGAAAGCCTAAGTTTTGCCTTTTCAAGTTCTCTTTTGTAAATCAATTTGTGATTACAGAAAGTATGCTAAGAAGTCATTCCCCAAGATTTCATTACCCTTTTAAGGCTTGGTTTAGAAAAGCAAAATGCTTCAGGAAGGAGACATGTAAGGTGTAACCAAAAAGATGAAGGCTTACAACAGCTAAGTTTTAGAAGATCCTTTTCCCATTTTTTTTAAGATTTTATTTTTAAGTAATTTCTACACCCAACATGGGGCTTGAACTTACAACCTCGAGATCAAGAGGTGCATGTTCTACTGACTGAGCCCAGCCAAATACCCCAGAAGAGCTTTTATTTTGAGTATCATTCTCCCCCTTACATTTTTAGAGTACCTGGTAGTTTCTAGATCATCTCAACACTATTACCCTCTTTTGAAACCTCCACATCCTATGAGGCCCACAATTCACGAAGATACAATCGCTCTCATTTCACTTAAGAAGCAACTGATTTTTAGAGAGACTAGGTTACCCAAGGTCATATAATAAATCAAGTGAAGCAGCAAAATTTGAACCAATGTCTTCTAATTGCCAATCAGGCACTTCTTTCAACTACACACTTCCTGACTAACAGCTCCATCATGATTAAGTTCTTCCTGGATGTCCACAGACACAGACCTTCTTGGAATCCTACCTCCCTGCCATTCCTCTAACTGCTGCTTTTTCCCTCTGCTCACTCTCCTTGCTCTATCCCCTAACTATGGTGTGATGATTAATTTGATGTGTCAACTTCACTGGGCTAAGGGATGCTCAGATAGCTGGGAAAACATTATTTCTGGGTGTGTCAACAAGAGTGTTTGTACAAAAAATTAGTATTTGATTCAGTAGACTGAGTAAAAAAGCTGTGCTCTCACCAATGTGGGTGGGCATCATCCAATCCATTGGGAGCCTGAATAGAACAAAAAAGGCAGAAGAAGGGCAAATTTCTTTTCTCTCCTCCTGGGCTGGGGTGTCCATCTTCTCTTGCCCTTGGGCACCCACGCTCCTGGTTCTTGGGCTTTGGGACTCTGAGACTTACAGCAGGGGCTGCTGGAGTTCTCAGATCTTTGGACTCAGAACGCATTATAGCATCCAGTTCCTGGTTCTTCAACTTGCAAACGACAACCATGCGAGTTCTCAGCCTCTATAACCACCTGAGACAACCGCTGTAATGTTTGTCCATGCTCATGACCTCTACATAGATGATTTTCAAATGCCTAATTGCAATCTATACCCTGAACTCTGGCACCACAGTCATCCAGCATATTCACCAAATGCCAACTATATTCTTGTCACAGTGTTAGGTTTCAGGGACGACATTAGAAATTGGAGAAGACAAGTCCCTGCCTTCATGGAACCTGCCGTCTTGCAGGGGAGAAACAATTACTATGAACTCCATCATATCATGGTTATGGGCCAGATAGATTCTTTATGAGTGTGTAGCCAGGATCAATTTGAAAATGACTTCTGGAGGAAATGAGGTTGGGAGCTAGACTTCTCTGAATATACTTTACTTTGGAGGTTTTACTTGGAGACCATGAAAACACCTTATTTAAATGTAAAACAAAAATTGAATTAAAAGGTGACCCCTAAATATAGAGACTATCCCAAATAAACAAAAGCTTGGCAATGTGAGTTTATGTGCATAGCAAGGTATTTCTACAGACAAAAAACTCTATAAAAAATACTTTAAATATTCATACCCCTAGTATGAGCTTGTGTCCCTCCAAAATTCCTATGTGGAAGTCCTAATCCCCAGTACCTCAGAATGTGACTGGATTACGAAGCAGGGCCTTTGAGGAGGCAACTAAGGTAAAGTGAGGTCATATGGGGGGCCCATAATCCAATATGACGGGTGTCCTTATAAAAAGAAAGGATTAGAATACTGAAGTACATGCAGAGAGAACAGACCACGCGAGGACATATAGTGAGAAAGCAGAGACCTGCAAGCCAAGGAGAGGTCTCCGAAGAAACCACATCTGCCCGTACTTTGATCTTGGACTGCTAGCCTCCAAAACTGTGAGAAAATAAATTTGTGTTTAAGTGCCCCCTTGGCACACTGCAATTCACCTTTAATGATGTGATTTTAGACCTCCCAGGCCACACAGGCCAAGAGGACAGAAAGGGGGTAGAGTTGGAAGTTATGGCGGTTTAAAAGCACAACGTGAACATTCATTCACACTCCTTCCACTGAAAGGTAGGGTCCGTGTCCACCCCCCCCCCACTTTATTGGGGGCTTTCGGACAACACGACCCCCAGAATATGGCAGAAGCAAGGATGTGCCGGTTTTCAGGCTGAGGGCTTAGGAGATTTCTAGATGCTGTCTCCTAGACACCACTCTTGGACCCCGGCCACCATGCGGAGAGAAAAGCAGGCCACGTGGAGAGGCCACGCGCATGCGTTCTGGCCGAGAGACCCCGCGGAGGGCCCCGCTCGCCAGCAGCATCCTGTGCGAGCCGCGTGAGTTAAAAATCCTGCGGGATGAATCCAGGAGCAGCGACCTTCTGAACTGCAGCCACACCATAGACCACTAGCCAGAACAGCCTCTAAATATGAGAGGTAATAATAAAATCATCATTTTAAACCACTATATTTGGGGCCGGTTTGTTATGTAGCAATAGATTACCTGAACAGGACTCTAGAAATAGGCGCTCGATGAAAATTCTTTCTGGCCTATTGCTACAAATGTTGTCCATAAATGCGTGGGATGTCTCTGGGACCCTGAGCAGGTGAGCACCGTTCACCTAATGGTAAGCTCTTCAACCAAATGTACGTTCAGGGAAGTCAGAACTGGACAAATAACCCTACTGATGCTTGAGCCCTAATAGAGGCAAATCACTCAAAAATGCAAGAATGAGAGAAGTTTTACAGAAAAAAATAGCTTTTCAGGACCCATTCCTCTGGCTTCTGAGCAAGTTTCTGTCCAGGGTCGTTGGCTGAAGCCCCTCTTGTATGCGGTCACAAGGATTTTGATAACGTTGTGATGCAGTGTTACCCTGTCTTTTGCTTCCTCTCCCAGTCACCCCAATGCTATCAAAGCTGCAACCATCACCATGGAAACGAGCCTGGGAAGAAACTCAACATTCTTGGTCAAACCCTCTATGCTGTCACCCACAGGGGATGCTGGAAGGAGAGGCTTGTATTTAAGGAAAAAATGGTGTTTTCTGATTCTGAGAGACACTCATTGCTTTCTCTCATTGTTTTCTTCCTACTAGGATGCAAGAGAGATGCAAAAAAAAAAAAAAAGAAAAGAAAAGAAAAGAAAGAAAGAAAAGAAATGAAATTTTCATTTCTAACTGACTTCCAAAATAATATTGAGGACCTACCTTGGGGGAACTACTGAAACAAGCCATAGAGAATCCTAAGCCCCAAGGATTTTTGAGCATTGGGCTGACTCCACCACCAATGATGAAGGATAGCAATTACTAATAGTTAAATACAAGGTTTCAGAGCCAGACAGACCTGGGTTCAGTCCTGATCCCATTACTCAGCAGCTAATAAACAAATCCATTCACTTATTTATACATCCACTCAACAAATATACTTCGTGTTACCCATTAGCTCATGGATGCTTTGCTAAACACTGAGTAAACCTTTAGGTGCAAAACAGACACAGTCCTGGAATATGGACCTCATGCCTACCACATACCACCAGGCACTACTTTAGCTGCTGGGAAAACAAAGGTGAACAAAATCAACGGCTTGGCTTTAAAGAGCTTTCATTCTAGTGATGGAGACACAGGGAAAAAAAATTAAATAAAATGAAATTGTTATAAGAGCCATGAAAGAGACACATGTGGGGCTAAAACAGAAAGAAAACAGAGTCGAGAGAGAGAAGGGCGGCAAACCCAAGAAGCGGACTGTTAATGATAGAGAACTGACGGTTAGCAGGGGGAAGGTGGGTGGCGGATGATGACATAGGTGATGGGGAGGAAGGAACGTATTGTCATGAGGAGCACCCAGTGATGTATCCAAGGGTTGAACCGCTATATTGTACACCTGAAACTAATATTACATTGTATGTTAACTGGAATTTAAATAAAAACTTAAAAAAAAAAAAGAGCAGAAAAAATAGAGTCTTTCTTTAGGGCAGTGGTCAGAGCAAGTTCCCTACCTGGAAACAGGCATGCTACTACACTAGCTCGTTGCAAATTAAGTACCATGCTTGGCATGCGGGGGATGTTCAGTCAATGGCAGCTAGTGTTATTATTAATAACCTCTAGAGGGGCGCCTGAGTGGCTCAGTGGGTTAAGCCTCTGCCTTCGGATCGGGTCATGATCTCAGGGTCCTGGGATTGAGCCCCACATCAGGGAGCCTGCTTCCCCTTCTCCCTCTGCCTGCCTCTCTGCCTACTTGTGATCTCTCTCTCTCTCTCTCTCTCTCTCTCTCTCTCTGTCAAATAAATAAATAAATAAAATCTTTAAAAAAAAATAACATCTAGGAAAATATATTGGGTGATTCTTGGGAGTGCAAGCCACCATGGGCCCTGAGCCCTGCTTGGCCCTATAAAACATGCTAAGCCCTGCCTGCTCTTTTCCCCAAGCCACCATCACTCAGGGTTGTGTCTGTAGTGAGAAATCTAGACGGGTAAGATCATGTCTGCCTCCACTGCCAAAATGTTTGCCATAAAAGAGGGGGGTTCCCCAAGCTCAGGGTTCTATTGAAGTCGAGGAATGCAGTATGCAGAGTATCCTCGTGGGTCCCTTGAAATTGACCCCTTGGGATTTGGGGGGCCTTGGAGAACTGACACAAATGTAATGCTCATGCTGTTTGCTGTGCTGTGAGTGATTAAGTATTCTACCCCCAACCCCAAGAGTCATGTGATTTTTGCCAGCGCGCACACAATGGTAACAGGCCAGTGTATTAGCTTGTAAGAAGGTAAAATCCCAGATCCTGACAGTGTCCCTTGAGAATCACCAGGGACCTTTAACTTTGTTTAATACAGGTGAGTCAAGTCATCAGTCACTTCACCCTTGACACGGTAGTTTCTTTTGATGACAGTTCTTAGTTAACATCATGAAACACACTCATGTACACACACAACACACAACAGAACACACCACCAATCCAAATCATCCCAAATTTCTGCAGACCACGACCACTGAGCCTGGCAGTTTCTTTTGTTCCTCATCACTGGAGAACTATTACAGGTACTTGTTCTCCCAAAAGGTAAGAAAGAGGAGGGACAAGGAACAAATCTTTAGTATCAGCACACAAGACAAAGGATGATGACAAGGGTATAAGATGAAAAAAAAGAAAGAAAGAGACGGCCAAATGATCATAAAAACAAAGAAGGTGACCAATTTGCAAATATTGTATAATATATAGATTTGGTCTCAAAATGGAGACCTATCTAGGAAGAAACAGGATCTCATATAAGCAAGTTTTAATCAGAAATGCCTTGCAAAAAGACATTCTGTCAAGGGCATACCACTTTTATCAGATGGTAAAAATGGTGTATAACAATCTTCTATATCTCAAGTAAAAGTAAAAAAAATGCATGGGCAACAGTTATAATTTTTGCAGGGTCATAAAGGTTTTCTTGGTCCCCTTAAAGCATTTTCTTCCTTCTCTCCAGGCCAATTTTTTTTTTTTGAGCCAAGATGTACGTTGAATTTGCTAATTCTTGTTATATATGGCAAACGCTCAGAATTTGAAATGCATTTTTAATTAAGTATACTAGGAGTTTGGAAATTCTGACTGAACGAGCATTTGTCTATCTCCTATTAAATGCACAAAAAGCAACATGGCCTTCCTTCCTCATTATCACGTACTCCTAGGAGTCATGTGCACATTCCAGGGACGGAAACAGCAGGTACAAAGACATGCGTGCACATACAAACCACAGTTTCAGACACACATCTTGTTTGTTTAAAACAAGAAACCACTTGGGGGGAAGGAAGCAGATTTATCACTTCACCCAGGCACTAGCCATGCTTTGGAATTATTTCACGTCAAGGATAATAGCATCAATGAAATATTTATGTACACTCATTATAGGAAAACACTCTGTTTTATAACCAAGATTTGGTGTGGCCTAAGTAAAAAGGCAGGAAGAGTTTAGGTTGTAGCATTCACTGTGGTCTGGGTTTCTAAATTGAGTAAACTAAAGCCAGGACAGTTCCCACATCAGCAGAGATGTCCTTTGAGCAACCGTTGTTAGGATGTTTAAAAGTTCTGTGTTACAATTAAAGGTATGTGAGACTGAGCTCTCTCTCTTCTCTAAGGCCTCTGAAAACAAAAGAAAAGAAAAGAAAAAATGGATTCCAAGAGAGCATCTGCTAAACTAAACCATTCGCACTCCCAGGGACTGTTTTAAATGAAAAGCATGCTCCGGTCCTCATCTTTGGGGGCACCAACTTCCCAGGGGTGACGCACTCCATCAGATGCAGGGCCCCCCTGCAAAACTGGGAAAGTCTCTGAGGACACAGAAAGCATTGCAGGGACCGCCAGATATGCTACGGGCCAGTGAATTGTAATCCCAAAGAGATTTGTGTAATCTCCCAGTTAGAAAACTCGCAGACTACAGAATACACAAGGCTAAGAACGTAATATGTTGTATCTGGAGAAACTGTTCTGAGAGGGAAAATAAAAATAATAAATTCTTCTCTACCCAGGATTGACTTATCAGTCATTTACCTCAATGTGCAAAGCACAAAAAAACAAAGGGAAGGGAGAGCACAGCAATTAAGCCAACTCAAAGACAGACTATTTTATTTCACAGAATGGTAGGAACAGTGGGGAGCTGCAATTCCTTCCTGGCTACCTGACTCTGAGATCCCCAGCTCTTTAAAATCACTGAATTGCTTCTCTTTGCAAGGAATGTTTACTTCTTTTCTCTGCATTCTCTTTCCCAGAGCCCTGCTTAACAATTCATGTGGTAGAGTTTCTAATAACTCTTCTTCATGGGACCCAAGACAAATGGAAAGAATAAACCTACATACCGTGAGTCCACATGGAGGGCCTACTATGTATCGGGCTTTGTGTTAGGGGATGGGAATTTAATAAAAAAATTAAAAATTAAAATTAAAAAAGGATCTTATTAACCATAGCATGATTCATTTTTTGTGTGTGTGTTTTTTTTTTTAAGATTTTACTTATTTATTTGACACAGAGAGAGAGGGAACACAAGCAGGGAGAGTGGGAGAGGGAGAAGCAGGGCTCAATCCCAGGACCCTGGGATGATGACCTGAGCAGAAGGCAGAAGTTTAATGACAAAGCCACACAGGCACCCCCATAGCAGGACTTAGAAAGAGGTTTTGCATACCAAGCTACAAACATTTAACTGATAACTTTTGGCTGCAATAACTGAAAGTCGAGTCACACTAGTTCGAGCAAGACAGAAATTAATCAGTGAATATGGTTAAGCAGAAGAAAAATGGCCTCTCCAAAGATGTCCATGTCCTACTCCCCACAACAGCGCCTATGTCACCTTAGATGGCAAAAGGAATTTTATAGATGTGGTTATGTGAAGGGCCTTGAGATGGAGAGGTTATTCTGGATTATTTTGAGAGGCTAATCTAATCACATTGATTTTTTTTTTTAAGTATACAACTATACTCCAACAACACACAATATTACATTAGTTTCAGGTGTACGGCATAATGATTCAACTTCTCTAGATGCTCTGCCACACTCACCACAGGTGTAGCTACCATCTGTCACCATAAACACTATTATAATACCACTGCCCATCTTCCCTAAGCTGTGCCCTTTATTCCCATGACGTATTCATTCCATAACTTGAAGTATGTATTTCCCTGTTCCCTTATTTTTATTTTTTAAAGATTTTATTTATTTATTTGACATACAGAGAGAGAGATCACAAGTAGGCAGAGAGGCAGACAGAGAGAGAGGAGGAAGCAGGCTCCCTGCTGAGCAGAGAGCCTGATGCGATGCGGGGCTCGATCCCAGGACCCTGAGATCATGACCTGAGCCAAAGGCAGCTGCTTAACCCACTGAGCCACCTAGGCACCCCTCCCTGTTCCCTTTACCCATTTTGCCCACCCCTCCCCCGTCTCCCCTCTGGCAACCCTCAGTTTGTACTATTTATAGATCTCATTCTGCTTTCTGTTTCTTCACTTGTTTCGGTTTTTAGATTCCACATATAAGTGAAGTCATACGTATTTGTCTTTCTCTGAGTTATTTCACTTAGTGTAATACTTTCTAAGGTCCACCCATGTTGTTGCAAATGGCAAGATCTCATCTCTTTGTGGCTGCATAATATTCCATTACACACACAGACAGACACACACACTCTTGCTCTCTCTCTCTCTCTCTCACTACATCTTCCTGATTCATTCATCATCTACTGATGGACATTTGAGTTACTTCCATATTTTGGCTACTGTAAACAATGCTGCAACAAATACAGGGGTGTATATATCTTTTTGAACCAGTGTTTTCATTTTGAGTAAATACACTGCAGTGGAATTACTGGATCGTATGGCATTACTATTTTCAATTTTTTGACAAACCTTCACACTGTTTTCCACAATGGCTGTTACCAATTTACTTTCCCGTCAACTGTGCACATGGACTCCTTCTTCTCCACATCCTTGCCAAAACTTGTTACTTCTTTTTTATTTTAGCCATTCTGAAAGGTGTGAGGTGGAACCTCACTGTGGTTTCGAATTGTATTTCCCCGATGATTAGTGCGGTTGAGCATTTTTCATGTGTCTCTTGGTCTTCTGTATGTCTTCTTTGTGAAAATGTCTAGATTGGATCCTCTACCCATTTTTTAATCAAATTGTTTGGTTTGGGGGGTGTTGAATTATATAAGTTCTTCATATATTTTGTATATTAACCCCTTACTAGAGATGTCATTTGCAAATATCTTCTTCCATTCAGCAGGTTGCCTTTTTGTTTTGTTGATGGTTTCCTTTGCCATGCAAAAACTTTTCATTTTGACATAGCCCAACAGTTTAATTTTGCTTTTATTTTCCTTGACCTGGGAGCTATAACTAGAAATATGCTTCCACAACTGAGGTCAGAGTAATT
Source organism: Ailurus styani (assembly GCA_002007465.1). Classification (NCBI taxonomy): domain Eukaryota; kingdom Metazoa; phylum Chordata; class Mammalia; order Carnivora; family Ailuridae; genus Ailurus; species Ailurus styani. The sequence goes on from LNAC01001089.1 coordinate 45,598, forward strand.
ATAGCCTATGATCTCTTCTAGATGGTTTTAGGTCTCACATTTAGGTCCTTAATCCATTTTGAGTTTATTTTTATGTATGGTGTTGAATAGTGGTTCATTTTCAATCTTTCGCATGTAGTTCTCTAGTTTCCCCAAAACCATTTGTTGAAGAGATTGTCTTTTCCCCCATTGCATTTCTTGCCTCCTTTGTCGTAGACTAATTGACCATAGAAGCATGGGTTTATTTCTGGGCTCTCTATTCCATTCCACTGATCTATGTGTCTATTTTTTAACTGATTTACTTATTTTAGAGAGATAGACAGAGACCACAAGCAGGGAAAGACTACAAGCAGGGGAGGAGCAGAGGGAGAGGGAGACAAGCAGACCCCTCCTGAGCAGGGAGATCAACAATTAGCTCGATCTCAGGACCCCGAGATTATGACTTGCTCCGAAATCATGAGACAGATGCTTACCTGATTAAGCCACCCCAGCCCCCCATCTATGTGTCTATTTTTGTACCAGTACCATACTCTTTTGATTATTACAGCTTTGTAGTATATCTTGAAATCAGGATTGTGTTCTGATACCTTCAGCTTTGTTGTTTTTCAACACTGCTTTGGCTATTTGGGGTCGTTCGTGGTTCCATAAAAATTTTAATACTATTTGTTCTACTTCTGTGAAAAATGCTGCTGTTATATTGATAGAGGTTGCACTGAATCTGAGATTGCAATGGGTACTATGGACATTTTAACAATGTTAATTCTTCCAATTGATGATCGTGGAGTATCTTTTCATTTGTTTGAGTGATTTTCAATTTCTTTCATAAATGTTTTACAATTTTTAGAGTAAACGTCTTTCACCTCCTTGGCTAACTTTATTCCTAGGTATTTTATTCTTTTTGATGCAATCGTAAATGAAATTGTTTTCTTAATTTTTCCTTCTCTTGCTTCATTATTAGTATAAAATGCTATTGATTTCTGGGTATTAATTTTGTATCATGCAACTTTACTGAATTCATTACTGCTAATAGTTTTTTGATGGAGTCTTCATGGTTTTGTTTATAAAGGATCATGTCATCTGCAAAGAATGACTAATTTCTTCCTTACCAACTTGGCTCTTATTTCTTTTCCTTGTCTGATTGCTATGGCTAGGAATTTCAGCACTATGTTGAATAAAAGTCATAAGAGTAGACACCGTTGTCTTGTTCCTGATGTTAGAGGAAAAGCTCTCAGTTTTTCATCACTGAGGATCATGTTAGCTATGGGTTTTTCATATAGAGCCTTTATTAGGTCGAGGTATGTTCCCTCTAAACTCACATCTTTGGGGAGTTTTTATCATGAATGATGCTGAATTTTGTGAAATGCTTTTTCTGCATCTATTGAGATGATCATAAGATTCTTATCCTTCATTTTGTTGATGTATCATGGCAAATGATTTGCAACTTGTGAACCATCCATCCTTGTGTCTGGGAAATAAATCCACTAGACCATGGTGAATGATTCTCTTAATGTATTTTTGAATGTGGTACTCCCATAAACCCCTAAAAGAAGAAAACTTTTCTTTTCATAAAGACATGACAACAAAAGCAGGTCACAGAGACAGCAGCAATAGAAAACTAATACAGTACAAATAATTAAAAAGTCAGAGTTGACTTCAAATCCAGTGAGATCTAGTTTTTTAACCACTATTTCTCTGCTGGAAACAATGATTCCTCAGAGGACATTGGTAATACCTAGAAACTTGTCTGATTGTTACAGCTGGGTTGTTGGGGATGCGGCTACCGGCGTCTACTAAGTAGTGGCTGCTAAACATCCCACAGAAGACAGCCCTCTACAACAAAGAAGTATCCATCCCAAAATATCAATAGTTCTCTGTCTTGAACACCTTTTGTCTTTATATCTTGCCCTGGCTTGGCTTTATTTCTAGGTAAGATCCCCACATGGTAGCAGCATGGCTGCAAAGAGCTTCAAGCCTACAACTTTCAACCTCAGAAATCCCTTCTTTAGCAGATGGAGCAAAAATCCTTGGATTAATTCTGATTGACTCAGCTAGGATCACTCCCTGACTCCTAAACTAATCGCAGGCAGTCAATCCGAGGGTGGAGCAATAGCCTGAGTGGTAAGGCTTGATCACACACCCTCCCCTGAGGGCCAAAGGGGCTGAGTCAGCTCCAGCTCCACACAAATGATAATCTAAATGCAGAGGGTGGTTCCCAAAGGAAACAAGGTAACAAAGAAACAAGGTAAGAAAGATTTTTTTTTTTAAGTGTCTGCTACTGCATCAGGCTGTCTAACTAAAAGAACAATGACTTATTATGGAGGGTATTATGAATACTTACAATAACAACCATCCTCCATATACAGGTCTCCTTGCCTCCAATGCTATGATTCTAAGTCTTTATTCAAGGTACTTTTCAAGAGGTCACAATGACATATAAGTGATTAGCTTTGCTGTCTGAGGTTAATATGACATGAGTCTGGTCTACACAAAGTCTTTCTAAGAATGCTAGGACCAGGCACTTATTTCTCTAACAGTAGAAGCAAGCAGCAAGCTCTGTAGAATTGCAGGAAGCATTGTGGCTGGATCCAAAAAAAAAGCTTCCTAAGATGATAAAGAAAAAAAAAAGATTACTGTGAGAAGCTGATGTAATTCTCTTCATGGTACATGTTTCTAGAAACCAATCTTTGATCAGTCATATCAATAGACAGAAGAAAAAGAAATGACCTCAGTGCCCCAATCCAAGCCCTGGACTGGAGTTTTGCTTTATCTTTTTACATCTACTTTTCCCATTACACTTTCTCTGCAAAGGCGAGCCAGTGCACTTTGGTTAAGCACGAGTCATGTGTCATGCCTTCAGATTCTTCACATTTTCAAAACTGTGGTATAAATAGTCAAAGTGACCTGTGATCAAGGATGATGTAAGTTTCTGAGCACATACTGAAGTCGAATTCCTCTGGGTTTCACATACAAACATGATAGATGATCCCAGAAACTGAAATAATACTAAGGAGGACAACATAAAAAGTGAAATGAATAAAATTCTCTTTTTTCATATCCATCTCCCAGAAATAATACATTTGTCATGTTTGTATTCAAGTTTCCCAAATCAGATATCACCAAGCATCCTTTACAAATTTGCATCTCTTCTTTCAAACCGGGACACAGTATTTTTCCTTCCTTTCTTTGTTTCTCCTTCCTTCCTTCTGCCAAAAACCACTAAAAGATATTTTAATTCCTTCTCCCTGCTCTCTCTTTGCTCCCCACTCCACCCTACATGCTGCCTTTCAGAATATACACCAAGTAGCACACAACCTTACAAAGACAAGGTCATAGAGCAAATCACTGAATTGCTAGAGACTGAAAAGGATTTTATAAAAATCATTTGAAAAATAACTTTTAAACCAAAATAGTATATATTTGGAGGAAAAACACCAGAAGACACAGATAAATACAAAGAATTCCATAAACAGCAGTCTATTTACATAAAGATAACCAGTATAAACATATTGCTATAGATTAGTTCTAACTGTATATCCATAGATATACGCATATATGTATATATAAAATACATTCAATACCTACATACACATATATTTGGACTTAATACATGTAATTCCATTTTTATACAACAGAGATAGTGTACTACATTTAATGTACATATTAAATATTTTAATAATCAATGGAATATTATATGCTACTCTGTAACTTGCTCCATACAACTTACACTATCCAGCATGAACACTGTTCTCTACCAATTAATATTCATCTATGACATCATTGTTAATACATAGTATTTTATTAAAGATATACCATGATTTACCTACTCAGTCCCTTATTCTTAAATATGTAGGCTTTTAAAAAAATATATGTAGGCTTTTGCTAATTTTATACTTGTAGCATCAAATTTTAAAATACTACTATTCAGACAGACAAAACTAAATGCAGCTTCCTAACTTTCTATAGTTTATTTAGCCAGCCTGAAGAGTTCTCCCCACCTGTGGTTGAGTGGTAGTGATGTATCGTGAACAGTACTGGAATGTTTCCAGGCTCAATGTTGTCCTTGGGGAAATCCATCAGAATGTGAGCTCCATAAAGGCAGGGATTTTTGTATGCAGAGCAAAACCCCTAATATGGCACAGGGTGAGGGCACAATAAATACAACCTCAGGGACAGAATCCATCTCCCTCATGAGAATGCAAACTCCACCCCTCTCTCTTCCTCCCCAAGTGGACGGGCAGGTGTACACAAGACTTACCCAGTCTCGTGGCGCTGGGAAGTGAGGACCTGTGCTGGTCACTAGGTCCTCTGCCCCATGCTGGGAAGCACTTTGTCTACCAGCTGACTCAGCGTGCCACGGGCACTGGACGCTGACTGGAGTTGGCCCTGGGTAACTATCCTCTGCTCTCCAAGCTCAGCCTGAGCCCTGCATCCTCCTTTCTCAAGTCCTTCCTGCCTGAACGCATTCAAATTTTGTTGAACCCCATCTGGGCCTTGGTCCTAGCCTCCAACCAACCCTGTTTTAGCCTATCTGGCCCGGACCACCCCCCCCCGCCCCCAGATGGCACCTCATGCTCACTAAGGCATTCCCCAGAGCAAGTTGGCTGGTCCTCTACTCAGAACCTTATTTATCCCCCCAAGGAACATGTCACAACTTTCCTTTCTTAGTAGGTGGGAGCCCAAGAAGCTCAGAATTGATAGGATCTCTCAGCCTCTCTCTGCCTGAGCCAAAGGTACTGCTACTCTTGTTGTGATACTGCCAACCTGTCTTGCACGGAGCAACCCTGTATTATGAGCTTCCCAGGGCTCCAGGGATTGTGGGGCCAAAAAGCGCTGCCGCTCTTAGCCAAGATGTCCGCTAGCACCCCAAATACACAAACACTGGGATTCTGACTTGGAGAAAGGATAACACACACAGATACACTGACTGCCCGCCCCCCATCTTCTTCTCCTTTCCCACAGTCCACTAGGCCTGAAGGGCTGGGCTCATCTTACTCCACCTCGTCTGTGGCAGGGATTGACCTTCCCTATAATTTATCATCCGAACCAGAATGCATTTTAGAGAGAATAATTAGGCCAGGACAATGGACATGAACTGGAACTGTCCCAGGCAAGCTGATAAGTGTGGTCACCTTAGTTATATTAAACCCGACACTCAGGCCCAATGGACCTAGTTCTTGATATGCTAATGGCGGCTTAAGGGATTTAGAAAATCTTATTTGGTAGACAAAAAGTTGAACACTGACTTTTCCTGCCTTCCCGCTTCAAGAATCTTAATTTCCTGAAGCAAATGGTTGCCTCTGGGTGACAGGGAAGGTGGACACACACACACACACACACACCGCACGCGCGCGCGCGCACACACACACACACACACACACACATATCAAAGAGAAAAGCATATTAATGAACCCCAAATGATTCACCGTCTTATTTATGCTATACTAAAAAATGTAGCAATGAACATCCTTGTACCAGTGAATTTCTTAACTTTTGTTTATTTGTCGTTATTGTGTTTAAAGGAAGTGGGCTTACAAAAGATATGGAAGTGACTGAAGAGGCTTGAGGGAAAATAAAGCCCATACTGAAAGCATACTGAACAACTTGTAATTTCCTACAGGCCACAGTGTTTCTCCACTCCGGGCTTTTGCTCATGCTGTTTCTTCTTGCTGAAACGCCCTCAGTGAAACCAACTCACTCTGCCCTTAACTGTCCTCCACAATGAAGGCGTTTTTGATTGTCCTCCATCCCCTCCCCCAAGCCCACTCACAGCCTGGTCCTCCTTCCACAGGAAGTGCTTTCCACAGGTTGAGAACTAAGTCAACCAGTGTGTGCAATGACCTTGAGAAGGAAGTACAGCATCCTCATTTTGCAGGTTAAGAAATGGAATTTATCAAGTTGCATTACATCCAATTCTTACCCAGGTATACTCAGCAGTGTCCAGCCTACGTAGTCTCTTTTGTGGTTCCTGTTTTGTTTTGTTTTTAAGGGTTAAATGACCTATAGAATATGAGAGCTCTTGCAAACAATCATGGAGCTGTATAAAGGCAACAAACTTTCCTCGGACCTATCTTCTTTCTACCTGGATGCTAAACTCTTTGATAATAAAGACTAGATTTTATCTAAATTCCAAAATGTTAGCATGACATGAAAAGCCTCAAGAAATTCTTACTAAATGTTAGCAGAAGTGCCACAGGAGCAAACACACTTCAGCCCTCCAGATGGTCACATTTCTGGAAAGGAACAGGAACATCACCATGTAAGTTTCCAAGCCACTTCGGTTTCTAGAATTGGATACGTGTTGGGTGGGGCGGTTGACACTTGAATAGTATCACTGACTTTACAGATGCCGGAAGTAGATATTCACTGTTGTAAAAGGAGGGGAAGGCGAGGGGTGTGAAAGAGAGTTTGGAACTCAACGATCTCTGAGCAGGCACAATGAGGATATCTCTGATGGGATGATGCTGTCTGGAATGTGGTCACTGGTCAGATGGGAAGGTCAGGGAGGACAAGGGAAAAACTACTTGAGAGTCTAGACTAGTGACCAGTGCTCAGCAATACCTAGACGGATTGAGAGGAGGGACAATTCAGGACAGAGTCTGGTTAGTAGTGAACTCCCTTATAGCACTACAGGTACCACAAAGAGAGAAACTGTGTGAGTGTGGGTGGGTGTGTATGAGGGGAAAAGAAAGCTACATCGCCAAAAGCTCTGATACTGGACCTTTCACACAGAATGTCCAGCACCTGACGCTCCCCCACCCCAAGGGAGCTTCAAAGGAAAGCTCAGAATCTCCAGATGGCAGAAACAGCAGGGGTCATATCTCAGCACATCTGACTGTTCTCGAAGTTTCTTGACCCTTTTACACTCTTCAAAATTATTGTCCTCCCTTTTCCCTGCTCACAGTGTTTCTCATGAAGGGGACTGGATTCTGTAGATGTCACATTTGTAACATATCAGCAACTTCAGCCATCATAGGTAACAAACACAGGGATCCCTAGCTCTGTAACACATACCTCCTTTCCAAGCAGTGCTTTCTCATTAATGTTGGGGAGCTAAAAACAACGACAACAAAAGAATGACAAAATAAGTAATTTTGACATGTGAACTACACATCATAATCACAGTTTTGGTGAAGAACTACAGGGAGAGCAATGAAATCCTAATCACAGAGAAGGGCCTCATTAGAACCAGGAAGATTTCATCTTCACCGAGATGCGCTGTGAATGAATGTCAGCGAACCTTGTGTGGAAAATTAGCATGTTTTTGGATTAGAAAAAGTGAGAATTTGCTAGATGTATCTGTGAACGTATATATTATAAAAATCCCATCTTTTGCAGACGCAATCATTTCAAACACAGCAATTTGCTACTCCAAGGGAAGCAGCAACAATTAGAAGCCTGCATGGACAGGTTAATTAGCCCGAAGGCTGTGTATCTTTGAAAAGACAATACATGCATTAGAGCTTTCTTTTGCCCCAACCAGGCTTTATAAAAGCACATGTGTTTGTACATAAACTCATTCACATTGTCCTGTTAAAATTATGATGTAGTGCGGAGAGGGATACTAAGATAAGTGGTTACCATAGCAACGAAAATCGCCACCACACTGGAGATGTCTGAATGATTCTGTCTCATCTATCAGGTTCTGGCCAGAATGACCTGCTCAGCTTATCCATGAGCCATCCAGAACAAAGTCCTTCAGGCACAGGACTCCATTTGTTCTGAATCACCTGAGAACAGCCATAACTGCCAAGTCTTTGGGTAACAAATTTCGTTGCATACCTGGCTCAGAAGACCAATCAGGACTGCCCACTAAAATGCATGCTACCTGAGAGGAGGATTTTTTCCCTGTCTTCTTTGCTGAATCTCCATTTCCCAAGAGATCTAATGCCTGGCATATACTAGGCACTCAATAAATATTTGTTAAATAAATGTAGAAATGATCACTGTGAAACACACAGCACTTATGAAAAACACAGCTCAAATCTTCATACTTTATTTTTTTAAAAGGATTCACTTTATTTTATTTTAATTAATTCTTTTATTTTAAGGTAAGCTCTATACCCAATGTGGGGCTTGAACTCGAGACCCCAAGATCAAGAGTCACATGTTTTACTGACTGAGCCAGCCAGGTGCCCCTCTATATTTTAAGGTCACAAGACTGAGGACATGGGTCAAAAAAATTCAACTTTTCAGTCGGTTTTGAAGAATTGAAGAATTCAGTTTTGAAGAATTGAGAACTTGAAGAATTCTCCAAATAAGATTCCAATTCGACACAGTTTGATTCTTTACCCCTTCTTGTTATCATTAGATCATTCAACTGAGACAGGACAGTACAATAATTGTATAGACTCTGAAAACAAAATGTCTGGCTTGAATCCCGATTCCATCATGGCATGAATTTAAGGGGACCACTTCATCTCTCTGTCCCTAGCATCTCTGCCTGAAAAGTTGAGTAACAGCACCTACCTCAAATGTTAGTTCGCTGTTGTAAATGAGGGTACCCTATTAGCACATGAGTGTGCCATGTACCTTGTTACGTCTAACTCTTTCCAACAGAAGGCGGAACGACAATCATCAGATACACTTCCGCTGTCTGAACTATGCAAAAGCTGGTACACATCTTCCTACAGTTAGGAAGTGGGTTTAGAAACTCTACCAAATCTTTGCAGATCACACCACAAAAAAAGATTTACACTTCCATCAGCTATTCAAAAACTAAGGGAAAGCAAACATGTGGGCTAGCTTTCTGATCCTCTCGAGAAAAGAAGAAATACCAGGGACTTCAGTGAGACCAAGTGAAGGGGGCTGAAGACTAGGAATTAGTGAATCTCCTCTTTCATGTTCTGCCCAGATCGCGGAATGAGCGGCAGCGCACTTCATTCCCGCCAACTGAAAAAATGGAAGCAGTACAGTCTTAGCCAATGATCACAGACAAGAGATCTGGAGGATTCTGAGACTCTCTAAGCTGGATGCTCTGATGCTAGAAAAGTCTGTGCATCACAGGAAAAATGTGGAAACTCAACCTCTCAGAAAACTTGACTCCAGGCAATTTAATTAGCAATAAAAACAAAGAAAAGAAAAGGAAAAGAGAAACTTATTCAAAGGGTTAATAGTCCAGTTGCTTTTCAAATACTTTCTGAAGTCAGTTTAGCAGGGGAAAAGTGATTTACATGAACATATTCTTGGCGAAGAGAGTATAGTAGAGGAATATAAAGTTATGCAAAAACTTGTTGAGATTAAATGAATTACTGTTGCATATGAATCAGTCTTTTTTAAAGATGCTACACAGTATAAAATAGACATAGTCTCATAGTTGATTAGATTTACACTTCCATCTTATTTAAACTGTGCCACCTGGAGAATAAAATAATTCAATGCTTTTTATATAAAACACCCTAGCTTAATATTTCACAATGAGAAACCTTACTTTTGAACTAAATTATGCTGAAATGGGAGTCTAGGAGAATAGAATATTCAGTGTCTGGGATGCTAGCCATTCAATCTGGAAAGAACACTGAGTCTCTGACATTGGTTAACTATTGCAATGTACATTTTCCTACTGTTGGGAAGTGGATTTAGAAACTCTACCCATCTTTGATAATTGTGCCACAAAGCAGTCATATACTGCCATGTTTTGTTGTCAGAGCACCAAGTTTCTGCCACATTCAAAAAGCCCAGAAATCGCTGAATAATGCCATTCTCTGTTCACAGATGATATCTTGAAAAGAGCCAGAGAGAATTATAGTCTTCTATACACACTGATCTGAAAGGAAACCATAATTCTCTAGACCACCATCCATATATGGGCAATAATGCACAGCTTCTCAACCAGAGTTCCTAGAGAGACTGGTGCCCTTGGCCCACAGGCCCTGGGTGGGGACTTGGGCAGCTGTTACCCAAGATGGTCTCATCCTATGTGCATCTTGTCAGGGCTCTAAATTCCCTTCAAAGAGCCATGCACATATCACCCTTGTCTATTTCAGCCATGACATGGAAAAGATGGGAGATAAATGGGGAGGACACAATGTTCACGGGAATCTGAACGAAAACAAAACACATGGGGATGGAGAAGAGTCCATGGCCTGTAAGTATAGTAATAGTGAGACAAATAAGAGATTTCTCCACCTCAAGAAGCTCTTTAATATGTTCATGGAATAGGGGCACCTGGGTGGCTCAGTGGGTTAAGACCCTGCCTTCAGCTCAGGTCATGATCTCAGGGTCCTAGGATTGAGTCCCGCATTGGACTCTCTGCTCAGCAGGGAGCCTGCCTCCCCCTCTCTCTCTGCCTGCCTGTCTGCCAACTTGTGATCTCTCTCTGTGTCAAATAAATAAATAAAAACCTTAAAAAGATATATACATTCATGGAATATGCTAAAGGAGTGTGATACTGGTGTATTTCCACATATTTGATAGAACACTCATTTTCATGGAGTTGCATCAAGATTAAGAACTCTTTAGATTAAGATTTTAAGATTTAAGATTAAGAACAGTTAGGAAAGGCTGCTTTAAACATTTGACTGCTGTCACCTGAGGAAGGGGTTTCACTAGGCATTTGAGTTGCATCTGAATATTTTTATGTATTTATTTATTTATTTAAAGAGAGAGAGTGAGCATGTGAGCAGGGGGAGGGGCAGAGGAAGAAGAGAGAATCCCAAATAGACTTTGTGCTGAGCACAGAGCCTGACACAGGGCTTTATCTCACAACACTGAGATCATGATCTGAGCCAAAACTGAGAGTCAGAGGCTTAACCAACTGAGGCACCCAGGTGCCCCACATGTGAATGAATTTTAAAAAATAAATTTAGAAAAGGAGGGAGTTATTCCAGATGGAGCTCCCAAAAAGGTAGTGCTTTAGGATAAAAAGGACTGAATGAGACCTAGGAGAAGGGAATAATAACATACATCGATGACCTAAATTAATTCTGCCATTTGACTTCTAAAATATTCCAGGTGTATCTGTACACTGTGTATTTCGTTTCATTTGGTTTCATTCAAGGAGTACTTATGAGTGCCTACCATGTGCTCCAGGCACTCAGGAATCTAGTTCCCCCTTCAGAGACAGACAAGACAGATGGACAAGGTAAGCAACATCAAGTTTCCATCTTCTCAAAGAGAGAGAGATAAAAGCAATATTGCTACAAAAAACAAATTCAGAAGTGAAATTATGTAATGCGTTTAAGTGTTGTATGTCAACTGTATTAATGTTCGTGTGACAAAGACTCAGGGTGGGGCGGGGGGTTCCTCTTAGTGGGTAACAAAGCAGCTGAGTCCAAGACTATGAGAGGAAGTCAGACGAGCAAAGACCTGGGAAAAGAGATTTCCTCACCAGACAAATGACAGGTACAAATGCTCTGAGACAGCACTGAGTTGGAGTAGAGTGGTGGTGGCACATGGTACAGAACCATAGCAGCTAGAGGGCCTTTTGAGAGAGAAATGGTGGTGAAGGATAAGTCTGCAGACCCAGGAGGGAATAGATCATGTGAACCAGGGAGCCCATGTAAGGAAGGTGGGTGTTCATGGAAGGGAAACTCCTCAGTGCCTTTTAGCAGAAAAAATGCCAAAACATGATTGCTGTTGTTAAAAAGGAGTGCTCCTCTATGGAAAACACTGAAGACTAAAGAAAAGACCAAAGAAGTAGAGTGAAGAAGTTCACCCCTAAGCATGGTAGTTACCTCCTCAAACCTCAGGGCCCAAAATTCCAAATGCTGAAGGAATGAGTCAGGCCTGATGTTCACCAAGCTAAGGAACCAACAGATGTTCTGTCACACAAATTTTAACACTTTTACCTTTCAAACAGAACTGTCAAAAGAGTTGCAGTCATCCCAAAGAAATGATGCAAAGAAAAAACACATTTGCTTCAATATTACTTTGTTTAGGGCACCATTATTCTTAATGACCACCTTTGACTCTTAAAGGAAGAAAAAAAAAAAACTTGAGGATAAAACTTTTTCACTACATAAGCATATTCCTCTGGTAGAACTCAAGTGTGTACTGAAGACAATTATTTTTTGAAATAGTAAGGCTTTACCGTGATTCTTAATCAATATCCACATGACATCTCCACACAAAATGACAACTTACCATGTTTAATAACTCTTGAGATTAAAAAGAAATGACATACAATAAAACCTGACTAATTCTGACCCTATTAAATCAGATTTTTTTTTTTAAAGATTTTATTTATTTATTTCACAGAGGGAGAGAGATCACAAGGAGGCAGAGAGGCAGGCAGAGAGAGAGAGGGGGAAGCAGGCTCCCCGCTGAGCAGGGAGCCCGATGCGGGCCTCGATCCCAGGACCCTGAGATCATGACCTGAGCCGAAAGCAGAGGCTTTAACCCACTGAGCCACCCAGGCGCCCTATTAAATCAGATTTTATAAAAATTTGGACCTGGGTAATCTGAATCTATTTCCTGCTTTACTTACTTTTAAAAAAAAATCTCTTCTACCAATTACCAGTTAATGAACAAGGGGGGAGGGGTAGTATTCAATCTGAAGGGAACAAACTAAATCGAAATATATCTATACAGAACCAAAACACTAATTACAAGTTGCTTATCTACTCATTCTAGTAGGCCAGCTAGAGACTTCCAGTATATTTTTAGCCTACTTTGAGGTTAAATGCACCTATATATTAGTAAATAATTATAGCAATTATAATTAATTATAATTAGTAAATATAGTAATAATTATTAGTAAATAATTATAGTCATTGGAAGTATTGAAAAGTACTTCCTAGTTGAAAGTTTTCAGCAATTCCAGCTAACCTTAAAATATAGTCAGTACAAAAGTTTGAAGTGGGGTAGACTCACAAGAAATCAGTGTGCTCAACATTCTGGGTAGAACACGACACACAACAGATAATATTAAATGGACATATTTTCTTCAGTCACTTATAGATTTTGTTTTATCTGAATTTATAAGTAGATTTATCTCCAGTCATTCAGGTTTAGAAATGATGCTGAATCTAACTCAGAGAGGAGCTACTGCCAATTCTGCTTTATCGGAACAAAGCAACGGTCCAGCAAGGCCCAATTCCTTGAGCAAACTCATGAGTGCCCTCCCTGGAACTCCTCTCTGAGGTGCCCCAACACTAATGAAAGTGAACTCTACTTCCTGTCCTTTTTATCTGCTCCGGGAATCCAGCCATAACCAGAGTCTCCTGGGAAAAGCTCTGAAGCACTCTACTGTAAATACTGTACCTCAGTCTAAGCAGCAGACTGGACTAAATTTGAAAACAAGCGGGTGGCAACAAAAGACAGCAACACTAAAATCACCGTGTAATGCAATCCTGCTAGCTCTGATCTTTGGCTATACGGTAGTACAGGAGGACTTAATTAAATAAGAAATGCTGGATTATTTTCTTTCTGTTGCCAAACACTTTGGGGCCTCATGTTCAATTAAAAATTAAAATTTGGCCACGTATACCAAGAATCTAATTACATTTCTTAACATCTGTCTTTCATTCTAGGCCAAAAGGAAATAATATTTACAGAAGAGCAGATTGAGACAAAATATATTGCTGCCTTTTCATCTGGTTGAATTGATGAATGTCTCCATTACATAATTTGCCTTTTAGGTGGTTTATCAGTTAGGAATGCTTTTGGCTGCAAATAAAAGAATCCTGGAGTAGGGGTGGCTTAAATAATTACTGGTTTGTTTCTCTTCTAGAAATCTGGAGGGAGGTGGTCCCGAGATGCATTCAGCCTTTCAACAATGCTGTCAAAGACACAGCTTTCTCCCTCTATGCCACCACCCTCATCATATTTTCAAGACTGTCACCTCATTGTTACAAGATGGTGGCTGTACTTCCAAGCAACATATCCCCACTCAAAGCAGAAAGCAAGACAGAGGCAAAAGGATTTATCTTCATGGGTGTCTTCTCATTTATTCAGGAGGGGAATCGTTCCCACTTCTAATAATTCCTCATTGGACAGAGTTGGCTCACATGCACAACTCTAGACCAATCAGCGCTGAGGCAGAATGAGCTGACCAGACAAGCTGAGACCAGTCATAAGTCATCAAGCATAACTCTGGACAGGCCTGCTTTGCTCGAGGTCAAGTAACTGTATTGACTAAACACAAAATCAGGGTTCTGTTAATGAGAATGGGGAAGATAGCTGCTGGTAGGCAATGTTTCACAGAATGGAAGTTATCTATGAAGCAACAAAGCCATTAAAAAAGAAAAGCAATAGCTTATCTCCCGTTTCTTCTAAAGCTTGAATGTTGTAGGAAGCTGAAGTGTTGTCAAGAGCTGGAGAATAGAATGGGTGATTGTCTAATTATCGTCCTTGGATAGTTTGGTCTTTGTTTTTAATAAAAAAGGTGGTCATCTCCGTACTAAGTTTTAGCGTACCCACTAAAAGGAAGCAAGATGAGCCAAGTCACCTCCGGAAATATCTTCCGGCCCCAAAATTCAGTGATTGGATAATTCAAAAGGCAACCACACCGTAACTGGGGTATTTCATCCAGTTTCCTTGGAAGGTGATTTAAATGTCCATTTTAAATGTATAACACCCACCCCAATGATGTAAGGAGTGGTATATAAAGAAAAGGTAAAACTTAGAAATATTCTCATGAAAGAAGTTTGTCCTCAGAGTCTGACAGCTCCAAAGAAAATATGGGGATGTTTGTTTGTCACGTCACACACACATACAAGTAATTACCATGTTACAGCTAAAAACACCATCACACAGCCAACCTTAACATTTGCCTGCAGTCTGGCTAAAATTGAATTCTAGCAGCATACAAAGAAATTTACATTATCATGCATAAATTAGCAATTTTTAGTGCTTTAAATAGTAAATGGCACTTCTTAAAACTCAGCCAATAAGCCAACCGTGCATATTTATGCCCAGGAACCAAGGACTGACACCCAGATGAACATTAAATGTTGACAATACGCAAAACTGTCCCATAAGGTGTAATCTCCATTCTTGCTAAGTTTACAAGCACAGGGCAGAATGAGTCTCCAAATTTTAGAAACTGCCAAATGCAATATTGTTGGCAGTGAATATTTGGGGTTCAAATACAATGGTAAGGTGATAATAAAATGTCACAACTGGGGCACCTTGTTGGCTCAGTCAGTTGAGCATCCAACTCTTGTTTTCAGCTCAGGTCATGAGCTCAGGGCGGTGAGATGGAGCCATGCCCCACACTCTGAGCAGAGTCTGTTTGTCCCTCTCCCTCTGGTCCTCCCCACGACTACCTCCCCACCCTGAATTGCATGCCAGCTCTCCCTCTCCTTCTTTCTGTCTCGCTCATAAATAACTAAGTAAGTAAGTAAATAAATAAATAAATAAATAAATCTTTAATTAAAAAAAAAAAGTCACAATCAACCAATTCTATTACAAGTCTTGTGAAAATCTTTCCCCTTAAATTACATTGCTTCCCCGTAGGAAAAAACCATGTAAATCAATTAAACAAATTAGTTCTTGCTAACCTGTTGAGGAATTAAATGAATTCCTGGCCAAAAAAAGAAGCCACAAACCTAAGAGAGAGAACAGAATAGAAAGAGGAAAAGCTACTACCTCTCTTTTCATTATTTCTAGGTTAGGATTACGGACCAGTGGGTTTGGCAGCCAAACACAACACAAAAGCAGGCTGTACTTGGCTACTCTGTTTTAAAAGACACAAAGTCTCTGAAAATATTTTGTATATACACACCTCTTATTTGATGGATTCCTAGGGAGACTGATAGTCAACGCCCAGCAGAAGATACAACTTCCACCCCTAAAGATCCCCCTACACTCACAGGATTCGGCATGTAAGAAATCAGGGACAAGAAAAGGTTTTTAAATTTTTCCAAACCAGCATCCTTGTCTCAGACTCTAACATCAAGCTGCTCTCTGTTGCCCTCTGGAGGATCTCAAGCTTACAGCAGGATAAGAAAAACGAGGAGGCTAAACTTCTACATCATCACACACTTCTTCACATATTTCTAATGACCTAGAAAACAAGGATGTGAAATTGATTTAAAATGAGGTTTTCTTGCATATAACATTCAGAACTCTTTTTTAAGAAAAGATTTTTATTTATGAGAGAGAGAAAGAGAGAACAAGCAGGAGGAGGGGTGTGGGAGTGGGAGAAGGAATGCTCCCCCACTGAGCAGGGAGCCCAATGTGGAGCTTGATCCCAGGACCCCAGGATCATGACCTGAGCTGAAGGCAGACACTTAACCAACTGAGCCCACCCAGGCACCCCCGTAACATTCAGAACTCTTTAGGGACTTAGGTTTCTACATCTGGACTATCATTAAAAAAAAAAAAAAAAGACCATACAAAAATCTTGCCATAGACTATACATCACAATTAGGTATAATTAACCCATTACACCATCCTCCCAGCTCTGGTCTACTTTCTGGAGCTTCCATGTCCAATAAATGAAAGTGTTAGTTGATACACTCTCTAAAAAAAGTGTCTCTTAAGTTTAAAAAGCAATGACTTCTGATTTTCAAATTCATTGATTAGAAACTCACATGAGAGAAATAAGCTAGGTTAGTATAAGGCATTAGGGAATGGTGAGGACTGTGGCATACTGGAGATTTTACACCCATTAAAGGGGTGAGGATCTACTTAGTTCTTGGTGATTATGTGGGACCAAGGTTGCAAAATCAACTGATTTTTTTTTTTAAAGAAAAGCCCAAAAACAGTTTTATGAAAAATCTCCATATTAGATGTTCCAATTACTTCACAACACTTTTTTGGGAAAAGGAAATCATGACAATAGATTGGATTTAGCCCACCAGAGCAGACATCTCTGCTATGAGATCTGTTGATGGCACCGGCAAACCAAGGGGGGAAACAAAACAAAAAACAGAAAAGGAAAATTCATCCATCTCTCTTACAATGAGATTCATCCTATCAAAAAACCATCTGGTTAATAGGGACAGATGTAGCAGATGTGGTAATTTGAAGACTGCTTAAATCTTCAGCAAGTCCCTTCTTTGGGTGTTTCATCTTAATTTTGAAACAAAGTGGCTTTATAAGGCATATTAAAGTATAAATAAATCACTCCAATAGTCTGGGCTAGCTCTTCCCCTGCTGGCTCCGTCCAAAAACTCAGAAGACAGATAGTCAGATGGACACTCCCAAGGAGGAAACAGAGACAAGAGAACAGCCTTCATTTTTTGCAAAAGACCTCTCTCTATGAATCCTCTCCCAGGAAAGAGCACTGTAGGCCTGGTTAAACACAGAACCTCCAGCCTTAATTTCTGCTCACATTTTCCCCAACTTGGGTCTAATTCAAATTCTTTTACTCTTCCTATTGGTATCATGGCCCTTCTTCCTTATATCCACTTATCTTTTTCAAACCCAAGGACATATTCTCAGTCCATTTTCTCCATAGCAGACAGACCAAAGGATGTCGAATAGAACAAGTAAATGAGGACGAGCTGGAAAGACGCCAACTCGTTTTCATTCGTAGGTTAAACACACTGTCTTATCTATATAACCTTTGCTATCATTAGTCAAATCTCTATTTCAGCAGCATTTAAAACTCCTTAGTGACTATTCCTAACTCAAATATCTGACCTTTGAAAATTCCTGAAGGAAGCGGAGTTCCTAAAATCTAATAAAAGGACCCAATCCCTTTGAATATTTTTATGCATTTATTAGAGATTCCTAGGGACTAAACTGAGTATCATATCTGGATTTACAGCTCCAGAAAAGAGAGAGACCGAGAGAGAAAAAGAGCAAGAGACTGAGAGACAACGAGCAAAGAAAGAGACCAAGAGAGCAAGAGAGAGAGAAAAAATCCTAAAATTATTCTACTAATCGCTGCAATTTCCATGAGAGTTCTCTCTGTATTAAAGAATGAATGTCCCTGTGCTTATAATTTACTTGAAATCCTGGCCAAATCTTTATTGATTATTTAATAATAAATTATTCCTGAAGGAGATACAAAGTTAAATTCAAAGACCCATGGATGCCATTTAACCTCCAAAGATTCCCTCAGATCCCCATGGAATTGTGCTATGTTCCTAGCATTTAATTTTTTCCTTGAAAATGAATGAATGACAGCCATGCAGACTGCTTTGTTTAAAATTTTCTATCGACTGCTGTCTGCGAGTGTTCTAATAATAGGCAAATGGAAGCAGAATTTATGTATTGTTTTAGCCTCTCATTTTAAAAGTAGATAAAACCCATTAAAAATATTTTTTTTAAGGACAGGAGGTCCATAGAAAATATAAATATTTGAAGTGGTGCCTAAGGTTATATAAGACAGTAAGAAGCAGCACAGGGGCCAATAAGAGGTATACAGTCCGTGGGGTTCCATGGACTTGCTATATTGTGTGCACATTATGAATGACAGTCATCGGTAATGCTGCTGAAGGGTCAAGGGCAATCTCAAGACTCAGCTGATGCTCAGATAGCAAACAATGTGGTTATCCACAGCTCTTTTTAAAGATTATTCCAGTCCAGGTAAACTTCCTGAGCTGGTGTAAAAACACAATCCCCAGTCCCCAGAACAGCAAATCAGTGGTGATTATAAACAGCCTCCTAAAGTCAAATAAATAAATAAATACATAAATAAATAAATAAATAAATAAATAAATTTAAAAAGGCAACACATGGCGAACACAGAAGCTCCTCAATTAAAGATCTCTCCACTACTAATTCTCACTTCAACAAAAGAAATTAGACATTTTAATACAAATAGTTTAATTACAAGAATTGCCAACATCTATTCAGTGTTTAGAATGTGCCAGGCACTGTTACAGGCATGATGACCTCAGGATGTCTTTGTGAGGCTGCTGCTCTTACCCCCACAAGCAGATTTCATAAAGCCCACAGAGATAAGATGGCCCAATCAAGGTCCCATCACCCAAGCTGCAAGCAAACTCCATATCTTTACCTCCAAAGTCATTACTCTTACCTAAAATTCTCCATCAACGAAAACTCCCAAATAACGAATTGTCAGGAATCAGACTGATATTTTTTAAAGTGAATTCAAAGAGGAAATGGTTGGCCATCCACCCCACCTTCTCTGCTCCTATCATTCAACTCTCCTATGGATACACGTGGGTCTCAGCACAAGAGGACTTTTGTTTCTATTATTCTTTCTCAAACCCAAAATCCGCCTCACTTATCTGGGATTTGCTACGGGTGATTTTTAATCAACAGGGCTCCAGGTGACAAGAACGGAACTTCAATTTAATACTGTCAATTTCAAAGACAACTTGATTCACCAAACACCTGTGTTCCCACCTAACCAGAACAGATCGTTAATATTGTTTACTTCAAGTCTTTTAAGATGAATGGATGGATGGATGGGTGGACGGATAAGTCAGTCCCAAAATTAATAATAAAAGCAACTTCTTCAGGTAAAGGACAGGTCATTCCTTGGAACTACTTCTTTCACTTGCCAAATATACCTTGAATTAAAATGAAGCAACATTCTAGTCACTGGGGATCCAACAGACCATAAGACAAGTGTAATATTGCTCCAGTTGTATTAATTGCTCCAGTGGAGGTAAGCCAAGTGTTGTGGGAGCATTGCAGGGGGAGCTATAGCCCTGTCCTAAAGACACCAAGGGGACCTTCCTTCCCAGGTGGCCCGTGTCTACAGGGCCAGGTAAGTAACTGTGGGACTTCAATGCCTGTCTAAGGGCTCAGCCAGTCCTCACTAACAAACAACTGCTGCTACATGTTGCCAGCCCTTCCAACACATCCGAAAGGCAGCAAAGGAAGATTTTAGATGAGCAGGTAGCCAGATCACAAAGGCTCTGATAAGTCATGTCAAATTAGAACCAATGAAACAAGGAAGTGAGGTCATCAGATTCCACTTTATCAATAACACCCTAGCTCCATGTGGCAAGTAGGTTACAAGGGGGTGATGATGGAAGTCTGAAGTTTCACTTAACCAGTAACTGAAAAAAACACACCCACACACCTGTACCATTAGCCTGTGAAACCAGCCTCACAAGGCCTCCTAAAATTAGATTCCACATTCCCTTACAATTTTCCAACTTAAAGAGAAAAACTCGGTATAAGCAATAATGCTTTCAAAAGCTCTCCAGTTTGGTTTCCTCTTTGTGCCAATGGCTTTAGGCCACATCTACTCACTACAGTACTCAAGTTTACCCTGCAACCAGCACTCACCCTACTGATATCCTCCAGAAGACGTGAAATGGTTTTGGTGCATCTTTCCAAAACCTCTGATCGGGGAACTTACACTCAGTACACACATGGATACCGATCAGCAAACGCACACAACCAAACACACACACACAACACCAGCAACCCACGTTTCTAGTTCTGCCAGGAAACAACACGGATCAGCTTCCACACGGGTGCCTTTGAAGCTCTTATAATGATGAACTGATAATAACTATAATGACTAACAATGACGCTAATAATATTTCTGAGTACCAGACACTGTGCAAAGTATATGGTATACATTACCCTCGGACTTAACCTGATCCTTGCATGAATCCTAGGAGGTTAGTACGATTACGATCCCCATTGTGCAGGTACAGAGAGCAATGCTTGGAGAGGTTAATGTGCTTGCCAAAGGTAACACGCCCAGTAAATGAGGATGCCAAGAGCTGAACCTGGAGAGGCTGGCTCCAACCCCTATGTTTCTAAATGCCACATGCACTACATCAAGTTCAAAAACAACGAAGGCTGTCCTTCCAAAGTGTATCTAAGTATGTATCAATAACCAAAAAAAGAACACAGAAGGCATGACCTAGGGAGCACTTAGGATGCATCAGAGAGCCTGCCAAATAGTCTACGTCATCCCATGTAATTTTAAGAGATGATTCTCAGAATCCCTATGCCCATGCTTCAAGACAATGCATTTTTCCCTTTTATAAAAATCCAAGAGACCCCAGAATATGCTTCTCATTCAATAAGTCCTTTGTTTACATATAGCAAGTAGGGGTTTCGGAGCCTTTGGAGCCAACAACCAAGGTGTTGTTTACAGCTGCCCCAGAATTTGTCAAACGGATTTTGGCAAGTTCTATGGTCTCTGTGCGCCTCTCTGTCCTCACCCGTGAAATAAACATTCCCAGAACTTCTTTTCCTAGAACTCATAAGAGGATTCCCTAAGCCCCCGTGCATGCATGTGTGCAAGGCCCAGGACCTAGCCTTGCACGTGCACAACAACTAACCACTGCCCTGTGCAAGCTGAGCCTACCACCAAACCGCATCTTGCGTTCTCACCATTTTCATGACTCCATTCTATACGAACTGTCCTAAGACTCATAACCTGATGCCCCCGGGATTCTGCGGAGATGATAAACTCCTCTGTCTCTGCATCTACAAAAACCTAGAGCATGTGCCCTCCAATCAGAATGTGGAAAACAGGCTGCAGAAGCTTCTGTTAATTGAAGAAACCTGCTGATTGACACAATGTGTGGGTGATGTTTGCAAACAAACTCTGGGACATCTGCCTACATAACAGTCTGAAAACAGATATGAAAGTTAGCTTTTAGAGAAAAGGGGTAATATGGGAGGGAGGGCAAAATAGGCCCTATTTTAACCATCACTGAAAAAAAAAATCCTATATCCTTTCTGTAGACAAAGGTAACCACACAAATTCCTGGCTGCTTCATACATACAGGCATGCAAGCATGATTCACACCATCCCATTCTTAATGCTCCAATGTTTTTCAGATGATGTGTTAAAACAAAAAATATGTCTTTATTCCTGTGGCAAAAACATTCAGATCCCAGCATCAAAGTTCTATCCTTTCAAAAGCCATTCATTTATTCAACTGCATATCGAGATTCTACTATGTGGCTGATATTCAAGGAAGTGACAGTATGGAAGATTCCTAGAGTTTGTCCACGCAGGGCTTCATTTTCCATCATCCCCTCTCTAAGCCAAGCAAGAGAAATGTTTCTGAAGCAATCACCATCTCTGCCAGTCTTTATGAAGTCTGAAACACATGTCCACTCGTCTCATTTGTTAAAATGAGGGTTTTTTTTGTATCTAGGCTATGCTTAGTATACGTTCATTTTCTCACATTTTGTTCTCAAATCTTGAGTGGGACACATTTTAATGCAAGAAATGAAAGTCTGGGGAGAATTAATTTACACATAAAAAAGACGCATATTCACTAAGACACCATTATTGTATGTAGGCTTTGTCCTTCTACTTCTTAAAAAATGAGACTTCACACTCCTTCATCAGAATACTGGTAAGTGGATGCACTTGGGTTGTTGGTTTTCTTTTTTTTAACAACTCTTTCAAATTGTTCATTATAGAGTTGATCTTTGAAATGACACGAGTTTGAGCTGAGCAGGTTAACTTATACATTTTTTTTTCCTAGAGTACATTACTGGAAATGCAGTTCTCTTCCTTAGGATTTTCTAATAACATTTTCTTTTCTCCGACTTATATTAAGAATATAGTATGTAATACACGTAACGTACAAAAAATGTTAATCAACCATTTATGGCATCTGTACAGCTTCTGGTCAACAGTAGGCTATTAGTAGTAAGTTTTGGGGAAGTCAAAAGTTAGACGCACAATTCTGACTAGAGGAGGAGAGGAGGGTCTACACCCCTAACCCCCATTGTTCAAGAGTCAACTGGATTACAAATCAGTTTTAAGGTGAGGTCAAAAACATCTTGAGGACCCATTGACCGAGAAATGAGAAGGAAGCTGACTTTGGAAAAGACTCACGGTATTTTGTTGATGGCCAGGTTAGGTTCAGCTGGCTTTCAGGTTTCAGACTTGAATGTCCTATATCAGAGAATGCCGGGACTCAAGGAATGGTATAGAATCATAGAGCAGGGAGCCCAGTGTTTCCCAAAATACACCCTCCAGACCCAGCCTGCACAGGTCAGGTGACATGAGTCCACTGTGCGCCGTCCCATGACTGGCTTCCCCTCTCTCAGAGGGCCCAGAAGAGTGACTGATAACATAGTGAGTGCTCAAGAACTAGGAAATGGAGAGGTCAGTGGAAAAAGGAGCAGGTGGAGAGAGATCCATGACGGCTCTTAGTCTTTAGTGAGTGTGTCTGATTAGAATGAAACCTTATGCAGCTGATGGTATTGATGTAAAGGTCCCAGTGGTATGGGAAAAGTACACATGGAAGAAGGTTGATCAAAACCTGTAAGATGTAGAATTTATTATACTCTATCATCTTAACCTCATAATGAGAAAGACTACCAAGAAATATGTTAAAACAAAAATGTAAGTAAACTGTGCCCATGTATTAAGAGTGAAATCTCTGAAGAGTGGGATTCTGGCTGATTTCTTTTTTAAATTTTTTTTTGAAATTGTGGTTCTATATACATAGTAACCATTGTCGCCAATTTTAAGTGTGTAATTGGGTGGCATTCCCAATGTTGTACAATCATCACCACTATCTATTTCCAAAACTCTTTCAATTATATCTTAATAAAACTGAAAGGGGGAAAAACTTTTCCATCACCTCAAAAAGAAATTATGTAATTATTAAGAAATAGTTTTACATACCCTCCTTCCACCAAACCCTGCTAACCTCTAGTCTACTTTCTGTATCTATGCATCTGTACATTCCAGAGATTTCATATCAATCGAATCCTATAATACTGGTCCCTTTGCCTCTGGCTTATTTCAACTAGGATAATATTTTCAAGAATCATTTACAACAGATTTTTAAAATATATTTTTGTACATCTGATTCTCTTTTTGATAATGGAAATGTTATATATAGGAAATCACTGGCTTTGTGTTTTAAATAATGAGGAAGATAAGGTGAAGCCCATGAGAAAAGGGAAATCATCCCAAGTGGGAAGAACAGGGCAGGCAAAGAAAGATGCAGAGGGCACATGGTACCGAGTGCAGAGTCTCCACAGCACAGGGTGGGGTGGTGCTAATGACCAGTGGTCAGTAAATCCCACTGCTCCTGTGAAGTCTGCCTAACAGAGAACAGATCTAAAACCCAGAGTATCTTGAAAGCTCTTACCGAAAGATCCGCTCCACTGGCGGGAGCACAGAGCATATTTCTTACAATTGAAGCCTTAATACTGCAGGCAAGCATATTTTGCATGATTTGTCAGGTTACAAATGAACACAAGAAGACAGCATCTGTCAAGTTCCATAGGAAACCAGGCAGAACCAAATGTAATTCCTTACCTGAAAAACATAAACACATAACACATATTAAAATTCAATTGGCATAATTTTATATCTTTCTTAGTAGTTTAAGCCACATGTTTAATCAATTATTCATTCTTCTCATGGCAGGCTGGCAATAGCAACTGGATATTGAATTCTTAATTCAGTGCACATTTTTTTCCCCCTGATTCAAGACTGTTTTGATGTAAACACTCCCATCTCAAATTTACGTTTGGTAATGCTCCGAATGCAAGTATATGAAATCACTGTATCAAACATAACCTAGAGTTGACAGCAATTATTAACAGTGCAATTAGTCATTTCCAGGACACAATAACCCCATAATCAAATGGACTCTCAACTCCCACTTGAAATCCTATCCGGCCCCCCGCATCTGTCTATTTGCTGGTTGAATATCCATCCAATCACTCAGCACGACATCTAATGAGCACAATCTATGTCTGTTGATGATATACATAGAAAAAACATGATTCCAGCCACCAAAAACCATCCAGTCTAATGCAGAAATAAATTATGTCCAAGCTTCTTCTCTCCTCACTAGTAAACTCCTGGAAAATAACTACATTAGTTTCTACTTCTTCTGCTTAGTCAATCATCGATTCAATGAGTATATTCAGAACGTCTGTGCTAGGAATACTCAGTACAATGGAGAACAGAAGCTCTGGACGCCTTCCCCTCAGGGAGCTTACAGTCTAGCTACAAACACACCTATTGCAAGTGTGTGTGTGTGGTGTGAGAGCAAACACGCAGATGGAGTGTGGGGTGAGAGCAGGCCTCCTTGATGGCACACAGCTCAACCAAAACCTAAAGAATGAGCAGCTGTTAAAGGAAGAGCCACTTAGGTCTATGGAAGTGGTATTCAAAGTGTCGCCAGGGAACCCCTGAGGATTCTTAATCCTTTCAGAAGGTCTACAAATTCATACGATTTCCTGATAACACCAGCACATACGTGCCCCTTTACCCTCATTTCCTCCCCAAGTACACAGTGATATTTTCCAGAGGCAGTGTGATGAGTGGCACCACAACAGACTGAAGGCAGAAGCAATTATGAGAACCCAGCTGTCTTCCATTAAATCAGATCATAAAGAGGTTGGCAAAAAGGTGAAAAAATGTCCTGAGTCATTTTTTTGAGTTTCTTAGTTTTAACTTATAGAAAGGGAAATATACAAGAAGCAAAAGCCCTTTAGCGTTCTCAAATATATTTACAAGTATAA
This sequence comes from Ailurus styani, assembly GCA_002007465.1. Taxonomy (NCBI): domain Eukaryota; kingdom Metazoa; phylum Chordata; class Mammalia; order Carnivora; family Ailuridae; genus Ailurus; species Ailurus styani. The sequence continues at coordinate 70,867 of LNAC01001089.1, forward strand.
AGGAGCAAACTCTGAACCTTAGTTAAATAATACATGGAGAGCGATTCGACAATTGTAACAACTGCACACGCTGACACAAGACCATTATGGAATGAGGGGAGAAAGGGCTATGTGGAAACTCTATGTGCTTTCTGTGCATTTTTTCTGGAAACATAAAACCGCCCTGGGGCGCCTGGCTGGCTCAGTAGGTACAGCATGTGACTCTTAATCTTGGGGTCATGAGTTTCAGCCCCATGTTGGGCGTGGAGCCTACTTAAAATTTAAAAAATTGAAAAGTTAAAGCTGCTCTGAAAACTAAAGTCTATTAAAAAGAAGAGTATATAAAAGAGTCCTGGGGTCAAAAAGTTTGAGAACCACTCTCCTATAGAAAAGTAAAATTGAAGCTCTTGAGAGAAGTGGGCAGAGAAACCAGTGAGTGGAGCACCAGGTAAGAAGGTGAGAAGGGATGGTAACTAGAACAAAGGTGTAGCTCTAAAGAAAGCTGTCACCGGGATAATGCTCACAGCATTGCTGCCTCAACAGGACTCTCTTCCCTCCTAATAATGACAGCCGAGAGGGACAGAGAAAACATAAACGTCTCAAAGACAAGCAAGCTAGAACCAAGGGCTGCACGCACCTCAGTAGCAGAATTTAGACATTAGGGCTTTCCAGGTCCGCTCTTAGCAAGATTAGAATGAAGATTCTCATGTTATCTTAGCATATTCCAAGTTAACTCAAAGAGTGTCCTCCCAGAGTCACTGAGAGCAGCGGGACTAAGTCTGCCCATGGTCACCAAAGTTATTTTCTCCTGCAGCAAAGAGAGGGCACTAAAACTATGGGCGCAGAGACGTCCATGCTCAAATTCAAGTCCTCTGCAGATGATTCACACAAGAGCCAGATCAGGGCAGGAGCCTTTGGAGCTCCTGGTTCTCTACTGGGTTAGGGTTTCTAAAAAACTGAGCAGTAATCCCCAGGGAGTGCAGGACGCAAAGGAAATGCAATTATGTATCATTTCAGACCCAGGGAGATACATAGTCAAAGCTGTTGCCCAGTGTGCTGGTTCATACCAAGGCCCTATTAGGTTCAGCTGTCCATTCATTCTTACAACTGACATTTATTAAACAGCTACTGCCTCCCAGACCTGACGTCAAGGGCCTGGTGATCAAGGTGGAGGAACCAAGGAAAAACAGAGCCCTGTTCTAGAATTTGATGTATGCCGTGAGAAAGATAAAGGAGCAGGATGCCCAAAGGAAGGGCATGAGGATGGGGATGCTATCAAAATTGAAGGCTGGCTGACAAGCATGACCTGGGCAAACCAGAAATAGAAGATAGAGTGCATAACATTGTTGAGACCAAGGGGACCCCATGAGGCCAAGGGCAGAAGCAACACAGGGCCCTGAAACACCTCTGGGAGGGGGACTAAACCAGAGGCAGGAGAGTGGACAGCATGGACAACAGCTTCCCCAACGAGGCCAGCAGCAGGGGGAGAGAAGGAGAGAGCCTCACGCATACGGTGGAATTGCGCTGCTGGGGCTTTGGGGACAGGTGGATGCAGGGGATAAAAGACAGGAACACAGCACGAGCAACCAATGTTCTCTGTGGAAGAGCTGACGGGCTTCGAAGACTTGGTCGTGTCAAGGAGGGAAGTTCCCAGGTACAGCCGAGCAAACTCTAGTGGCAACGATTAAATGAACGAATACTCAGTGTCTCTAAGTGCCTGATAAATGCAATGTGTAAGAGCTGTTATTACTACCATTATCAAAGCTGTCCTTACAACTGAGCGTTGGGCCAAATCAATAAGATGAATCAGATTCTATTCTGTGTAAAACACAACCCAAATCAGCTGTAAAACTGTGCGGTTGGCCAGTCACCTATTATGTGAGTGAGAGTGAAGGTTACATCCAGGAAGAGTTATTACTGAGCCAAATGTTGGCCAAACAAAGGAGAGGCCTCTAGGTATATTCTGTAATCTTGATTTCAAAATATAAGCTTTGTTTCACCATCCTCAGGCAAAGTTCAGGTGACACAAACAGAGCATGCTCTTTCCACCTGCCCTAGAACCTTGGGGGGAGCGTTTAATGTCAAGACAGTGCCGCAGTGGGAGACGGGAAGACTGAAGCACAAAGGCGGAAAATCCAGCCTCCTGGAGGCCAAGGCTCCGTGAAGGGCAGTCAGCACAAGAAGGAGTCCAGTGCTTGCTGACCCGGTGGGATACATGCCACAGACCCAAGTCAGAAGGCTGACACCTGCAGACAGACAGCAGACAAGATGAATGGGCTATGTGCAAAACGGTGATCGGGGACAGTAAGTCGACAGCCTGGGATTCTGAAAGATGTGTTCATGGAGGCAGGGACAGACCTCTGAAGAACCTGACGGGGTTCAGAAGGGAGACACATACAGAACAAAGAGGGTGATGGGGCGCCTGGGTGGCTCAGTCAGTTAAGCGTCTGGCTTTGGCTCAAGTCGTGATTCAGGGTCCTGGGATCGAGCCTAAGTCTGGCTCCCTGCTCAGTAGGGAGTCAGCTTCTCCCTCTCCCTCTGCCCCTTCCCCCTGCTCATTCCCTTTCTTTCTTTCTTTCTCTCTCTCTCTCTCTCTTCCCCTTCCCTCTCAAATAAATAATAAAAATACTTTTTTAAAAAGAGGCTAAGAAAATAGACATTTCTTTAATTTTTGTAAAAGACTTCATTTATTTATTTATTTATTTATTTATTTATTTATTTATTTATTTATTTGACACAGAGAGAGAGACACAGCGAGAGAGGGAACACAAGCAAGGGGAGCGGGAGAGGGAGAAGCAGGGAGCCTGAGGAGGGCTCAATCCCAGGACCCTGGGATCATGACCTGAGCCGAAGGCAGACACCTGACTGAGCCTCTCAGCTGCTCCTTCTTTTTTATTTTTTAATTCAGATTTAATTAATCTCTGCAACAAAAGTGGGGCTCAAACTTACAGGCCCAAGATCAAGAGTTGCATGCTCTACCGACTAAGCCAGCCAGGCACTCCGAAAATGGGCTTTTCCAAAAGGACTGAGGAACTGTATTTATAACTTAGGGAGGTGAGAGAGGGACCTTTACTATTGCTTCTCAGGTAGAGCTGCATCTCCCTCCAACACAAAATCTGGCATTAATAATTAATTAACAAACTAGAGGAATGACAGAATGAGTCATAAAGTTTATAAAAGACCTCACAGCATGGGTCCTCTAAATTGTGATTTATTTAACAACTGCAGTTTATACACATCATAGAAACCTACACAACACAGTCAGTGACTTTGAGAAGCAGAACTGATTCAAAATTTGCGATGTAGATCAGAATTTCACCAAATGGGGGGGTCAATGGACAGCCTATATCTGTCTCACTTGAAGTGTTCAAGAGAAATGCATATTTTAAGGCCCATATTCAGATCCATCCTGTTAGAATCTTTGCGTCATGAGAATGTGAGTTTTTCACAAGCCTCCCGTACAGTGTTTTACATACAACGAAATTTGAAAACCACCAGGGGAAAGCGAGGAGACCTCGAAAGAAGGACTCTTACATACTCAACAGCTCTCAGTCAGTACAAGACATAAAATGCAGAACTACCTGGAATTTTTGTAAGCCAAAGAATTTTACAGCAGGAAGTATCATTGGACAATGAAATGAGTTTCCAAGAAGCTTATAAAAATTTTGAAGCTTCCTTTACACAAGCTGCATTGCACAAATTTTTTCACCTGTGTCTCAGTTTCCATATCCTTAAAATGGGGATTACAAATAATGACATAAATTTACCTTGAGGATTGACCTTGCTCATATATTTACTGTGCACACAGTGCCAGGCACAGAGAAAGTGCCTGATGAGTATAAGCTGTAAGTACTTGCTTATAGCATCTGATTAAAATGGTATAAATAGTCCTGCATTCAAAAGAGGAGAAGAGCTTCAATTACCTTTCTGCCCTTAAGTTTGCCCTAACAGGCAGGGAGTCTCCCGAGTCAAAGCAAGGATCCTTCAGTTGGCAGCACCTCAAGAAGAAACAAACTGTCCTGCCCCCTGCTGGCCAATGAGGGATTCACAGAGAGAAGAAGCAGAAAGACGTTTGCAGCATCAGAGCCGGGCCCAAGTGTGGGTATTGCGTAGGGCAGGGTCAGCTCCGCAGAGCAAACAGTGTCTCTGTCTGTCTAGTTTGATGTCTCTTTTCAATCTAAGATTATGATGTCGCACTGACCTCCAGAGAAAAGGGCACTGTTCTACACGGCTCTGATAAGCTGCCTTCCAAAGAAACACCTTCGAGAGGCCAGCAGTACTTCTTACGAAGAGGACAAGACAATGATCATGTCATTGAATATTGGCCACGGGAAAGAGGCAGAGATGACAAAGGCAGTTTCTAAATGTCACTGAAAATGGTCTTTGCAGGTATCACTGAGGCACATGTGGATAGCACGTGTGTAAGGATGAGTGTGTGTGCATTTGTATAGGCTTGCACATATCAGATTTTTTTCTTCCTAATTGAAAAACATACAAACTCTATTAAGTTCATGCAACCATTTTATAGTGTAGAAGAACATGTATAATATTTAGACTCAAAAGACCTGATGACTAACCAGGCTTTGAGGTTTTCTTTTCTTTTCAATTTCTTTCTTTGTTCTGATCAGTCTTTTACAAATTCAGAATTCCTTACAGGAAGAAGGAATCCTGTTTTCAGGATTTATCTTTAAAGATACTTAGAAGTAATCTTTGAGACCTGGATTCAAACAGGTTCTGCTATTTACTTTCATACAGTGTTGGGTCAATCGCTTAAACTCTTAGTTCAATTTTCTCCCGTAAGATGGGAAGTGCCTACTCAGGTTTCTTGTGAGGAGTAAATGAATAATGTACCAAAAAGTGCTTTACAAATGGCAACCAATCACGTAAATGTAATTTAAGCTCTAAATTAATCATGTCATTATTCCAAAAACGGTGCACTCCACAAAATTTTAGAAAGGATCTTGCAAAGTTACAATTACAATCCCAGAGGTAGGATTCTGAAGCACACAGAACCACGCTCCTGTGAGGATGGTGTCTTGCAAACACCTGCTTTTGGTTGGGAACACGGCCTGGATGTATCCCTGTGTGTTGACAAAGCCTCTCTCCTTCACCCAATGTCAGTTAGGCTCTTCAAAGCCCCCTTTTGGACTAGCCCCCATCTTGGTCCCTGTCTTGTCTTTGGCCTGTCTAGCACAGTTTTAGCAAAGAATCCCCAAGTCACTCACCACCCCTGTTATATCTGATTACCTTGACCTGCCTTCATCCAGAATCCTATTATGTTGGTTCAGCAAGAATCACCCTACCTGTGGTGTCCCCTCTTAGTAATTTTCGATCCACTGGTCCCTCACTCTACTCATGGGTTATATAAATCCCCACTTGTCCTTTCTATATTTGGGGTTGAGCCCAATCTTTCGCCCCTACTGAAAACTCTTAGTGCAGTAGTCCTGAACAAAGTCTTCCTCAAGGTTTTAACAAGTATCAGCATCATTTTTTTCTTTAAGTGTGTCAGGGGGAAATAAGGAGAGAAAGCATGTTTCTGCCATAGGGCGGTGAAAAAGATGGCAGGGACAGACGTAAGAACATCAGGAAAAGCCGACATATCCTGAACTGGAATGAGTGCCTGAGAACTACAGGGGAACATCTTCAAACACACACACACACACACACACACACAGTGGAGTCAAGAGGCCTAAACTGTCCAGGCTTACTAGATTTCTGGCAGCCCAGACACACGGCCATTATCAGCCAAAATCAAGGGGAAACACTAATATGTAGCACTCTTACACAAATTATCTCATTGAGTCATCACAGAAAGCCTAAGAATTCAATGCTAAGTTTAAAAAGGAGGCCATCAGATCAAGGTGCCTGTAAAGCCTTAATTAAATCTAAGTCTACAATGCCTCAAGATTCAGAAATTGAAACCAAGGGACCACCAACCACAAAGAGCCCACCGGGCCTTCCTAAATAAGACCAGGGCTTAGGTTACAGCTGATCAAATGGTTTCCTGGCTTTGCTCCTGCCTATTCTTCAGAAAAGTCCCCCCCGGAGCTCACGTTGGTAGAGGCTCCTAAGCACTTCCAAATTGGCCAGGACCCAATCACATCGAGTTTTGCTCAAATAAACCCTTAAAAATTTTAATGTGCTTCCGTTCATCTTTTAACACAGGTATGATTACTCTCTCCATTTTATCTGTGGAATAACTTTCAATTACAAAAGTAATTCGTACCAAGTTAGAAAGGGGCAGAGCCTGGCATCGACCCAAGGTGGGTGGAGTCCCAAGCTCACTCGCATCACCACGCCACAAAGGTCCTTCCTGGCAATCGTATCCAGGGGAAAGGAGGAAAAGGAAATCTGCAATTCCAGGAAAAGCAGGGAGGGCCCAGCAATAAAGAAACCCCCCCAAACCCAACAGCAAGGGCGTGAGAATCAGCCACATGAACACAGGCAATTTTTGAAGAGACAACATCTAACAGAATGAATTAGTTGGTTTGCCCCTCACATGGCTTATAATCATGCATCCTTCTCATCTTCTCTTTTGAATATTTGAATATTTTCCTGAGAGAATCTCGTTCCCCTCCCTACCCCACTGTTCACTTGAAATCTATCATATAATGCTATTGCTATAATACAGTAACTTTTTACCAATTATTTTAAAGCCTAAAAGGAAAACTCAAATTCCCTACATATCATCGCGAGACAGAATCTTGATCACCACCACAAAGACTGAGCCAAGCAAATACGCCAGGATCTAATGTAAAAACAATGGCACATGAAAAATTAATTCCCATTCCCATTCAAGTGACAGTTGCAGGAGGGGGGAAAAATAAAGAGCTAATTAGTGACAAAATGAAAAAATTAACTATTTAAAACATCTCTGAAAGACTTATTAATATTCAGGGTAGATGAAAACATATTCACCCCCATTTTATGCTCACTCCCTTGTTCTGGTCCTCAGATTTTTACCCTTCTCATTTTTTAAAAAAGATTTTATTTATTTATTTGTCACAGACACACAGAGAGAGGGAACACAAGCAGGGGGAGTGGGAGAGGGAGAAGTTGGCTCCCCGCTGAGCAGGGAGCCCCATGCGGGACTCCATCCCAGGACCCCGGGATCATAACCTGAGCTGAAGGCAGACTCTTAACCAACTGAGCCACCCAGGCGCCCCTCCTCATCATTTTCAAGAGCAAGAAAGTAATTTCACAAGCCCCCCAAACAACACATTTGGTCAGATGTGCTTCACGATGTACTTGTTGATGTTGATATCAGTGCGTCTAGCTTTATATCTGTGCCATTGCGAAAGGCAGTGCTTTAAGGAAAACAGTTTTGTGTAAAGCAGTTGCTCCCCCTCAAAGGTGGTGGTAATTTCAGGCTGGTGAAAAAATAAAAATGTTGATGAAGCCCTATAGGGTTTCAAATTCATTATTCTCGTTATTTGAAACCAACTTTGCCTACTTACAGATAAACACATGACAAATTACTCGCCAACCAATTCGGATGGTACCTTGGAATCCCCACTTAGAGTACAGATCAGTTCACTGCTGTTTTCCAAGACAGTATCTTCCATTTAAGAGCGGGGGAAAGGGATCACTTAAACACCTGCTAGACCCCAAGGTGCAGTGTATTCATGTTATCTCAATTTTTTCCATCCATTTCCCTCTCCCCTCCTCACCCCTCCCCTCTCTAGCAACCACCAATTTGTACTCTGTTTCTATGAGTTCAGTATGTTCTAAATTCCACATATAAGTATTCTCATACAGTGATTTCTCTGTCTGATTTTTTTCACATAGCATCATGCCCTCCAAGTCTCCCTATGTGGTCACAAATGGCAGGACTTTCTTGCTTTTATGGCTAAATAGTATTCCATGGTGTATATACACCACAGTTCTTGATGCGTTCGTCCATCCACGAACACTCAGGTTGCCTCTAGGTCTTAGCTCTTCTAAATGCTGCTGAAATGAACATGGGGGTGCATATCTCTTTTTGAGACAGTGGCTTCAGTCTTGTTGGACAAATACCCAGGCCCAGAAGTGAGATTGCTGGATCATACAGTACTTCTATTTTTAGGTTTTTTAAGAACCTCCACACTATTTCCCATAGTGGCTTCACCAAGTCACACATTAACTCAATTAATGTTATAATAATCCATCCAAGGAGGTTGCTATCCCCTTTCAACAATTAAAGAAAAAGAGCTTTGAAAAGTTAAGTAATTTTTTTTTTAATTAAGTAATTTGACTGGGTTCATGGTCATTTCTGCACAGGTCCAGCCCTACTCTTTGCCCTATCCCTGTGGTCTCTGATATTGGCATATTTCACACAAATATGTGGGATTTTATTCTGAATAAAAATCACCATTTTATGTTGTCATACAGGATGCAGAGGACGAGTGTGAGCGGTTCCAGAATTAATTTCTTCCAGAGAGTCTGTGATGGGATCCAGCGTGAGGTGGTAGAAATTTACATACAGGCATATAAAATAAATGTCTTCTAAGAAAATGTAAATGAGACCCAAGGATACAACGATATATATTTATGGCCTACAGGAAGGTTAATGTAATGCTTTAATATTTTCTCATGTGAATAATGAAATTAACTTACAACAATCAAGTAAGTCTAAAAAAATTAAGGCAACAGCTATTCTGCAAAGTTACCATAATTATTAAAATAAAATCTCATTAACCCTCTGCCAACTTATTTCAGATATCACCAACTCGAGAAAACCGTTACCCCCAGAGGCAACTTCATGCATTATTATGCTGTAATACAAGTAATGAATAATCTGAACCTGGATAATGCAAAATCTGTCATTTCTCATCTCTTACTTGTTAAATTCATGTAGTATACTTGTGAAGAAGTTCTGCCCTTAACTCTTTCAACTACTTCCAACATTCACAACGAAAGACTCCAAAGATATTCTAAGTCTGGGAACAGCCATAGATATTCATGTGCTAAGAACATTAACATGGGAGGTAGAGGTGAGGGCTCATGGACTTCACCCTCGATCCGCTCCAACTGAGTTTCCCCTCTACCCCCGCCTGCTGAAAAGGTAAAAGACAATCTGTAGTTTTCCACTATTGGATCCTTGAGGAAAGAAGGAGTTGGAATGGAGGCTGCATTCCACAGGGGCAGCGTGACGTGCTGGGAAGAAATCGTGCAAACTTCTGTGTAGCACAGCTCAGGAACCAGAAGGGTGGTGTGAGTGGCAACACAGTTGTCAAGTGTTGCGGAGTAAACAGAAGCCAGAAGATTTCAGTAAAAGGAGTCATGGAGGTGGCAATTTTGGACCACCTGCAATATCTCATAAAAACACAGGTAGAGGTCAAAATTTTTGTGGGGGCTGGGGAGGGGCAGGGGAGGGGCACTTGGCTAGCTCAACTGGTAGAGCAGGGGGCTCTTCATCTCAGGGTTGGGTTGTGGGTTTGAGCCCCATGTTGAGTATAGAGATTACTTAAAAATAAATCTTAAAAAAAAATTCTTGTTGGGACCATGCTTCTTTAAATGTAATGCTACTCAAGGACTGGACAGCAAGAGTGGCCTCATAAACATGACATGTCTGTCCCAGCCTCCGGCACCTGCTGTCAAGCCTTTCCTAAGTATCTGTGTTCATCCTGAGATATGTCCTTTGCCCACTCTACACACTCCGAGGTGAATTATGGTGGCACAGTCTCTCTCTGTAAACCACATTTATGAAAAATTATGTTCATATTCCCAAATGACACATTCTGAGGTCACTGGCAGATATTCTTATCTTCAACACAGAGCACTCAGCCAACAGCCATAAAATGAAAGCTACGCACAGTGTCTACACTTCAGTCTTAACTAAAAATAATACACACAAACATACCATCATACAAATCAAATACATAATTCTATTATCAACTGTTGATGGAAAATAATATAGTTTATAATAAGGAACTTACATCTCAATCTGTACACAGAAGGCCAAATTTGAAGGCATTTCAGTTCCAAAACAAACAAACAAACTTCTAAAACCATAATGAATAATGAAATAATTTTATTTCAGGTGCTTAAGAAGATGTACTTCAGAATCTCATAATGTATCACAGCTTTGGGTTACCTTTTCAAACACAAAGTTTGTTTTGTTTTTTTTTAAGATTATTTATTTGGGGGGGGGATGAAATAGGGGAGGGTCAGAGGGAGAAGCAGACTCCCTGTTGAGCAGAACCCTGGACCAGAGTCCAATATCATGACCTGAACCGAAGGCAGTGGCTTAACCAACTGAGCCACCCAAGTGCCCATTGAATGCAAAGTTTTAGAAAATCATTTTAAAACCCTTCTCAAATTATGTAGCTTTCCATTTGTTGTGTTTTAAGAGTAACCGGGAGAGAAAAATATATTTGATTGCCTGTGTTTGAGGCGATCTCCACTGTGTTTGAGCTCACAAGAAACACTGATTTATAACCACTCTGAAGGACCAAAGGTGGGGGTGAGGGAGAAAGGAGATTAGATTACAGAAAAGAGATTTTCCGAAACATAAAAACAAAGAAACTCCACTCTAGCCACACAAACCAGTTGAATTTCTTTAATGTAGTGTAAATTAAATTTCTATAAATAAAACCATCCCCTCCTAGTGACTGAAACCATCTTCTCATTATATAGGGACAACTCACTACTTCGGTTTTAGGTTTCTCTGCACCTGATCCATAAAAAGGAACTCTAGAAGGAGTTATTTCAGAAATTATAAGGGGAGGGATGGGTAAATACTCATTTCTAGTTCCTCCAGTTTAGAAACCATGATTCTCATCTTTGAAACAGAAAGCAAAACACACTTGACTTTTAACTACATGAATCACCTAATTTCCTTTGAACAAAAGAGGTAGGCATTCTGTCTCGGGGAGATACTTCAGAGCAGTTCTTCTGTGGCCAGAAACTTCTCTCAGGAAGAGCCGACTTGAGAGGCCTGTTGTGTGATGTCTCAGCACCTTGCACACACAGAGCTGGAAGGCACCTGAGCTCCTAGGGCCTGAATGAGTGGGTTCTAGCCAAAAAAATTTAAAAAAAGGATACTTGCTGACTTCAAGAGTGCATTGACTCTTGAGATCAATCTCCCCATCCTTGCTGAGTCTCTTAGAAAGACATAGAAAGGACCACCTAAAATGCAATTGTGAATCCAATCACCTTCCATGTTAAGAAAACAATGTGGCGGGGGTGGGGGTGGGGGGCACCTGGGTGGCTCAGTCAGTTAAGTGTCTGCCTTTGGGGAAGGTCCTGGAATCAAGCCTGGCGTCCAGCTCCCTGCTCAGTGAGGAGTCTGCTTGTCCCCCTACCCCACCCCACCCCCGCCATTAGAATGAGCACGTACACACTCTCTCTCCCTCTCTCTCAAATACATAAAATAGTTTATTTTTTTTATTTTTTTTTTTTTAAAGATTTTATTTATTCATTTGACACAGAGAGAGATTACAAGTAGGCAGAGAGGCAGGCAGAGAGAGAGAGGAGGAAGCAGGCTCCCTGCCGAGCAGAGAGCCCGATGCGGGCCTCGATCCCAGGACCCTGGGATCATGACCTGAGCCGAAGGCAGCGGCTTTAACCCACTGAGCCACCCAGGCGCCCCATAAAATAGTTTAAAAAAGAAAACAGTGCAGAACATGAAGGGGTTGGGGGCAGAATAAGACATAAACAAAACTAAGGGATGGGGGAGGAAGAAAGGCTATTCATCCTTTTCAGCAATGCTTCCTGCTATTAGTTTTCTTATATTCCAAGCTTTCCAAACATGAGACAGCCAGTCTATTTCACTTCATTTTTCTTCCAATCACATGAAGCTCATTCCCAAGAAAGGCACTCTTGAAATGCTTGGGCGGGGAGAAATCCCCTCTCTCTGCAGTGAGCCAGATTTTGCAGACTGTCCACATAGGCCCATGATCACATTTTATCCACCCTGCGGTATATTTATTTTTCAATGAATTAGTTGCCAACATAGAATCCAGGAACAATGCTTCTCAACTGGTTGGTATTGCTCCCCAGGGGACATGTGGCAAGATCTGGAGACATTTTTTGCTGTTATAGCTTGGGGGATGCTGCTGGTCTCTAAAGGGTTGAGGTCAAGGATCTTGCTAAACAACCTATAATGCACAAACCTACTATAACAAGAAGTCCCTGGACTAAACTGTGCACAGGGTCAAGGTTGAGAAACACTGCACTAGAGAAATCACTGACTGAGTTTGTGCTGCCTTTACTCCCTGAGAGCGACTTTTCTCAAAAGGGTAAACTTTCTGACTCAAAATTCTTCAAAGACTCCAACATATCCCGACAAGAAGTCTGAAAAATAGGCTAATATTTACTTATTACCTGCATTTAAAAGATAAAACACTCAATGAACACATATGCACGTGAATGTCAGCAGAATTCCCATTTTAAATCCGTCTAACATTGGCAAGAGTTCTTATACCTTACCTCGGACCTACATACAGACCCACAGTCCCACAGAGGAGAAGTGTCACGCCCTCTATGGAGAAAAGGAAGCTGAGCATGAAGGAAGGAAAGCCGTTTATTTGGATTATCCCAGAGGATGCGCAGGAGAGCACGGTTCAATCTCCTCTCTAACCTTGGTGTCCTTCCTCCTATGACAATGATGCTTCCTTCCAGGATGGTTTTATAAATACCAAACTGAGCTGCGAGGACTGTAACCACCAGTGTCAAACGTTCACAGATAGTATTCAACCTGTGCAGCCTCAATTTTTCTTACCTGAAAAATGGGGATATGTTGAGAGGAGAAAATGGGATAAGGCTCCTTAGGTCCACACCCAGCATGAGAGGAGCTTTCAAGGGCAAACGGCTGCTGTGGTTATTCTCGTTTGGGAGACCCCAGGCCAATGTAATCAGAGCAGAATCACATTTGAGCAAGCAACCAAAACGTTGAAAGAGCTCAACCAACACAAGAAATAGTTTCTTAAAAGATTTTACTTATTTATTTATTTATTTAAGAGAGAAAGAAAGAGAGAGAACTAGCAGGAGAGAGGGAGAATCTCAAGCAGACTCCCTCCTGAGCTTGGAGCCTTGATCCCACGGCCCTGAGATGGTGAACTGACCTGAAATCAAGAGTTGTACGCTTAACTGACTGAGCCACCCTGTTGCTCCAAACATAAGAAACGTTTATAGGAAAATATTATCTACGCAAGCAAGAGGACACGGGGAGTGGGAAAGAGGCTGCTTTGAGGTGACAGTGGGCACCAGGTCAAGCAGAAGGCTTTGGCATTCATCAGTATTTCCTTTTCCGCCATTAAAGACACAAAGTCATGGGGCAAAGTCAAGGCTGACATATGTGTGTAGATTTCTGTTCCCCTACAACTGAGTCCAAATCTCCTTATTTAAAAGGCCTTAATTTAAAGGGCTCAAAATGGAGCTCAGTTTTTATATGAGTGACATGGCACTGAAATAACAACTCAGGTCCTAGAAATAGACAGCTTGGATTTGAATCTTGCCTCTTCCACTTATTAGCTCTGACCAGCAGAACATGAAACAACATTGCTAACTTTCCACTTCCTTGGAAAAATTGGAGATTACAAGAGTATCTCTTTTTTTTTTAAGACTTTATTTATTTATTTGAGAGAGCAAGAGAGAGAACACAGAGGAAGAGTGAGAGTGAGAAGCAGACTCCCCACTGAGTGGAGAGCCCAATATGGGGCTCGATTCCAGGACCCTGATATCATGACCTGGTCAAAAGCAGATGCTCAGGCAACTGAGCCACTCAGGCACCCCAAGTACCTCCTTTCATAGCACTGTTTGAAATTCAAGTGATAAGAACACATGTCAAACTCTTAAGAGAGTCCAGCATACTGAACAGGTAGAAGAATGTTCATCATCACTACTATTGTTGCTGTTGTTATCATTATCAGCAGCAGCATCCGCAATGCCCAGCTCTAGACCTCGCTCACAGAAGGCTCACAATAAATGTCTGATTAACAATTGCTAACAGCTAATAACTGTTTACTATCTGCTAGACAATGTTCTATCAGGTAGTTACTAGCATTAACCTCTTTAAAGAAGGGGGAAAAATTGGACACCAGAGAGCTTAATAAACTTGCCCAAGGTCACACAGCTAGCAAGTAGCAGAGTTGTGATCTGAGCCCAGGATGTGAGCCTCAGAGCTTACATCTTTAGCTACCACATAACATGGCTTTCTGGTAGCAGAAAATCAGGGATCCCAGTCACTGAAAATGACAGATATTTAACTATAAAAGGATAGAGCATTTCCACATGATGGATGCAGCAAAATAGCATGGGAGACTCAAAACCCTCAACTCATCTGATTCTCACCGGGCAAGTCCAATTTCTGGACCGTCCCTGAGATGCAAAAGGGAGAAGACAGCATGTTTGGGGGAAAAGAGTTTCAGACATCACAACTTCATAGCTATATAATGTCACCACTGTCTGATCACAAACTAAATTCAGAGAAATCATTATTAGATGCAAAATTGTAACCAGAGACTCGTATACAGCTAGAGAAGGCAAATGGAGTCAAGTAAAGAACACCGCTCGACATTTTTATGAAGATTAAATCCTATTTCCAATAGACCTAGGAGGGGTCTGGTTGTAACGACCCTACAGAACTACAGCAAAATATCCAATCCCAAACTTGTTAAGCCATTTCCTATAGTAATTACACGAGGTTTCATTTCTAACCACTCAAAAACACTTTTATGTTTGTCTCTTTTCTAGTGGCAAGGGCAGAGAGGTTAAGAGGAGAGAGCCATTTTGTTTCAAACAAGCCACAAAGCAAATACACATTGCCACAAAAGGAGTCTTTATTCTGTCAGCCAGCCTGCTCCTCATTAACCAGCTGAGAATGAGCCCGGAATGCACAATTGCATGGTAATCAGGGAAAACAGATGCCCATGATGGCTGCAGGTAAAACTGATTGTTTTTGCCTCTCTGTAGCACTTGGTGGGAACATGATCTGTTTCAATGCCACTTGTTCCTTCAAGGGTTGCTGGTCTTCCAAGTGTTGGTGAAAATACGTCAGGTGTGGGGGGACAGGACGACGAGAAATGAAAAATGGTCTTGACGTGATAAGAGCTGCATTTTCCATCTTGTTTCTAAATGGGCCTAGACAGACAAAATGAAGCCTGTTTAACCTTCAGGGTCCACACCTCAATAGAGCACACTGGGATATGAGCCCAGAAGGTTTCAGGAGGTCACCAGGGCAGTGGTAGGAAAGGTCCCCTTTTTCTTTACAGAAACGATCTTTTATCCAGTGCTCATAACATTCCCAGAATGTTTGCATTTCAAAAGGTAAAAACCAGTTTAAATACCTAGGTCCTTTCAGGCAGGCAGTCTATGAACAATCCCAGCTCAAATGGTTCCCCTTTTTCCCTTTCCAACAAGAGCCACAGCTGTGTCCTGGGAGGGGGTTTCCATTGGCAGCTCCTTGACCTTCCATTTCTCTCTTCTCCAAGTCAGAAATTCTATACAGTGGTCCCAGACCTCTGCTGATGACAAAGAGACACATGCAGCAGAGCTGACTCTGGGGCACCTGTTCCTTCTCCAAAAACTAGCCTCTCTGAGGAATCTCATTATAGCACAGCAGATGGACAAGCGACGTACTGAGAAAGTGAGGGGGGAAAAACACAGGAAGCAAAAATGCACAGCTCTCAGAAGGACACCATTATTTTACTTTATAATAATCCCAAGAAAAGAGTGCACCACTCATTGCTCATTTATTCCTTCCCAGGAGAATCAGGAGCAGGGCTCTGGGGAAGCAAGAATGTTCTCAGTTCCTCTTTCCTACATTTAGAAAAAGAGAGCAGCATTCTCTGTATGGTATTAATGTATCACTCTACCACCTCCATAATGTGGTCTAAATGCAGGTATAAATAAATGTACATACGAAGAGATTCATTGAGCACAATTTGCAACTGGAAAATGGAAACAACATCTATTCGCCACACTAGGCATGGGTCCATCAATGATGCAAGAGCCAGACAATGGAAGACATGCAGTCCTTATGAAGGAGAGTGCGGAGCTAAGCCAGGTGATGGTGACAATATTTGTACAGTACTCATTACTCATCAGGCACTTGTCATGCATGAGCTCATCTAATTTTCACAACAACCCCAGAAAATTGAGGCACAGAGAAACAAAGTTACTTCCCCAGTCACACTGTTACTAAGTGCAAGAGCTGAGATTCCAATCCAGGCCTGCCCGGCTTCCAAGGCTACACTCCTAATCATTACTCTATACTAATGGTAACAAAATAGCCCAATCTCCTTGTTGGGAATGTATGCATATTCCATGTTATGCTTTAAAATAGGTATTTTTTAAGAGAAAAAAAAAAAACCCTCCTGATTGTTAACAATGGTTATAGCTGAGTATTAAGAAGGTCTTTCTCATCCTTTCTACAATGATCATGAAATACTTTTATACACTTAGCAGAATTTCTAGCTCCCTCCCCCTACAAAAGGATGAAGATGTCCAAATGGCATTGAATTTTCAAGAGAATATCAGATAAACATTTAATGCAAGCCATAGAACATCACTTATTTTTGTGATTCATTAGCTCTCTGCTTCTTCCCCTCTTCCCTGCTCCTTCCCCCTCACTGATCAAAAAGGAAAGGAAAATCTGAATGTCTAGCTTTGACATTGCAATGGCTGCGGATGTTCTATTTTACTACATTTGCTATATTTCCCAAACAACAAACATTTTAAAAGAAGAAAGGAAATGTCAGTTTTATTTAACTTGGTTCTTCACTTTCTACTCTAAATCAAAGTTCAATCTGCACTAAAGTTTTAAAGAAGGCCTGACAACTGCGGCCTTTTGGAAAGATCACCTAACTCGACAGAGTGCTTAGAGGAAAAATTCATCAAAAGCCCTACATTTGGCAGGCAGCAGACATCTACCAAAAATCAGCTTCCTTTAAAAAAAAAAAAAAAGGAAAGAAAAGAAAATCCTCTTTAGGATATGGTTAAAAAAAAAAAAACAAGTGTCACTGAATATGACTTTTGAAAGGAATTTTAGAAATTAGTTTGTTTCAGAGATAAGCATACGTATGCACACATAGATATGGCAGATGCTTGGGCCTGCTGATTTCTTCCTGGCAATTAAAAACAGCACCTCTTGCTTTGTCCATTTTCACATCCTTTTTTATTTGGCTCACAAAGTGACATGGCAACAGACTCTATCATTTCCTTAGAGTTTCACCACTGAGCCAAGAATATGGCAGAAAAATGGACATTTATTCTTCAAAGGCATTTTAGGAACTAAGTTAAATCAACCAAACAGTGAGGATGGATTTCATTAAAAAGCTGTGACTCTAGGTACACAAATGCGTATGTTCTGTTATGGAGGTCAACAGATAGCCCTCAACATGTGTTCTTATGACTTAGAAAATGAACAACTGACTTATCTGTTCCCTTTTATAAGTATAATATATGAGATCAATTCCTGTAGAATGAAAATCTATGGCAAATACACTGAATCCCATTTATAGCTCTGGTGTTAGGGAATGGACTGATACCAACTGGAAAGGTTACCCAACCCCTAACAGGATTGCAAATTAGGGGGCTTGGTTTTTATATGAGGTAGAGCCAAGGATTTGGCTCTATCTCAACAATTGGTGGTGATGGTTGTGGTGGCAGTGAAACTGTCAACGTAGTAATATTTGAGTGCTTATTAAGCACAAAAGTCTCATTAGTGCTCTTCACCTTAGAAAGTGTTTATTGCTAACTCTATTTTATATAATAAAGAAAACTGAATTTTAAAATATTTGGGAATCTATCCAAAGTCATTCCACTGGGAAGTTGGAAGAGTCAAGATCCAAGGCCAAGAGAGCCTAACACCAAATCCATTAAGCTATCATGCCTTTCCTTCACCTTGGAATTGCCCTTTTTGAAAAGTTGTCTGGAAAAATTTTGAGATGGTCTTTAGAAACTCAGCTAGAGGCTATATAGCCTTTTGGTATTAATTGTGTAGAGAATTTAATCACTGGCAGGAAAATGCCAGTGATTCCTTCCCTATGAAATCAATTCATGTTTTCCATATGCAAGTCAATGGACAATCCTGAACATGGGTTTAGATATTCAGATTTTCTGTCCTTCTCTACTGCACTTCTAAGCAAAGCAATGATTCTTCCTCTACAACATTCATATTTCTGTAGAACCTGCCCAAATGGTTAATATGTACATGACCCTGATCATATAACCAAAATATTTGCTGCCCTTAACTGAATACTTTAATTTGACCATCTCAACCTTCAGTCCCATCTGTGGCTTTATTCTTGCTACTTTATTAAATTGAGATGAATAGGCAGGGCTGAACTATGCCTAACATTTTCCTGCTTGTTTAATTAACAGCTATGGATATTTGCATTTGCCTTCCTAACATATTTAGTACTAATTAAACCTCACAGATTTAGCACAGCTTTTTCTACAAGGCATAGCACAGTTAACAAATTAATCCTTGGAACACTTCCTTTGGGTAATGGGGGATATACCTGCTCCAACTCAGAAGTAGAGATTTCAATAAACTTTGGTTGCATTCAACATAGTATATTCTCTACAAGAAGGGAGGAGAAGTTCTCTGCTGGGTAATACTCCCAAACTACCGCAATCTATTTTGTGTGTACGATTTTAAGAGGGTCACAAACTGAACTGTGTCCAAAGGAGATTCGGATGAAAGAGATTTGAAACTGGATGGCTCAGTGAGTTAAGCCTCTGCCTTTGGCCCAGGTCATGATCTCAGGGTCCAGGGACTGAGCCCTGCATCGGGCTCTCTGCTCAGCGGGGAGCCTGCTTCCCCCTCTCCCTCTGCCTGCTGCTCTGCCTACTTATGATCTCCCTCTCTCTCTCTCTCTCTCTCTCTCTCTCTCTCTCTCTCTCTCTGTGTGTCAAATAAATAAATAAAATCTTTTAAAAAAAAGAGAGAGATTTGAAACCAGACTAGGAGTCTATGGTTGGCTCAAGTAGTACACACACACACAAACACACACACAAACACACACACTCTCTATCTCTCTCTCTCTCCCTCTAAAACAACGTTCCTTAAATTAGTTCAAAACATGAGTTTCATGAAATACACCAAAACAAAAAGGCATAGGGAGAAGGGGTCTCATAGTTGGAAATGATATGTTACACTTATCTTCCTGTGGAGTTCAAAAAAATACTCATGTTCTAATGAATATGTTTAGGGAATAAAGTTTTTTCACATGGCCTAGACATCTATGATCCAATCACAGTTACACCATGATTGGCAGCTACCAATCACCAGCAAGAGCTACAAGACAGAAGAAAATAACAAACTGGAGATCTCTTGGTAAAATGGAAAGTATGGGGACATGGCCTGCTGATGTAACAAAAAGAAAAATCTTCATGACAGCTATTACACTGGTGGAGTGACAGAAAACACACTAGCCTGGGGGTAAAGATGCCCAGGTTCTAGTCCTGACCCAGTTGGTGTGAGTCCACCATCTTGGGTAAGTCACAGCCTCCTCTTTGAGTTTCAGTTCCTCTTTTTTCTCTTCTATGAGTGTTTGGTCCAGATTATCTAGCCAGGATGACAGGAATCGTGGTGTGTAGAATCATCTTACACACATTTCATTTGGCCAGCATGAATACCAGAATCCCACAGCTTACCACTTCACCATCTTACCAAATAATCACCTATTCACACACTTAACATTCCTGCCTGACCCCTGTGTGATCCCTAAGTCATAGAATATTTCTTCCAGATCCAAAAATAATCATACTTTCTCTTTCTGAGTCACCCAACTGTTTGGGTTGTTTTTTAATACTTTCCTCAAACCATTTTCAAAATTCTGGTTATCCTACATGAGAGAATATTTTTATAGCATTAGAAAGCACAAAGCCATCCATTTCCTCCACCAAGGAAAGTACCTCCCAGAATGACACTCTGACAACAGTGTTATAGGCAAGCATCCTCTCCCTATGGGAAATCCTTTAAACAAACTGCAGAAAAATTACTTAAGGACACTGGTTCCATGGCATCAAATTCAAGAAGTGGTAAAACAAAGGTCACTTGCCTCAATCAAGCTTTTTAATCTTCTTTTTTTGTTTTACTAAAGCATGCACACACATACAGCTACCAAACAAAACAAAACAAAACAAAACAAAACAAAAACTACTGAAATCAAACAGCATAAAGTTAGAATACTTCCTGAAAAACTAATCACTCCTGCAGGGTTCACATAATAAAGCCAGCTGTGGGGTAGAATGACTTTACTCATACCTATTAAATAAATGACAAAGACAGAATGCAGCAAAAAATGGAGGTCTATTTTTTTTTTCCAGTTAAGATAGAGCACACAGGAGTGTGGGTTTGAACCTTCCTAGAGTTTAATTTTTAACATCTCTGCTTTAGACAACTCTACAGTGGCATTACTTTAAAGAAATCATTATCTTTTGGAAAATGTGAGAAACATGTTTTAAAAAGATAAAAACTGCACCACACAGAGAATAATACTTTCCTCTTTCAACTCCAGGGACAAGGCGAATTTTCTAGCACCATCTTACTGTAGCCTACTGGGATGGCAAAAAGCAGATCTATCCAAAATCAGTGCTAAGAACTCCTTGAAACTGAAAGCCAGCACATAACCTCATGGTGACTTAAATCAATGTATTTCAGTTTTAAAGCCAACGATTCCTGAACAAGAAGCAGTGCCTTGAAAATAAATTTGCAAAACGGGAACTCAATATTTGCTTTATCAGTGAAGAAAAGAAAGAGGAAAACACTCATTAAAAGTTGTCAATCTGGGATGCCTGGCCTGGCCAGTAGAACATGCCACTCCTCAGAGTTCGAGCCCCATGCTGGGTGTAGAATTCACTTAGAAATAAAATCTTACAATGTGGATGGAACTGGAGGGTATGATGCTGAGCGAAATAAGTCAATCAGAGAAAGACAATTATCATATGATCTCTCTGATATGAGGGACTTGAGGGGCAGGGTGGGGGG
>LNAC01001089.1:91984-113705 GCA_002007465.1 Ailurus styani
AAAAATTTTAAAAAAAGAGAAATAAAATCTTTAGTGGTGCCTGGGTGGCTCACTCATTAAGTGTCTGCCTTTGGCTCAGGTGTTCGTCCCGGAATCCTGGGATCGAGCCCTGGGCTCCCTGCTCAGCAGGAAGCCTGCTTCTCCCTCTCCCACTCTCCCTGCTTGTGTTCCCTCTCTGGCTCTCTCTCTCTGTCAAATAAATAAATAAAATCTTTAAAAAAGGGGGGGATATCTTTCTTTAAAAAAGAAAAAAAGAAAAAGAAAATATTTATTTTTATTTTTTTAAATAAAATCTTTAAAAAACAAAGTTGTCCATCAGTTTTTCTGACGACAAAAGGTCAAATAATTACTTATGTGTACCTAATCCTAAATATGGGTATATATAGATGACTCTGTTTCCTCTTGATCTTTTTACAAAAATGGGTTCACACTGAAGATGCTCTTGGTTTAGCTGCTCAAAGTGCACCCGCATGCTTATTAAAAAAGCGTGGAGCTTATTAAAAAGCTCAGGTCCCACCCCAGGAATGAGCTGCATTTTTAAGGATATTCTGGAGGCGGGGGTGGCGGGGGGAGGAAGGGAAGGAAGACTTGTAAGCAAATGAAAGTTGAAACCCCTAGGCTGTACGATGGTTATAATGCACCATTCTCTATTCTTTGGTCAGAAGATCCAGATCCGGAAGTGTGTAACAAACATCTCTGGACACCCCAAAAATATGTAGGTGCCTGCTTTAAATGTGTTGCTAAGATCTCTATCTAACAGTATCTTAAAAAATAGCACGCTCTGTTTTTTTGAGAGAACATCCACAGATGATAACATGTCTTATTTACCTCTGAACTGCCGTGAACACAGAAGCACAATTATTTACAAACAAATAAAAATAAATAAAAATAAAAACTGAGTACCAAACCACAGTAAGCCATGATTTAATTTATCCATCTCATTTACTCTTGGTACAATAAATTTCATACCCCTGTTTGACCTGTGAGGAAACAGAGGCACAGTGAGGTAAAAAGCCCCCTTTCAGTGAGGGGCAGGATGGTGAGGAACAGCTTCGCCATGTTGCATTACTTCTCAGATAAAGCAGGTCGAACATCTCCAACGAGAGAGCCTCTCCTGTTACAAACTCTAATGAAAGTCACAGTATCCAATGGGGACCTTGGGCAAAGACGTTCATGGCCAAAATTCGCCATCAAAGTCTCAACTTTGCAGATTTATATGCCACCTGGGAGATGGCTACCCTGGGCCGTTGACATGATTATAGCTTTCCTACACCCTATTATTGAGGATGCGGGAAGGTGAGGGAAGCAGAAGAAAAATACATCACTGGGCAAACTGCTCCCTCTCCCTTCCACAGGTCTGTTCTAATCTCCTGCCTGCAGAAATGCAACCCCAGGACAAGACCTCTGAAGCCATTCACCATTTTCCAGAGATTCTATACCCGCTGCCAGTTCTGCCAAAGAGTGCCTCCGAGAAAACTAGAATTGGGATCCCCGATCCTTATGAGGAATGTGCTTGAGCACCATGACGGTGGGGAAACGCTAAGGTGCATTCATCTCCGCCCTTTTCGTTACCCTGGGACACTATCTGGTAAATTCCATCTCCGATCCATCTTGCCAGGTGTAAAAAAGAAACCAGAGCTGAAAGAAAGCCTGCTGGTCAGCCCTTGTTCCGATCACGTCCAGTAGCCCTGGACAGGGGCACGTCAGCCCGTGTGCCTCGGGTCACTCTTATGGAAAAGACATGGACTCCTCAATTGTCCCTTAAAGTGTGGGACACTTTGCGCAGAGGGTTGGGGGAAGGGGTATAAGAGATGCTTTTGATAGGTAAGGAGTATCAGAGGAACACTGGCGCTTTGTATAAAGGTTTGTTTTCTTTTTTTAATAAACTGTTTACTTCTTTAAGGAAGTCAGTTTAAAGAATATTATTAAGCAAATACCAGCTTGTGATAGGTGAGTAGGCAAGAAGAAATCCTAAAGGTGGTTCTCGAACACTGAGGTGGCAGATTACCTGGCAATGAGCATTCAAAGAACATGGAGAAATATTGAGATATTCCATTTCATCAGAAATATGAAGAAAAAATTTTAACTACTTTTTTTTTTAGATTTTATTTATTTATATGACAGAGAGAGAGATTACAAGTAGGCAGAGAGGCAGGCAGAGAGAGAGGAGGAAGCAGGCTCCCCGCTGAGCAGAGAGCCCGATGCGGGGCTCGAGCCCAGGACCCTGAGATCATGACCTGAGCGAAGGCAGAGACTTTAATCCACTGAGCCACCCAGGGGCCCCAAAATTTTAACTACTTAATATAAAATCAGAACTATCAGATTCCACGTCTACAATTAAGAAAAAAAATACTGGCTACCAAAAGAAGGGAGAAGCAGCCTTCTTCAAATGTGTAAGAGTTATTTGCTATTAGCCCCTGATGTTTCATTTTCTGCTAGCATTCAAAAGTAAATAAGCTACACTCAGCACCAAAATGTTAAGGCACACTGATAAAAGGGAAAGCTTAATGGATGTAATTTTCTACTCAGTAAGATTGTCATTGTTGTACTCTACTTCAGCCCAAGGCATGAATCCCCAGGGCTGCCTGGAACTTGCCAAGAGAACCCGGAACCAGATGGCATCTGAAGTCCATTTTATGATTCCATATCATGTAAGATCTTAACTTATGGTTGTGAATATTTTAGAAAGAATCTAACTCGCTAGGCCTGACTCCTTCCCTGGAGGGGTCAACTTCCTCTTTCCTTATCAAAATAGGCTTTATGATTCTAGACTCAAAGGTCTACCCATTAGTACTGACAGACCATAGGGGAAGCTCATTCCCTCTTCGTCTCTTCCGCCTAGACTCCATGAGAGCCTGCCAGAGCTGTCCACCTCAGGATCCTGCCGTTCCTGCCAACAGAGGCGGGCACAGAATTCAGGGTGGCTAATCAATCATGATAGAAGCCTTGTACTCAACTGAGCCAACTGAGTTTTAGTCAGAGAACGATAAAGATGCTGGCAGGGAGGGACACCTCCCCTTCCTTGTGATCATCAGGGGTGAGAATTAAGCCAGGAGCTGTCACGTGGAGAATACTTTCCTGGGATTAAAACAAACAGGGAACCACACAGAAGCAGGGAAAAGATTACTGGTAAATCCTGAGTAAAACCTTACAAACCAGGAAGCTAGCACACCTCAGAGAAACTAGGGTGGTGGCATTTGGAAATCAGTCTGTTTGGGAGGAGACGTGTTTTCTGAGACCTGATCTTATGAACCACTTCCTGATTAATGAATAGGATGGTGAGGACTCCTTACCTTCTAGGATGACAGAGAAGATGAAAAGGAAGCAGGAAACAACATGAGAATTTGGGAAGGGGAAACAGTGTGGGACCAGGGAACTGGAAGGTTATGAGATCTGCAGAACCGGGTTAAGATCCAAACTGCCTCATACCAGCCACTGCCTCCTACTTTAAAAAAAAAAAAAAGGTTATTGGATCTTTCAAGACCTAGTCTCCTCTTATGTTAAAAGAGGAAAGTCTACCTGCCTGGCAGGGCTGTTGTAAGAAATAAATGAAATCATATGTATAAAGTTTTCAGAAAAGTATCTGGCACAGAGTCCCCATAAATGTTAGCTATTATTACCTGACCCCCATAAAATGTAAAGTTGGAAGAAAAAAATACAAACTCCCAAGTTCTCACTGGCCCTGATTCACTAGGACCAAGAAACAATATATTAAAACAACCACCAACACCTCCAAGAGATTAATCCCTTCAAGGGGTGGAGGGTGGATCACTGGCAGACAACCTCAGAATATTCCCGCAGCAGTATCGGCAACATCATTCTGATTGTTTCAAACTCAGCCACACGCCTGGAAAGTTCCATGAGCTGTGCTGCTGTTAGACCAGCCTTGGGATTCTGAGTGGTGATAATCTTCGAATTTGCTGTATGATCTAGAAGTTCACAAGACTCCCTTCTGGAGCATATGGAGAACTTGGAAGGAAAACATAACTTTATTCTAATTAGCCATTCTTGGGTCTCAGATTGCCTTGACTAGGCTAGTTATACCTTAATTACACTTAAGTCATTAATTTTAATGACATTTTTATAATTAGATGCAAAGATTAGAATTTTTATACCCCTTTGTACTTTCCTTTTAACACGAATTACTTGTGGTTGCTGAACTAGTTACAAATTAGAATAATTTCTTCCAAAGAACAAAGAGGAGGAAGAATTCACAGGAAGAGAGAAAATTCCAAAGGACAAATAGCTCGGTTACAGAAATTACATGCTACAGAATCTGCTAATGTAACCAACCCAATAATTAAGTGGCACATGGACATTTGTTTTCATAGCCCCAGATTTTCTAGCTAATAAACAAAAGTAAAAAATCAGTATATAATAACATTTTTTGTAATGTTGGATGAAACTCACCATTGCTATGAATTTCTATTTACAACATATAATTCCAGCTGAACCAAAATTCTGTTTTTGACAAAACAGGAGTTCTAAGCAGGGTGAAATGGTGGTAATCATCTTTGATGTGGCTTTCAAAGGCACAGAAGAGATTTACCACAATAGCAATGTTGCCCCTTTCACCTCCCTCTGACTTTTTTCACCCACGAATTTACTGAAAATGTATTTAAAATGAGCACAATCTTTGTGCCACAATGCTTCTGGGACAATTAGTTTCTGAAGTTCAAATTAGTCCCACATTTAAAGTCTTCTTGGGGCAAAGGGTTCCTTCTTATTTGGAATACCCAGGTTTTGATGGAACAGGATTCATCATCAGTACTCACATACTTTCCTCAGAACACCACTGGCAGGCATTCCTACAAACTCAGAGTCCACGGAGGTCTTCTTTACCTTGACATTCATCTGCTCCACGCTAAGGGAAAGAGCACGCTCAAAATATTTTCCCCATTCAGTAATGAACAACTACATGGAATTTAAAGATCACTAGTGACATTATGTAAGAGACAGTCAAGAAATTCCACCAAAGGGCCAACTGGTACTGAACATATGTTCTGCATCTAACAAGGGTCCCACGATGCTCCAATCAACTTGGGCAACCAGGGAGACTCCATGGAGAAGTCAGCCTTTGGAACCAGAGAGGCCAGGTTGGTTTTCTGCCTCTGATATTGATTAGCTACAGAAATCAATTACTTAGCCTCTCCAAGCCTCTTTCGGTTTCCTGGTCTAAAAAGTTAGGATAATAATATCACTATGATCACAAGTGAAAATATAAGGAAACAATTCTATGAAGTTCATGGTGCCTGGCTTATAGGAAGAGCTCAGTAAGAGTGACCATAATTTCATTCCTATTATCCAAAAGACCCACATTAAAGTAACAGATTTATCTATCTTTTCTTTAAAGATTTTATTTATTTATTTATTTATTTATTTATTTATTTATTTATTTATTTATTTATTTGAGAGAGAGCACGCACAGAGGGAGGAGCAGAGGGAGAGGAACAAGCAGACTCCAGGCTGAGCGCAAAGCCCACCCCGGGACTTGATCTCACGGCCCTGAGATCGTGACCTGAGCCAATATCAAGAGTTGGATGCTTAACCAACTAAGCCACCCAGGAACCCCAGACTGATTAATCTTAAATGCATTTTTTTCATTCTCTGGAATCCTGTGATATAATATAGTTTTTCCTTTTCCCTTCTACCTGCAAAAATACTTCTGCTTACATTGGTGAAGTGTGATAAACATTACAATAGATAGCATCTTAGAGTAGAGAAAACACATCTGTATGAGAGCAGATATACATAGAAAAATCTCTGCAATAATCCACAAAAATGTGTTCACCGTGGTTATCACGAGTGGTCAGACTATAGATCTTCTTAACAGCATGTTCTAATTGTTGTTTGTTGAACTTATATTACCTCTGAAATCAACTAAACTTTGTTTCCATAAAAGAAATAAAACACAAACTACCGATTTACAGCATGTCCAAAATCTAGTGGATTACAATACATGAATGTGTTTTGGTTGAGTCACCCTTACCATCGATCCACAGTTTCAATTTTTACCAGTTCCTTGAAATACAAATACTCACTTGGCTCTCTTTTCCACAGGTGGTACAGAAGGAATAAAAGATATCAATGTAGCATTCTTTACTACGAGCTGCATGAAACAAGACTGGCGGTAGACAGTTGTGTTTTTCATGGGCTTCTGAATGTCTTACCTTCCATTAATTAAATCCTACTCTCAATTTTTTTTGAAAAGCCACACAAACATTAATGTCAACAAAAGTGATGAAGCGAAAGAAGGCAAGATATATTTCCAAAATTTTTCTCAAGGTCCCTGAGTCCCAGAAAACACAATTTTTAAAATGCGAATGCTTATTTAAGCACACACGCGTGCGCGCGCACACACACACACACACACACACACACACTCTCCTTGTCAAACATATTAAATTATAAATTGGACATCAGTTTTGTAAAGACTGACTTCTAAATTATAATAGAACACATCTGGGGTGATTTTTGACTCTCCTCGAATATTTGGTTTTCTTGGCAGCTGTAGGAAATCTCTGGGCAGACACACCACTACAATAATTAATGCCAGCTTTCAGGCATCATAATGAAAAAAAAATTCATGACAGCAACAAAAAATGGTACCCCCCCCTCCAAAATAACCATGGATTTAATGTAAAACATGAATCCATGGGGCCTCTAGCCTAGAGCAGCTGAAAGACATTTGTGTGATTCATGAACAAAGAATCATTCAAACTCTTCCATTAGACCTCATCTGCATTTCAGCTACATTTATGCCCCATTGTTGGCTATTTCATTCATACCCTGCTTATATCTGTGCCCAACAGTGCTTCTGACTCCTACCACCGGTTCCAACAAGACCTTTACCTTCCCCTTGTTTTTAATTTTCCTACAGTCCCTGAAGGACGTCCCAAGCCCAGCACAGTGTCTGGAACACAGCGGATATTCAACAAAAAGCTACAGGTAGACAGAGTGGGCAATGAATGAGGGTGAATGGACCAAGAATGTAGAAACAAAAAGCAAACATCGAAAACTAAAAGACTTCTCTGACTCTTACATTACTTCACATATTAAAGCAAATATTCTACTTTTTCTTCCATTTTTTCCCAGTTTTGTTGAAATACAACTGATACACAACACTGTGTAAGTTTAAGGTGGTTAGCCTAACGGTCTGCCTTACACATATTGTAAAGTGACGACTGCAATAAGCTGAGTTAGCATCCATCGTCTCATATAAATGTAGTAAAAGGAAAAAAATTCTTTTTTCCTTGTGATGAGAACTCTTAGGATTTACTCTTAACTTTAATAAATATCCTACAGCAGGGTTAACTATAATCATCATGTTGTACATTCTATCCCTAGTAGTTATTTATCTTATAACTGGAAGCTTGTACCTTTTGACCATCCAATCCACCCTCCCCACCCTCCAACTCTGGTAATCACAAATCTAATCTCTTTTTCTACAAGTTGTTTTTTATTTTTAGAATTCCGCATATAAGTAAGATCATATACTATTTCTTTTTCTCTGTCTGACTTATTCACTTAGCATAACACCTTCTAGGTTCATCCACGTTGTTGTAGATGGCAAGATTTCATCATTTTTATGGCTGAGTAATATTCCATGCATGTGCTCATGAACACCTGAGCTGTTTCCATTACTATAAACAATGCTGAAATGAACATGGGGGTGTGTATATCTTTCCAAGTTCATGTTTTCATTTCCTTTGAATATATGCCCAGAAGAAGAATTATCACTATTTTATTAAAACACGGGGGTCACACGTAGCATAAATACCAAGTGAACTTGAAAACTGTGTTCAATCTTGGGGCCATGGTGCTGCAGTTGGTTGGGCGGCCAGCTCTTGGTTTCCACTACAGTCATGATCTCAGTGTTGTGGGATCGAGTCCCCTCTGCACTCAGTGGGGAGTCTGCTTGACCCTCTCCCTCCCTTTCTGCCCCTCCCCCCACTCTCTGTGCCCATGCATATGCACTCTCTCTGTCTCTCTCCAATAAATTTATCAGCGGAAACCAAGTGTCTGACATCCAACTGACAGCAACACCCAGGCACCCCTTTAAATTAATTTTTTAGATGAAGTTTCATAGACTGTGTTTCAGATGGCTATGCAGGACATGCCATCTAAAATTCCCTAATATGAGGTAAACGCTCAATAAGTATTAGATGCATGAAAAAATTATATGCAACATACAAATTATTATACAGTACCTATTTGTCATGATGTTACCGGACCCTCAAATAGCATGCAATGGTAGCATTAGCTAAAATGTATGGCTAGTTAACAAAGTGCCAGGCATCTTGCTAAGTTCTTTATACATGTTATCAATCTTTACAAAAACTTCATAAGCTGGGGGTCATTATTATCATCTGCATTGAAAAATTGTTTACACAAAGGCCCAAATATTATATAACACACCCATCAAACATGCAGGATTGGAAGCCAGGTGTGTACATTTATTCCTCATCTGTTATGAGACTGAACATACCATTCTTTTTTTTTTTAAGATTTTATTTATTTATTTGATACACAGAGAGAGAGAGATCACAAGTAGGCAGAGAGGCAGGCAGAGAGAGAGAGAGAGAGAGGAGGACGCAGGCTCCCCGCAGAGCAGAGAGCCTGATGCGGGCCTCGATCTGAGGACCCTGAGATCATGACCTGAGCCGAAAGCAGAGGCTCTAACCCACTGAGCCACCCAGGNCGCAGGCTCCCCGCAGAGCAGAGAGCCTGATGCAGGCCTCGATCCGAGGACCCTGAGATCATGACCTGAGCCGAAAGCAGAGGCTCTAACCCACTGAGCCACCCAGGCGCCCACCATTCTTTTTAAAACAGATTTTCTTTTTAAAAAATTAATTAAAAAGAAAAGGCTCTTGAGAAGTGTAGGAGGGAATAAAAGAAAGGTAACATTTGTTGAATATCCAGTATATTTCACAACTTATATACAGCCCTTTACATATAAGTTCTAATTTCATCTACTCTATATAGCAAAAAGATTAATACCATCGTTTTACCTGCACAGGTGAGGAAACACAGCAGTTAAACTGCTTGCCAAAACCACACAAGTACAGAGCCACAATTCAAACTCTGATTTACCCGACCTTATGCCTATTTCTCTAAAATTTGATGAACACGGAAAGACAAGAATGAATAAAGCCAGTCAAAATTTATCTTTATTTTTAGCAGTTTTTAAAAAGACAACTCTCAGCTCAGCTCAGGCAGGCTATTAACAAATACCCCAAGATTCAGGGTATTCCAAAGGTTCTCTATTGGTGGTATTTATGCCCCCAGGGAACACTGTCAATGTCCAGAGACATTAATGGTTGTCACAATTAGGAAGCTGCTACCGGCATCTAAGGGTAGAGGTCAGGGATAAAGCTAAATATCCTACAGAGCAAAGAACAGCCCTCCACAGCAATGGATTATCTAGTTCAAAACATCAACAGGGCTGAGGTTTAAAAAAAATCCTATAATAACCAATGAAAGGAAAATTTTCTGAGTTTCCAAAACATTGTACTTGGTTGTGGTCTAGAATTCCACAGGAATAGCCACTGGAACATGCTCATTTTTTTCTCCAGTGTGAAGGTTCTGCTTCAGCACACATCACTGCCTATATGACCCCTCCATCCCACCTGGGCTCAGCCCACATTCACATCAGTGGCCTTCTTCTTCACGGAGAAGTGAACAAATGGACCAATGCTGGTCTCCAGTTGACACGGAAGGTCCCTATTAGCTTCTGGAAAGGCTCAGCCCAAGGCAAGGAATTCGGTCAAGAGTGGCTCTTACAGAGGTCATAAAGCATCACACTCGACATTTCTCCTGATGTAATACATCTTCAACGCAGAAATGTGCTCTCCTTTGCCTGTGTTTTCTGACATATGGAACTGTGAAACCATTTAAAATTAAACTTTGAAAAGGTGAAGCTGAATCCGCTTTCTAAGAGCAGAGACTGTACAGTCACTTGATAGATTTATCCCCTAATTTGATACTCTCTGCCCCTTCCCAAAAATATGTAATTTAAATTTACATTTCTACTTGGATGAATGGTTCTCCTGTGGGAACACAAGGCTTTATAAAAGTCACGGTCTAATGAATTTTACTCACACCATTGAGGAAAAGGTCTTGATTCCTTAAGATCTCCCAAAAAGATCTATCTTTTGAAATGACAAATATGTTGTTAAGCCAAGGCAGTAGCAACTCTTATGTTTTTCTTACTAAGTAGATCTGTTACTGATTACCTGGGAAGGGATCTTGAACTGTCAAGTAAAACACAGTGGTGAGGAGGGGGGAAATGACAATTGTGACGCATTCAACAAATCTGAAAAGGGGGAGGTGCCATTTGAGACCATGCTGTCATCTTAATGTGTCACAAGAAGAGGCAGGAAGAAGGAAAGGTGGTTTACTCAGCGGTATCACCAAATACACAAGCGGAAGGGCAATATTTCCCCTCTAAACATATTGATATATTTGAGTTAAATCCGCACTTAATTCTAAAATTAAAAATTTGTCCTAAAGACACACAAAAGCAAAGATTTAATTTTTTTTTCATTTTATTTCTTTATTTGAGAGAGAGCACAAGCGGGGGACCGGGGGGTAGAAGCAGACTCACTGCCAAGCAGGGAGCCCAACACGGGGCTCGATCCCAGAACGTTGGGATCATGACTGGAGCCAAAGGCAAATGCTTAACCTACTGAGCCACCCAGGCACCCCGCAAAAGTGAAGATTTAAAGTAAACATTCCAGAACCCCAATGCTAAGGAGATTGAAAGGGTGAGCAAGCAGATCTGAACATACTGAAAAGAAGAGTCTCGGAAGGCTCATTTGTGCCTTTATTCACAGAAAGTTTAATACTCAGACTCCAGAGGACACATGGTCAGAAATCATTAAAATAAATCTTTAAATGGATCAACTGGAAGAATACACCCCATGCATATTTTAAGCGCATGTGTGGATTTGTTTATAAGAACTTAGAAAATTTCAGGAAGGATAATCCAACTTATTACCAGTGGTTCACAGAAGGGGGCTGATGAGAAAGGAAAAGAATGTAGACCACCTGGGCAGAAGGCAGTATTAGGACTGCTTGTACTTTTTAAGGGCTGTGACTATGACTGATTTTTACCGTTTTACTCTTTTTTGAGTATTTTTCAGTTTTTATGTTTCAGTGCTTCTGTACTTTATTTTCCTAAGTTTGGAAGAAACTGCTAATGGCATCCTCAAAACAATCACTGGAACAACATATTTCATAGCCAGGCACCAAGCTAAGACCTTCACTTAATCATCTGGGTATGTGATGGTTTCATCTTCCCGATGCCCTCATCTCCCCTGATCAGGGAATGAACTAGTGTGTGGGTTGTTATTTTTTGTTTTTGTTTTTGTTTTTAACTGAAGAGATTGTTTCTCAGAAATAGGTTCATTTAAAGAATTATTATACAAATTATATAGCAATTGCAGCTTTTCAAAGACCAAGGATATAACGAAACTGACTTGACATTAAACTCCTATTATAGGTAATTCAGTGGCGTCTCATGACTGAGAGGCTGTTACAGAATCATAACTGCTCTGCGGCTGATATTGGCAATATTTCTAACAACAACACCAAGCACAAAAAGGGCTTGGTAATGGTGCTGGCTCAGTTCTGATTCATCTCCATCTCCCTGCCCCTCCCTCTGAGGCTACAGAAAGGTGGCTTTTCGGAAGTCCCAAGGCCAATGGGAGGCAAATCATCAATCACACACACAAGACTGTTGTGTATGAACACACCCCACGGGGGAAGGGCATTCTCCTGGGCAGACAGGTAGATTTCACTGCCCCATAGAGTTTGGAATGGGATGCATTTCACATCGGTTCATCACATGTCCCAAACCCAAAACTCAAGTTTATCCAAGGGATATAATCTACAGTCATGGTTGGCAGAAATTATACTTAGGACACATGGTAGGAAGTATAATGGCCCCCAAAGATATCAACATTCTATTCCCCAGAACTCTATGCATACATTACATGGCAATGGAGAATTAGTGATGCTAATTACAGGTACTCAAAAATAGTGAGATTATCGTGGGTCATCCACCCGGGGCCAAATCTGCACCACAAGGGCCCTTAAAAATGGGAGAGAAAAGCACACAAGAAGAACCAGAGGGGGGTGTGACTACGGAAGGAAGGCACACAAAGATGCAATGTTGCTGGCTCAAACCATAGAAAAAAGGAGCCTCCAAAAGTTGGAAATGTCATGGAAGCAAATTTTCCCACAGAGCCTCCAGCAAGGAACACAGCAGAGCCAACAACGTTTTAGCCCAGTGAGAGCCATGAGACTTCTAACCCACTGAAGTGTCATAAATAATACATTTGTAGGTTTTGAGAGAGTTTGTGGTAAGTTTTTATAGCAGTACAAAGACTAATGTAGTGAGTAACTACTGAATTTTTTTCTAAACCAGAAGAATAGAAACTGATTAAAAATAATTATATAGTTTTTTTTAAATCACAAAGTTAGATGAAAGGTTCACTTTCACTGATATGTGACAGAAAAAATGACTACATCAAAATGTAACACTTTTGTGTTGTTATAAAGGATAATATCAAGAAAATGAAAAGACAGACCACAGAATGGGGGAAATATTTGCAAATCACATATCTGAAAAGGATCTATTCTCTAGAATATATATTTTAGAAAGCTCTCAGAAGTCAACAATAAAAAGCCCAATTACAAACAGGTCAAGAATTTTAATAGATATTTCTTCAAAGATGCTATACAAGAGGCCAATAAGCACATAAGAAGATGTTCAACACCATTACACATTAAGGAATTGTGAATCAAAACCACAATGAAATATCACCTCACACCCACGAGGGCAGCTTCAATAAAATAGCACAATAACATGTTTGGATAGGGATGGGGAGGAACTGAAATCTTCATGGATCAGCCATTTTGAAGAACAGTCTGGTAATTCTTCAAAAAGTTAATCATAAACTTACCATATGACACAGCAATTCCGCTCCTAGATACATACACAAGGGAAATGAAAACATATGTACAAACAGAAACTTAGACATAAATGTTCATAGCAGCCTAATTCCTAAGAGTCAAAAAGTGTGAGCAACTCAAATGTCCATCAACAGATAAATGGATAAATAAAATGTGGTATATCCATAAAATGAAATATTTATTTGGCAAAAGAGAGGAATAAAGCATGGACAATGTTAAAACACGGATGAACCTGAAAACAAGAAAAGTGACAGTACCCAGTCACAAAAGACCATAGGTTCTAAGAGTCCATTTATATGAAATGTCCCAAATACGCAAATTGATACAGACAGAATGCAGATGAGTCATTTCCTAGGACTTAGGGGTATGCAGAAGGATGGAGCAGGGAGTGACTATTATTGGGTACGGAATTCCTTTTGGAAGGGACAGAAATTTTCTAAAATCAGATTACGGTAATGGATTGTACTATGAATCTATTAAAAACACTGAATTTTACATGTTATATGGATGAATTGTAGGATATATTAACTATATCTCACTAAATCCATTTCCGATGGGATTTAACTTCAATATTCCATATGTATTCATTAATTACTACATTGTTTTTGTATGAGGAAGCAGATATTTGAGAAATAATTATAAAACAACTATGGTCAACCACAAGAGGGCGCGCTGTCATAGCTACAGAACCAGCAGACTAAATTACCTGGGTAGTATTTATCAGTTGTTATTTCCTTCTCCCTTTTTGTTGGGGCAGGGGGTGGAGTATTAGTATGTTCCACCTCATACATTTAATCCAACAGTGTGACCCAAATTGATGACAGGTTGAGAAAATCATGACAAACACAGATAAAAAAGTAAATATTTAAACTTCAATAATACAGAAACTACAGATGACATTGCATTGCACTCATTTCTTTCCATTCTTGTCACACAACGGATTATACAAAGTTATTTATTTAGCATAAAATTCATCCAGATAAGAGAAATCATTACAAGAAATGAAATGTGTCGTAAATACTTGGTCTCTGGTTCTCTGCTCTCCATGTGCAGTCAGTCCTCAGAGCAAAGCCTCATACAAATGGCACTCAATAATGAATAGATCAGTGAAATCTACTTTTTTTAAATTTCAGGAAAAATGTTTATCTACTATGCTTTGAAAACCAGATCAAGATATTTCCCTTGATCCATACCACAAATGAATAAAACATTATGGTCATGTCACTGAATAACTCTCTCCCAAATGAGTTCACAGAGACATTCTGTGGTGCCAGATATAATTCCTCTGGCCAAGAGATCCTTCAATATTGACCGACACACCTCTCTTAATGCATTATCTTTGGTCTTCCTATTTGAAAGTTCTTTAATCAATCCACCTCTTAATAAGCCACAAGCACAGAACATTTCATTAGAAGAAACCACATTCCTCTCCATCCATCTCATGTTTCAAATGATCTGACATCAGGATAGTGTCTGTAACAGTAAAAATATCGGCTGCATTTCCTCCCCAGAAGCCATATTCAATTGCAAAAATTCTACTGCACTCTTAGCTCAGTCACAATAAAAATTATGCATGATTTTTAGACATATTTTTCATGTGGGATTAACAAATGGGTAAAGGCTGTGTTGCTGCACACACAGGCCATAATCATCTTGAAGTTACTCTGCGTTTATCAGGCACTGGAGCATTTTGGAGCAACACACTCCACAAGAAACCGGATCACCAAATGATAAACTCAACTTGAAAAGTCCTCCTCTGCCATTTTTTAGTGAACAGCCTACTGTCAAAACAAAGATGTCACGCTTAGCCAGTTCTAGGCAGCCCAGAAACTTTAAATAGAATGCCAAAGCACGTTGTACTTGAGCGACAGGGAAACTAACTCTCACACATCATTCATTTATATACCTAAAAATTTTTCCATGTAACTAACTAGGGCTATATGAGGTGCCTGGAGATATGACAGCAAACGGGGCACATTCCCTGTCCTCTAAGAGCTCGTGGCCTGGTAGACCAGATGGACAGATACAAATGGGCACTAACAAAAAAAAGAGTGGAATGTCAGGGGTAAGCACACAGTGTTACGGGAACACAGAGGGTGAACACCAAATTTAACCTTGGGTGGTTAGTTAGTAACTATAAATGGATGTGATAATACAGCTGAAACTTATGAGTGGTAGTGATCCAATGAAATAAGTAAAAAACAGTACCCCAGGCAGAAAGAAAAGCCCAGAGGTCTAGAAGCAGGAGAGCTTAGAAAGTTCGAGGAGTAAGAGAGATTTCAATATGGTAGAAACAGAGTATGGAACAGAGACAGAAAGGGGTTAAGGAGGCAAAGGCAGGCCAATCATGAAAGATGTTCATTTAGGCTAGATCCTTAGGGAGCCATCCCTGCAATGGTCCGCAAGTCTGGAGGCTGCATTTTTCCTCCGACATTTTCTAGCCTCTCTTAAATTTCCTGGAGGTCAAACCAGAAACCTTAAAACGTAATTAACACACATTGTCACTCAACTGTGCCCAAGCAAGTTCACAGGAAACAAGTGCAAGAAATTCTCCAAAAGCCCATCTGAGCAGGACTCACAAGTCACATATATGTTAAAAGCACATTAAAGTTTTATAAAGAGTTTCAGAGGTAGGTGTTCTCATCCCAAACTTACAAATAGTATGACTGAGGTTCAAAAAAAGGAGAATGGACTAGCCAAGACTATGAACTCAGCAGCAAGACTTGGACTCCAACCCTAGTTTCTCTCATTGGTTGTTTGTTTGCTACTGTAACAGCTTCTTCCCTCTGAAAACAAGTTGCTAGTATGTCTGTAAGTTATGACCACTCTTCCCTATGCATTTTGGATGATATGTTTCAAGCTATTTTAGGGAGCTGCTTTTTCAGTTTGCTCTACCCGAATTCACTCCCAGTAGGCCCTACTATCAGCTCTGTGTAGAGGTCTATGGACCACTAAGACAGAGTTCCAAAGTTGGCATGCATTCGAAACCCTCTTGCAATAAATCAACTCTATAGGAGCTCTCTCAAAATGTGTTCTGGGGCACCTGGCTGGCTCAGTTGGTGGAGCATGTGACTTTTGATCTCGGGGTTGTAGGTTCGAGCCCCACATTTGGCTGTGGAGATTACTTTAAAAAAATAAAACTTTTTTTTTTTTAAATGAGCTCTACTTTGCATTTTTCTTTGTATCGCTACTCTCACCAAACTGAAGCATATCAGAAAGTAAATCAATATTTAGAGAAATGGGGTATCCTCAGAGGAAAATCACATTAGTCTCAGATGTCTTCTACAATGATGTGTGTGGGTTGCTCAGTGGAGTAAAAGGAAAACTTTTAAAGGTTATTCGATTCCCCAAGCACCAAACTGATCAAAAATTAACAAAACAAAGAACAACAAAGCAGTCACCAAAAACCTCCTGTCAGGGGGCAAGGAAGTAGAGCAAGGAGGGGCAGTGGTGAGGCTATACCAATCCTGTGGCGATCTTCCCTCACCCCATTCTGGAAGGGTGCTTCATCTTTCTCAGTCTTGAGCTCCTGCAGGCTAAGCAAAGCCCTCAGAAGTTAGACTGCCACCAAGCAACTGGCACTGATGCTAAAATTCCCTCCTGTTATCTATCGTCACAAGTCACAGAATATTTTGCTTAGGTGTAAGACTCCTCAATTCCATAAAATATTGAGTATCATTTAATCCTTCATCCAAAGAGTTTTCATTAAGTCATTCCCACTTTACCCTTGAGGCAAGTTAAAAACAGAAAAGTCGGGTAACTTAAAGTCAACTAGCCAGTCCGGGGAAAGTTCAGAAATCAAACCCAAATCTGAGTCCTAACTTACAGAGTCACTTTTGTCATTCTGCATAGAAGATACTGCCATACTTCAATCTCTCAGGCCACGATGGGGAGGATCACAAAGTTTACTTTTAAAAAGTCCTTGATTAATATATAGTATCAATTTCATCAAATTTTCCTGTCTTTATTCTGTTTTCCACAGAAACAAAGCAGAGTGCACACAAAGGAAAATCTTCAAGTACTCAAGATGATGTTTTTTCCAGAACACTCTGAACAAGAAATATTATTAGAAGCATAATCATATGTAGTCCTTGTTAATGTAATAAATATGTTGCATGCCTTTCATTTCAGAACTTGCAGGGTCAAGATGAACTAACAGAAAGATTATTCTTTTTAAAAAGCAAATAAGTATCTGGGAAGCAAACTAGTTCTAACGTTCCTAAAAGCCATAGCAAACTTATGCTTACCCCTCATTTCACCAAACAAACCCAACATTTAAAAATCAAGATGTTTTATCATGATGAGCACTGACTCATGTACAGACTTGTTGCATCACTATACTGTAAACCTAAACTAAGACAACACCGTATGTTAACTATAATGCAATTAAAATAAAAAACTTAAAAAAATAAAAATGCAATATTCAAAATTAAAAACAATGGCAAGGCAATTGGACCATAATAAGGAAAAAGAAAAACAAAAGAGGTTTTGTTTGACCTTTTGATCTTA
Organism: Ailurus styani; assembly: GCA_002007465.1. Classification (NCBI taxonomy): domain Eukaryota; kingdom Metazoa; phylum Chordata; class Mammalia; order Carnivora; family Ailuridae; genus Ailurus; species Ailurus styani. The sequence continues at coordinate 109,472 of LNAC01001089.1, forward strand.
CTGCCTTCTTAATTACAACAGCTCACCTAATTGGGGAAGAATATAGGTAAAAGACAAGGAAGCCCATTGAAGCCTCGCAAAATATTTCCCCAGCACAGCTCCGCCTAAATCGGTCTTTTATTAACACAGGCTCCGCTAGTTTCTAATCCAACCCCTCTGAAGTCTAATAATGGTCCTCCTTTGGACTAAAAGCCAAAACAGGTAGCCATTCTAATGGTTAAGCAGAAGATAATGAAAGTCAGACAAAGGGGGGCCTGGGTGGCTCAGTCGTTAAGCGTCTGCCCTCAGCTCAGGTCATGATCCCAGGGTCCTGGGATCAAGCCCTGCATCAGGCTCCCTGCTCAGTGGGGAGTCTGCTTCTCTCTCTCACACTCCCCATGCTTGTGTTCCCTCTCCCGCTGTGTCTCTCTTTGTCAAATAAATAAATGTCCTTAAAAAAAAAAAAAGTCAGACAAGATCACAGCCTGTTTTTTCCAAAACACGCAGAGTTAGATCTTGACAGAATAATAACATCTGACCTCTCCTGTTAAATGGACTACAGGATAAAAATTATGAAGCTTAAGCCAATACAGTAGGAAAATGGTAACGTGGACTCAAAGCATCAAGACACTTCAACCCAAAAATCTCAGCCTCCTTGGGGAACGCTGAAGACCCCTGCAATTCCACGGTGGGAAGAGGTGTAATAAAACAGTGTTCGAATCCACGTGTTAACACACAATCCTCTTGCAATAGACATCCCTCACCGAGTTGGCCATTCATTACTCAATTACTATCCACTTCTCTTCACACCAAGCCCCACATGAATGACCAGCCCCTGTGTGAGGAACACAGGATCTCCCCCCATCAAAGCTGACGGACCCAAGCTGAGCCCATCAGACTCTCCCCCACTATCCAGAATGGAAACACAAATCCTAGGTATCTGGTATGGCCCTGTTGGGGAAACGTCCCATAAAGCTAGTCTGCAATGGCCATTCTTCCATGTACGTGTGATAATAGAGAAAGCTGGTTTGCAGGGGGAGAAAAATAAAGTAGATGCAGAAAGAAAACCTTGGCTATGCCTCATGAGTTTGATTATTCATTCCACGCAGAAGCTGAAGTGATTATCTGCTGGTAATTTTTGAACTTCAGGGAAAAAAATTTAAACCCTCTGTCTCTGAGACACCAACCAAGCCTAATTAGGGAGGACAATACAAGCCATTACCCAGCTTCAGATGGTCTCTCAAGTTTTCAAAAGAAAGAGTGGAGATAGATAAACACTGCAGCACAGACAACACTTTAAAAAAAAAAACCCCTAGGAAATCTTTAATGGGGACAGGGTGCCTTGAGAGAATCTAGGATTAATAACGTTATTCTAGAAAAGCTTTTAATTACTCTGATAAATGTCTGGCGATTGCTGCTTCTGATTAAACGGATTTAAAATAAAAACAAAGAGAAACAGAAACCCAGTTTCTGTAAATAATAATATTTTTTTCTTCTTTCTTTTTTTTCTTTTTGATGTAAATATTAATATTTTAACTGGTATTTTTTTACATTTTCAACATTGAAACATCTGGTTTCACATATTAACCAGAACAGAGAGAGAGAGGCAAAATAACAAGTGTCTGCTGGAATTTATTCAGTATGTTGGGAAATTATGCAATGCTATGGCCAAGTGCATCCTCGGACTGGAAGAACCGACAATGGTTTGTGGACAGTATATATACCTGCTGAGCTACAGCTCTTGAATGGGATAGAACGTGGCTGAATTTCTAGAACACATCTTCAATTTCTCCGCCTTATAAACAGAGACCCAGAAGCTTTGAACAATGACCTCACCACCCTTCCCTACCCTTCTATCTCATAGGAAGCATAAGTCAGGAGAACCCATGGGGTAGACATCATTTTGAAACACACATCAAAGATGCCACTGTGAAGTCCCGAAGAAAGACTTCAGCAGTAGGACTCACATCAAGACAGGAGTACAGCTCTGCAGTTCTTGCCTCTCTATCTTGGTTTTGGAAGAAGGCCTTGGGTTTCTTTAAACTCTACAGACTCATGCTGACTGCAGTCAAAATAAATATTCCCAAGATCTAAGGCAACCCTCATTGCGAACTGAGGTCTCCTTCAATTAAAAGAATTTCCAGTAATGCTACAGCTACATTAAAAAGGGCAGTTCGCACATCAATGCACTATAGTTTTAAATGGATATTAACACCCATACTTACATAATTTTTAAAAGCATATTCTTTCGGCCAGGGTTTCAAGAACCTTTGGAAATCCTGTAAGGTATTATATATCTTCCCCTAGATTAATAATAGTACCTAATGCTTTACATTTAAATGTTCTGGTCATTAAAAAAAAAGTAACTGTATTATCTGGACACACAACTAACATACTGTTCAAAAATAATTTTATAATCATCTTTCCCAATTTTTTGACTCTCTGAATGAAGATTCAGGCTTCTTAATGCCAAATCTACCACTTACTTAACTGAGTGTTAAGATATGTTGCTTGATCTTCTAATGCTTCTGTTTCCTTATCTGTAAATACAATACTAATAATACCTGTCCCAAATACGGTTCTAGGGAAGAACAAATGACTTCATGCATGGAAAGCAGGAAGAATAGTAAGTCCTTAGTAAGTGCTAATATCATCTCCTTTTTTTTTGTTTTTCCCCATTGCTAATTTTCACTCTTCACATTGAAAGGTACCATAGTAGTTCAATGTAGGAGTAAGTAAAATCGAAGGCTGAAATATGAAATACAAACAACCCTTCATTACCATAGAGTATACTATTTAAAACTGAAGAGCATTCTGTGGTGATTTTGTATTTCTTTCTTATCTCAGAAGGAGATAGAGGGAAATCTTACAAAAAACCATTCCTGGGAGGTCAACTAGTCCGAATCACCACTATCAATCATAGTCTTCTTATAATTCAGCCAGCAGCCCAGTAAGCAGGAGCTCAATGGGGCAAAGCAGAACAGCCTCAAAAGATTTGAAATGTTTGCATTGCAATAGGTAATCCCATCATGGGAAATGTTTTTTAATTAGGGAGGAAAAATTGTCATACAAGACACTGGCATATTGGCCATATAGACCATATTGTCTCTGGGAAAGAGCAATATTAATAAAAACCTTAAAATAAAAATGTATACAGGGCGCCTGGGTGGCTCAGTGGGTTAAAGCCGNTCGGCTCAGGTCATGATCTCAGGGTCCTGGGATCGAGGCCCGCATTGGGCTCCCTGCTCAGCGGGGAGCCTGCTTCCTCCTCTCTCTCTGCCTGCCTCTCTGCCTACTTGTAATCTCTCTCTCTGTGTCAAATGAATAAATAAAAAAAATCTTTAAAAAAAAAAAATAAAAAAAAAATAATAAAAAATAAGAATGTATACATTTCTATGGCCTCCAAGCATTTTGATATTCTTAGGTTCTCCCAGGAACTCCTTTTGGCATTTTACTCTTGTATTTATTTCCTTTGTCTTAGAACAGATTTATTTGTTACGAAGTTCTTTGTCTTTTCTTGGATGCCAAAGGTTTGGATAAATTAGGCAACCCCAGGTACATCTCTCTGGAAGTTCTTCTGTAATTCTTCTTCTTGGTCTCCTTTTATTTGCAAACTGCCAAGTAATACTGGTTTCTATTTCAGATGTTTATGAAAAAAAGAGATAAAGAGCAACTCTGGGTAAACCCCTCCTAGGCTAACACTGTGGATCTAAAGTTTCCAGTGGAATATTCATTTCTGAAATGGCAAGGAACAATCACAAAAAGTTGGGGGGAAATGAGATTTCAAAAACAGCAGGTATTTAGAATGAGTTAAACAAAAACACGCATGCAGTCAGTACCAATGGCTTGAATATTTCCCGATCTAATAACCGTACATTCAAAGGACTGGTTAAAAACAACAGCAACAGCAAGTATCTGAAGCTTTGAACTGGTAAAAGTAGCTAGGTAGATACAAAGTCATAAGGTTCTTGAAAAATGCCAGATCTTGGATCTTAGAGTCCCTCAAGGTGACCACCAGATTTGTGGGGGGAAACCTTTTCACTTCCATCACTAAGCTGACATAGCATCTTAGGCAAACCTGGCTGGAGAAAGCTCCAGGTGACCAAGGTGCAAGGAAGATCTGTACAAGGTCTTAGGGGCATCTGTCCCCCTGGCAGTCTGTCTCACTTTCTTTCTTTCTTTCTTTTTTTTTTTTTAAAGATTTTATTTATTTCACAGAGGGAGAGAGATCACAAGGAGGCAGAGAGGCAGGCAG
>LNAC01001089.1:113798-312637 GCA_002007465.1 Ailurus styani
CATGACCTGAGCCGAAAGCAGAGGCTTTAACCCACTGAGCCACCCAGGTGCCCCCATCTCACTTTCCAACAACTCCCCCACCCACCACTCATCCTACACTCCAGTGTAATGGCTCCCAACTTTCCCAAATATGCATATAGGTTTTAAAGTGTAGTAGAACCAATGTAATAGTAATGATATTTTTAAAAAAAGAAGAAGAAAATACATATAAACCAAACTGTCAAAAAATTCAGGAAAAGAGTTCCTATTCTATTAACCGCCAAAGCATCTGTATTCATTTAAAAATAGAGTCATTTCACTAAAATCTATTTGAGCTCTTACTCTGTGCTAGGAACTGTTTGCAGAACCAGAGATTCAAATTGTGCCCTAGAAAACTTTCTCTTCTCCTTCTCTCTTATTCCCTCTCAGATGAGGTCTGACCAAAATGGTTACTCCTGATGGGGAAATTCTTTTTTTTTTAAGATTATTTATTTATTTATTTGACAGGGGTGGGGAGCAGGATCCCCACTGAGCAGGGAGCCCGATGCGGGCCTCGATCCCAGGACCCTGAGATCGTGACCTGAGCCGAAGGCAGAGGCTTTAACCCACTGAGCCACCCAGGCGCCCCTGATGAGGAAATTCTTAATTCTATTTGGTTGAGAGAGGGAGAGAAGAGAAGAAGATGGAGGCAATTCTTCCTTTGTCGTTGGGGTTTTAATTTTTGACCTTATGAATGCATTCATGAATTACTCATGTAACTAAAAATAATGGGAAGAGACTGAAGCATGTGTGTTAAGAGATGTCAAGAAAAATCTAAAAGTCCTTTGCAATTACTTTAAGACCCCCTAAGAATAGGAGATACTATCCAACCCCACACTGCACATTGGGATCAGAAACCAGTGGCTCTACCCAATCGTTCATAAGAATGAGAATTAGTAAAATGATGCCAAAGCTCAGGCAAGAGCCATCCTTCTCTTGTCCATCCCTATAACCTCCATCAAGTACAAGATACCTAGCACTTAACCAATACTCAAATGAATAATTATTCAAAGGCTGACTGAAAAAATGGGGGCCCAAAGAAAACTGAGTCTCCTGTCTCAAGTATAGTGCCTGGTCATTTTTAATTCTGTGGTGACTCCAAAGAATTCTCTAAGACTCAACTAAAAGGATCTCCTTGTGTGCGTGCCTGCACGTGCATATGTGTGTGTGTGTGTGTGTGTGTGTGTGTGTGTGTGTGTGTGTAGTTCATTCACATCTAACTTAACCATAGTGAAAAATACATATTTCAACTCTACACCTGGAAGTTGTCTGCTGAAGGACACACCCACATAACCATCAAGCAGATGAAGATAAAGACACTTCCAGGAACCAGACAGACTCCTTCAAAACCACCTCCTTTCATTCTTTTACCAAAAGCTTCACTCACTTTGTTTTGTCTCTTTGTTTTTCTGCTACTTGCAAAGTGAAAGAGGTTCTGAATAAGACAATGGCTAAGAAGCTCATTCTTTTTGAAGAAACCAAAAATCTCTAATCTAATAAAGTGATATAGATGAAAAATAGTATTAGGAACCTAGCAGTATTTTATAAGAAGATGAAAATTTAACACTGGACTAAAACAATGTAGGCGACATTTATTGTAAGGGGCATTAAGGATATGAAAATATATTAAAGGTTTCTAACTGAAATACCTTTATTCTCAACACTTGATGCTTCAATAATTTTAATTTACATGTTTACTTACTATAAATAAAAGATTTGCTCAAGAAATTGTCAGATGTGACACAATGTACTCCTCAAAATTCTCATCTTATAACTGTTCCCTTTGTGAAACCTGTTCCAGCCATCATTTGAGAATGTTGTAAGGCAAAATAATTTGTTAAAGCACTTTTGCAAACGACAAAATACCTCAGACCTTCTCTTGCACAGGAAACGTGAGAGTTTCAAAAAAAAAAAATTAACTAAAGTCCATAGAGAATACTTAAACCTTTAAGGTAATAATGATAAAGTAACAAGAATCTAGTACAAACTATTTGGGGCATCTCTAGAATCCGCTCTCCTTCTCTCTGGGACAACTCCAAGAACATTCAAATCCCATTTATAACATTCAAGAACTATGAAAAACAAACATTTGTCTTATCAATGTAGAAGTCCAGAGAAGTATCACACCATTAGCTCCTCAACACAGCCTGGTACAAACTCTGCTTGGCACAGAACACAACTAAGACAGAAGAAAGTTCCAGAGAATTCATCATTTTGCAAAACAGAGAATTTTTCAAATGGCTTAGTAAAAAGGGACACAGGAATGTCAGAATGTCAAAACATTCTGGAAAAGAGGAAAAGAGGAAAGACCTCCAGATGACAACACTGACTGGCGTGGACGATTTATTCCTATCAGAGTTTCTCAACCTTGACACTAGCTATTTCTTCTTTTATGAGGGGCTGTTCTGGGCATTGCAGGATACATACCAGCACCCCTGATCTCTGCCCACTAGATGCCAATAGCATACCCCCCCATGGAGTCAATGTCCCCTGTCCCCTGGGGGGTAAAATAACTGCTGGTTGAGAACCACTGATTTATAATGATGACGATGATGATGATGATGATGATGATGATGATGATGCAGGTGGTAATAATGACAACAGTAATAATAATAAAAGAAACAACCTCTCCATAGTCAGCATTCCACTGAGAACTTTATATATGCTTCATTCTATAAAGCAACCCTGAGAGAAGTACTATAATTTTCTACACTTTACAGTTAACAGAACTAAGGTTCAGAAAGGCTAATTGTCCTCTTACAGGTCACACAGTAAGAGGCTGACCTGAGGTTCACATCTAAGCCTAACTTTCAAATTTATCATTTTAACCAGCATACTGTATATTGCCATCTCCACGTAGAGAATTATCGGAGCGCTCTCTGAACAGAGCGCCAGGCTATTCCAAACAAGCAAATGTAGAACATGGTAGCCAAACGATACACCAGACCATGTCTAGTGGCAGTGAAAGCAGGCCATCAGTGGACAGTGAACTTTCACGTGGCTTCTTTTAATAACATGTTTTATATAGGATCTCGGTAGTCCTCAGAGCAACCTCTCAAGATAGATAACTGTATTCCCATGTAACAGGTAAGAAAACAGAGCACACCAAGAGATTGAGTAAATGATCCAAAGTCACATAGTTGGCTCTCTTGATGGAGCCAAGATTTAAAATAAGATTGGTCTGACAGCTGAGCCTCAATTGCTTGGAACACAAAGATTTTACAGGTTGAGCAACAATAATTAAGAGCCAACATGCCAACATACTCTTAGCAGCAACTGACAGAGGTTAAATTCTCTTGGGTCTCCTGGCATGGTGAGACTTTCATAAGACCAACTGAACCCTAGCCTCATGCTCCAATCACCTCACAAACGGGGAACTCTTCCGGTCTCCTGTCACTCTGGACCTACTTACATCCTATATGGGTCTTGGCTCTTGGCTTTTTATATCTTATTTTAAGTAGATCCAGATTTTTTTTTAGGGGGTTGGTTTAAGTGAATTCTCCCTTCACAAAAATATTAAGTTCACAGCTGAAGCTCAGCTGGGAATGTGAGGTACATGAACAATGTGTCTCATGGACAATCCAAAGGGGAAAGGAAAGAAACTAAAGGAGATTTATGGTGGGAAAATGAGAGCAATATCCAGAGTGGGAATAATCTAAAGTACAGATATTTAATCTGAGAGAAATATTTGGATACTGGGAATTCCAAAGGAGAACTGAGCCCAGGATTATGGTCCAGAAGGACCCATGGGCTGTTATTAAGAAATGCATTTACATTGAAATACAATGCTACATACACACATACACACACCGGAGTGGTGTAAAAATACTACTTGAGGTTTCACAGAGCACTCCCATCATAGACAGTGATGATATGCTCTAATAGCTGGGATAATTGACCACACTGGGACCCTAAGCTTGTTTCAGGACACTTCAGCAGCTCAAATGTAGAAGATGAATTTAAATTTAAGGCCATTAGGACACAGGAACAATTGTCACCATTTCCAAGGGGAGGTTAAATAAGTAGGTGAGAGAATTTTGTACAAACGTTTACAATGATCACAGAAATATAGTTCTCAGATGTCATCCATTTTATGCTCCCTTACAATATGGAAATAATAGGTCTCAGGCAAGTCAGACAATTGGAGGCAATAAAGGTGGCAGACAGAGGCATCAGTGGACATTGAAGAGATATCATTAAATTAAAGAACAACTTAAATCAGGGGTCTTTCAGAAACACTTTGCACCGGGCCATTCACTTTGTTCTGCTCAGTCCCGTCATCCTGCAGAAATCCTGAACCATCCAAAGAGCCTTTTAGTTATCATGGAAAACCCAACTCCAGCTCACAATGGGACACTCTCATTTTCTGACCTAGTCACACACACAGCCCTGGAGCCAGGAAGCCGAGGAAGAGGCCAGCATAGGAGAAGAGAGTAGGTTGTCTGGAGGACAATGGAGGAAACATGATACCCGGTGGCCACAGTCATGGAGAATGGGTGTCATACAGACAAGAACAGATAGACTGCATATTCAGGTCAGTCTCATCGTGCACATATAATGGCAAATGCTGCACACTTCCTCTTTCTAGAAAAGCTCAAACTTCAAAACTTACCCAGGTCCCTTTCTTCTCTCCTGCCCTACCACACATCCCCTTTTTTGAAGTTGCCCTCCCCCCAAACACATCCCTCTCTATCCTCTCATTTTCCATCATTTCAGGATCTCCTCTTTTTCCAAGTGCTATGATTTCATCTATAGTAAGAAACACGAGCCAATACACAATTTCATTCATCAAAAGGTGCTATACCAGCATCATCCTTGCCTGTGATGTCACGTTAGGGAAAATGATTATAACTCGAAGGCACACATGTTACTCGTAAAATTCCAGATACTGTGGCACTTTCGGGGAGACCAAGAGGGCCTTTCTTCCTAATGGCCTTGAAATCATGCCATAGAGATGCAGAAGGCCTGTGATGTCTGGCCAGCAGGAGTCTCTTTTATCTAATCTCTGCCCCATACACCTAAAAGGCCAATTAGTGCGCCCATTATGCATCTACTCAGGAAAGTAATACTTCCAAAAGGTTATTTCAAGACAGACTGTTAAATGAAACATGAGTAATTCCATTAGAGTGTTGATTAGGAACACAAGTCAGAAACTGCTCCAGACAAGAAACTAGTAACTACAACAACAAATGGAAAATGAACTCCAACTTGGCTCCCCGGGGAGAATCAAATGAACTGACGGGTATTTGCCTTCTCTAATTTCCGAGGATCCAGTGAAGGTTCCATCTCAGTCAGTGATATTAAAGAGTTGGTCTCCAGGGAAGATGAAGGCAGCCCTCTGTTGGAGTTCTTGCATTCCTCAATCAGCCAAAGCGGGGATAGCCCAACCTCAACATATGGAAAGGAGTAGACTTCTCCACTTTGACAAACTACAGGCAACACAAGTTCAAATCCCGCTATTTGGCTACTTACACAACATAGACACATATACCCACAAGTTCAATAACACACAACAATGTGTTTATTCAAACTGAATACCTCACAAATACTCTTACCAATGGAAGGACATAATGGCCTTCTTAATAAATATTTGTTCAAGATATTTTCTGACAGCACAGACTTTTTTAAGGTCAACCATGACATCTGTCTTCCAGTTTCAGTGGTACCCCCCCATGCAGTGACTTTCTCCACCCACACCTCTGAATATGGTGACAAGACACCCCATATATCATAGATGCCTTAGATGCAGCTCAAACCTCTGGCCTGGAGACTTTCTATTGACATACTTCAGCCAACTGGGATGGTCACAAATTTCCCCTGCATGGCTTCCTCCCTCCAGAAATACAGAAGCTACCTCTGCTGTGACCCCGTGGACCCTTGTACCTCTCATTCCCAGAGGCACCTGCTTATTGCCATATCTGTCTTATATTCCAAAATGGACTATGAGGCATATGGGGAAGAAAATAGAAACTCACCATCTACCGGGCCCTCGTGACACAGGCTCACTTGCACCACTATCTGCCTTGCTCATCGTACGCCAGCAACGCAACACTGCCTTTCCCTCTACCTGGGAAAAGTCTTTGTCCAGTTCTTTCCATTCTTCTAGTCTTGGTTCCAAGTGTCAGAGAAGTCTTTTTCATGATTGGCAAAGACTGCTACAGAATATAGCCCTATTCCCTCCCCACTTCCACTGACTGTAGACTTCAACAACCCGTTTGTGTCCTTTGTGGCACCTACACACCTGGCAATTGTGTTTGCTTTGCTATCTGTATATGTATGTACTCTCTCTCCCTTTTCTCTTCTACGATATTCTCTACCACGATACCAGGCGAAACCCTCATCATATTGCAAATGTCTGGCACAGACTAGGCAATTGTTTGGGAGATTAATCTACTAGTTTAAAACAAAGGACTGATGAATAATTTAATGAACAGCTACATATTATCTTAGTCATCTGTAGCTGTCAGAACAGAATATCATAGCCTGGATTGACCTGAACAAAAGAAATTTCTCATGGTTCTAGAGGCTGGGAAGTCCAAGGTCAAGGTGTCAACTAATTCAGTTACTGATGAGAGTTCTCTTCCTAGCTTTCAGGTGGTCGCCTTCTCACTATGTCCTTACACGGTGAAGAGAGAGAGAAGACTCTGGTTTCTCACCCCCTTCTTATGAGGACACTAATCCCATTAAGGGGACTCCATGCTCATCACTTCATCTAAGCCAAATTACCTCCCAAAGGCTCGATCTTCAAATAACATCACATCAGGAGTTAGGGCTTCAAGAGATGAATTTGGAGGGGATAGAAACATTCAGTCCATAATACATATGGACAAACGAAAGAAAGATTTTTCTTCTCAACGGATAACTGATGTTTAGCTACTGGAAACTAACTGCAGGAAATATGTATGTATATGGGAAAGCAAAACACTGCCACACATACTTCATTATTTATCTCCATGTAATTTCACAAAATACTCATAGCCTCATACTGTTTGTTGAGCATTTACTGTTATGGGAACTTTTTTCATCTTATTCAGCCCCGACAGACATGACCAAATGATTAAACCTACATTTGCTAACATTTTCCGGTTAGAGTCTAGAGATTAATGTCTAAATCCTGGGTTGCTTTTTTCTTATTACATCGGACATCTTTTGGAGTGTCTGCCAAGCCCAGAAGCCAACCCTCTTCTTGGGAAGCTTCCTGCCAGATCTCCAAGGGGGGCCCTAGGCAGCCATGATTGTGTTGGGAGTCCAAGCTCCATTCATTGGCCAAGAGCAGTCATGTGACCCAAGCTTGGCAAAGCAGAACCTCTTTCCAGGGAATGTGGAATTGTGACTGAGAGCCAGCTAGCCAGTCTCCGTGGGTGGCTGTAGAAGGAACGAGAGGTTATTCATGTTTTCTTCCACATAAAAGCTGCTCTGCAAAGAAAGAGAATGTAGCAAAAACAAAAAAGCAGAAACAAGAGGGAAAAATAAAGTGCTGATGGCTTTCCAGGTCCAGATTCCAGCCAATTCCCAAGAACCAGCTCATTCCTGACCCTGAGAGCAACGGGAGGTCCCTGTATCATAGACTCCCTGTTTTTCTTCTTTTTCTTAAGTCAGCTTCACTGCTAGTTAGCTCATGTATTGTAATCTCACATGTATGTTCTAATTTCCTGGGACTATGAAAAGCTTTTGTGTATTTGCAGACACCCATGTGTGCACGGCACATACACAGCTATAAACACCATACTATTTCTCCCACAGAAACTCTGGGAGAGGAGAGATAATCTCATAATCTCTGAATTCATCCAGCCTGAAACTGATCTGTGTATCTTTACAACTCAAAGCCAAGCTATCTAAAGAGCTTTCAGGAGACATATTTTCCTAGACAATTGATAATTTTTTCCTAAGTGGAGAGGGGAAAATAATAACGTGCCCCAATCTGGCTATTCTTACTGCATTTCTGACTCAATGTAAGTGTAATGAAAGAGTTGGCACAGTGGTGACTGGGTGGCTCAGTCAATTAAGCACCTGTTTCTTGATTTCAGCTCAGGTCACGATTTCAGGGTTGTAAGATCGAGCCCTGCGTGGGGCTCTGTGCTCAGAGCTACTCTTCGCTTGCTACTCTCTCTCTCCTCCTTTGCCCCTCTCCCTGCTCTCTTTCTCTCTCTCTCTCAAATAAATAAATAAAATCTTTTTTAAAGTTGGCACAAAGTGGGTATTCTGGAAATGTTCATTGCTATAACTGTTGCTATGATTATCATTTACCTGCTCCCAACCCAGTGCTCCCCAACGGGGCTGACAAGGGGGGGACACACATTGCTGTGACACTAAAAACATCTCTGAGCAGGGATTGATTAAAATTACAGGATATCTGTAAGAGTTAGCAATGAAACGTGGCTCTCTACATTCTAAAGGAATTCTAGATGATGAAAAATTAATGACACAAAGTCACTGGCTATTACTGGTTTACTATTTTTTAAAAGAAAACTTTGTAAATTCATATCTACTAAAGAAAAACAATACAAAAAATATATATAGTCCCACTGGCATTTGAGAAAATGAATGCATCTTCATTCTTTGGCAAGAATCCAGAAGTACCAAGATATCAGCATGGCAATTGCACACATGCCAGAACCACTTTTCAAGCTGCCTTCTCTGAATCTCACCAAAGTCTCACATCCACATTCCTGCCAGCTCCTTCATGGATCTAGCAGGGGCTGGGTGAGACCTGTAACAGCTGAGGGTCCTTTTATTGTTCACCACCCACCTGCTCCAAGAAATCCTACAGCAAAGCAAGACTACTCTCAAACAAAAGCAGACAGAGGACAACATGGGAGAACAATGGGAAACAGGAGAGCGAAGATTTCGTGATCACCTTCATTAACAGTTCAACAAATCAAAATGAAAAGTAAGATTCTATTTGAGACCTATCAGGTTAGCAGTTATTCAGGAAAAAATATATACTACACAGTGAAGGTGGGGATGTAGAAAAAGAGTCCATTTAGACCTGGCTGGTAGGAGGGTACCTTGTTTCAACCTTTCTGGAAGGAGTCTTTGCAATTTGCATGTCTTTCAAATACACATGGTCTTTGACCTAGCAATTCCACTGCTAGAAATGTATCCTACAGAAATAATCAGAAAAATGCAAAGTGCATAGGGTACAGGGTGTTCTGAACAATGAAGGCCAAAAAATGGGCTTATAATAGATAAAAATGCCATCAATCCAAAGCTTCTGTAATAATGGTGTGGTTCCCTGAAACACAGTACTTATATTTACATCCAAGGTTCTTCAAACCTTGCTCTGAAAAGCTCCAGGAGTACACCCTTATCTAAAGGTCCCCTACAGAAGGAACCAGGGAATTTTGCTGGGTGGGTTTCTTCCCGGTTCATCCCAAACCTAACCTGCACATTACACATTCTCCTAAAATGATGTGTCATGAAATGGTTCTACTGCTTAAGAAACAAACAAACAAAAAATGGTTGGATAATAAGGACTATTATGCAACTGTTATAAATCAGGTTATATAAAAATATATATACAAACTAAAAAGGGTAATTAGGTCTTAAGCATCTAGTATGTTCCAGTGGAGTTTGAGTCTTTAACACTTGCTTCTTAAAGGCACAGACTGCCCTGTGATACACCAGGGTCCTCATTCCTAATAAATTCTTAATAATGGTGTAACCTTCTTTTAATTATATCATTCTTAGTGATGAAATTTAATTGAGAGGATACATGCAAAAGTATTTTCCCTCATGTCCGGTACAAGATATTCCATAACAGAAGTTCTTTTGATATACATCAGCCTAAAGCTGAGAAGTTCACATGGAGCCAGTATTTAGCCCTACTTCCCATTCACGCAGACTTGAAACCATCACCAGGTCGGACCTCCTAGAAGGCATCCATAAAACCAAATCTTTTAGATGGTCAAAAATTACTGCTCCCACCCAAAGGACTCAGTCTTTGAACTGTACAGTTCAGTGGGTTGTTTTTCTTTTTTCCAGCTAAGGAAATAAGCACTTCGTTTCTTAAGCAATTGCATAACCTCGCTAACAACCCCAACAGGACACTTCCCTTTCCCACAACCACAGGGCTACTCAAAGAACACTCAGAGCATGACAGAATGTTACAGAAACATTTTATGGGGAAGAGGACGGCTGTCGTGTTTTTATGCCTTTGAGAAATGGTGCTAATTCAGGTCTCCTTTCTGTAGTGATTTGGTTTGATCATTTTAAAACAGACATAAAATGGCTCATTTATATAACCAGTTGCTAAGAGCCTTGGCATTTTAATAGGTGGCTTATGAAAACATACCTTTTGGAAGAAAAACTAATGTCTACAGAGAGGAAAAGGATGGATGAAGCTCATAAAATTTAACTGCATTTTAGTTTTGATTTGGGAAAACTGCAAGATCATCCACTTGGGAAACTCAACCCACAGATCCACTGACAGATTGCTAAGTCCTCGGCCAGCTGCTACCCTAAGGTCCACTTATCTCAAGGGTTCTAGGAGCCAACAGAAAAGAGCTGACTTGGTATCTGCCCCTCACTCACAATCTCCCCATTCCAATCTTGTGGTGGTCCCAGTGACTTAAGGAGCTGGACAGAGTTTCTCTCCTCAAAGTCTGATAAGACTTCGCAGGGCAGTCTCAGAATGGGATGACCTAGCCTCCACCAGGACTAACAATCGGTGTTGATTGCTCTAAAGAACGGAGTTACCACCAGCCCTGCTCATTCTCAAGACAGAACATCTGCAAAGAGCATTCTAATTCAATCCTGCTTAGCAATTGAGTATATTTCCCCAAATTTTGCCATAAAATGATATGCTTTTTTAAAAGCCTCATATTATTGAGTTTTGCATATCAGATGTTGACATATTTTATATCTGAATTTAATTTAATTTTGAAATGCTTTGCAGTAAATTTTACTTAGCTAATTGCAAGTATGAAATGATTTATTACATTTTGAATGGCACATGCGAAAAGGAAACATCACCTGTGGCTTTGCATTTACCTTTTTAATGCCATAATGGTAAAACCTGGGCATGGCGCCAATCAAAAGAAAATGTAATCTTTGGTAAATTAAATTATCTGTTTATAAAAACCAAAACACTAATTGATCTACTTCTCATTAACTCAGTACTATACTTGAACTTCTCCTATTTTCCAGAATGGAGCCACGTTAACAACAGAGGAGCTGTTTGAAAAGAGAGAACAGTGATCAATGACACTGAAAATGTCTCAAATGTGCTCAGTCCATCGGCTGCTTTGAAGACCCAACTCTTCTGGACCAGTCCTATTCTACTTTCTACCAAGTAACAACTACTGCTCTGGCCTTCCTTAATACCATTTTTATGACAGTAATGAAAAGGAGGAGTCTGCCCACGTTTCTAAGCTAATGACACAGCAAATGTAATAAGACAAGCCACAGTGGTCTAATAGAAAAGAAAAACAAATCCTAAAAGAAATTTGGACTATGATAATGGCCTAAAATAGTCATTTCCAATGCAAGAGACCATGCTATCTCTTAATTGTTCTTGCCAGTTACATAGCGAAAGTCAAAAGATGTAACACATTAACTGCAATCGAAGAATAACTAAGTGAAATTAGGAGTCTCATCTCTCTCTCTTTCCTTTCTCAAATAGAATTTAAAAGACGTATGGTCTTTTTTTTTTTTTTAACACAATATTCTATATTATTCAAACACTGCCCTGGTCTAGAAAATGTTGCTTAGTTAATCCTCCATGGGTTATACATTTTTCTGTCAAAGTATTCACTGCACTATTTTATACTCAGTTTTTACAGCTATCTCCACATTTCATTCAACAAATATTTACTGAGGCTCCATGCTGCATGCCATACCAGATGCTGGACATCTGACAATGAACATGATTAAGTTTAGTGGCCTGATGGAACAATATATACAGATATACAGCTGAATTAAGTGCTGATAGGTGCAATAAAGGATGGTGAGTACAGGGGGCTATCAGAACATGCAGAAGGGAGATATGGGAGTAAGGAAAGGTCTTCCAGAAGACAGGACCCAAAGAATGAATCCAAGTTGGCCAGCAAAGGCAGCAGAGAAGCTCAGGGTAGGGAAAGTTAAGTGCATTGCTGGCCCAAGAAACGATATGAACAATAGCTCAGTGGGAGGCACAGCACTGCAATGAAGGAGAAGCCAATCTTCAGTAAACTCAAGGGAAAGGGAAAGGGGCTCAAGGCAGGGCCAGAGACAGGTGCCTGGCTGGTATGGCTGGCTGAGCACCTGACTCTTGGTTTTGTCTTGGGTCATGATCTCAGGGCCCTAGGATCCAGCCCCAGGTTAGGGTCTGTGTGAGTCTGCTTAAGATTCTTTCTCCCTATCCCTCTGGTCCTCCCTCCATCCCTTTCTTTCTCCCTAATAAATAAATAAATCTTAAAAAAAAAAAATGAGGCCGGAGGATCAGCCAGAGATAACCACTGAAGGGTTTGTACATCTTGTTAAGGAGTTTCAACGTTTATCCCAAGAGCATTATAGAGCCAGATCTCAGTTTTCTACAACAACTGTTCTGGCAGCCTTGGAGAGAGGAGACTGGAATTTGAAGGAAGGTGGAATGCACAATCCTCCCCCAGCAGAAGGTCTCCCAGGATGCAGTTTAACAGGGCTCAGTGCAAGATCAATAACACTGATTCAACTTAATTCACGCTGGAAAACATCCATTTGCCCATTCACTCAGGAAAAAAAAAAAGTTTCTCCATTCTTTACTTTCACTCATTCTTTACTAACAATGTATATGTTCCCCAACAGGAGAATATGAGCTGTCCTTTGTAACTGAACTAGCTTGCCCTGATTTGTATGCATTCCACCTCCCTTCCACCACCCTCACNCCATTTGCCCATTCACTCAGGAAAAAAAAAAGTTTCTCCATTCTTTACTTTCACTCATTCTTTACTAACAATGTATATGTTCCCCAATAGGAGAATATGAGCTGTCCTTTGTAACTGAACTAGCTTGCCCTGATTTGTATGCATTCCACCTCCCTTCCACCACCCTCACGTTGGGCATCCGAACAATCGATGAACACACCTGTACAGTGGAGGGTCAGAGTTCAAAGATACAGAGATCGTCCCCTGAACTGAGTCAACTCATTCTTAAGATGTTGATTTCATCACTGTGATAGACTCCACCCCAGCATTAAGACAATAAAAAGCAAAGTTGAAAAATAAAGACTGCGGGCGCCTGAGTGGCTCAGTGGGTTAAAGCCTCTGCTTTCGGCTCAGGTCATGATCTCAGGGTCCTGGGATCGAGGCCCACATCGGGCTCTCTGCNGCTTGGGTAGACAGAGCTCACCCATTGGGAAACTACTGAGGAGAATCATTAATAAAATACACCACTATCCATAGGTGTGTATCTCAAGAAACTTCCCACTAGACCACAGGTGGCATCAGCGTAGCAATTTATTAATAATTTGACTGACCTTTAAACAGACTTACTAGAATATCCAACAATCAGCACCCAAACAGAAACAAATCTTTCTGCTGCACAAGCAAATTATTTCAAAGCTAGGGGTGGGGGGGAATGACCCACCATACTTGAAGGTAGTGTTATTTGCCACAGTAATTCTTTTTTCTGTCTTTCAGCTTGCAGTATATAAAATTACCTTCCTGGGAGATCCTCAGAAATGAGTCTTGATGCTTTTGCCACAAAAGAAAACAGTTTTAGAAGCCTCCTCATTATCATTTGAGATTTCTCCAGCATTTTCTTGCTGTGATCACTTCCTGTCCCAGTTACATCTGTGGCATCATCCATCCTCCATGTGAAGGGGCCCATGTATAGAGGGAAAGTGATGGGATAGTGATCTCTTTTGTTGATGTCAAGGAGTCCAACTTCCACTCTTCATCAGGAGTCCTTAACCTTTGGGGGTCAAGAGTCTATGGAGTCATGACTCCCTCAAATCGCAAAATCTTGACTGTAACTTCTGAAGCCCGTTGATGGACCCCCAAATACTTCTAGATCATAAGGACTCTTTGGGTTCCAAGAAACAGGAAATCTAAGTCACTAACTCAAGTTGCCCCACCCTCCAGGGTCTACTCTCTTGCAGAAATAACATGCTTAACATGTTACTGAATAACATGGCACAACTTGAATCAGAAGGTACAGTCTGTATCATCAAGACTGTCTCTCTTTCATCTCTGTGGGCTTCATTCTTAGGATCCATGTGGTAGTATCAGCAGTGGACAGCAGCGGCAGGCCAACTGCATCGCCAGTTCAACTGTGAAGGACAACAGGTGATGAGACTCTTTTTCCTACTGCATCAATACTCCCAGTATGAACTCTAATAATTTCGCATCAGGTTACATGCCCATCTGTGAATCAACCACTACTGCCAAGGAGATGGGATTCTGTTTGCTCAGTCTTGCGCCACATTCCACCCCAGGACAAACAGGCAGAGGAAAGGGTGGTGGTGGTGGTGACTCGAAGAAAATCAAAGAGGCTTTTGCTGAGAGACAGGGAAGTGGGTGCTGGTTACAAACTCTTGAACTACACACTAAATTTAAGTACATTGATCTTTTGCATTGGAATCACAGAGTCACAGAATCTCAGAATTTGAGGAAACAAATACAGTGATCTAGACCAGTCGTTCTAATGCCCCACTGTTTGCCCCACATCTGGCAGACTTCCTGGAAGTCAGTAAGTGTTTTTTGAATGAGAAATTGAGTAAATAGCAACACAACTATAACACCCGGATACTTTTGTGGATCCTTACTTGCAAATGCTCTTTCTTATCAATTGAACCTCTAAAGAAATTCTCAATCTAACCTTCTTAGCAAAGATACTACATAAAAAGGGACCTGTTACCCACCCACATGGAACACAAACAGATATCACAACAACAAATAAAAATCATTCAAAACCTATGGGAAATGCCAAACAAAAATGAAACAACATACTCACAATACAATCTGTCATTACTTACTTGGGAAAGGGCTTTCTCAGTACCCCTGTGACTTAACGTATTCAGACGGGGGCACAATTTAAGACAGGCACCTAAGACCCACCAGAGGGCAAAGTTAGAAGATGCTTAATGGTGAGGAAACTGAGCCCTTATTAAGACATGTTCCGGGGGAACAATGGCTTACATAAATTAATAAACCCTGAGACAAATATTCTTTTCTAGAATTTCTTTTCTGCATTTCAAGGTAACCATCTTCACCTGACCCAATCACTATTTTTTCATTCACACAAAGAAAGAAGATATCAAGTGTCTATATGCACGTACCAACTTAAAGGAAATACAGAAAGCAGAGGAACAAGTAAACACATAAAATGACACCATAAGAATGGGATCAGCTAATCCACACTATGGGAAACTATGGCACAATCCAGTTTCCTTAAAAATAAATTATAGAGAGAAGGAGAAGGAGCATGGGCATGGGGCGGATGGGAGGTGGGGAGGCAGGAGGGGACAATGGGGATAGAGAAGAAACCAAACAGATAAAAACAAACATAAAAGATGGAGTGCCTGGCTGGCTCAGTCAGTAGAGCATGCAACTTGATCTCAGGGTTGTAAGTTCAAGCCCCACGTTGGGCGTGGAGCCTACTTTAAAAAAAAAAAAAAAAAGATGAATCAACCAGTCAAAATACCTCAATACATCAATTGTCTTTATTGTTTTTATTTTTTTTTTAAAGAGAGAGAGTGCACATGAGTCAGCGAGAGGAACAGACAGAGAAAGAGAGAGAGAGAAAATCTCAAGCAGACACCACACTCAGCAGCAGCCCCATGGGGACTTTGATCTCACAACCCTGAGATCATGACCTAAGCTGAAATCAACAGTCGGAGACTTAACTGACTGAGCCACCTGAGCACCCCATGTGGACCTTATTTAGATTCTTACTGAATCAAAAAGAATACGTATTTTATGGCATTCGATCATTAGTAATGTGAACATTGAGTATTTGATGACTATGGTATTACAGTTAATTGTTTTAACTTAAAAAATTTTAGATCACTTTTTAAAAATCCCTCTTATAGCATATATTGAAATATATGGGAAGTGATGTAACAGCCATGAAAGGCTTCAAAATAAAATAGGAAGGAAGAGAGGACTGAGGGTGGATGGTAGCACACTCCGGTTCATTATATTATTCCATCTGTTCTATATTCCATTAGCCTCTGGAGACAAGAGGGAAAACAGGGTCCACAAAAGCAGAGGTCTTCACCATCTTGTTCCCTATTCCCAGTCCCCAGTCACCTCTAGGTGGCTTCTTCAGTGGTACTGACAGCCCAGTACACACATAATGGCCATTTTTATGGGAATGCAATTAAAGTAAGAAAAAAACCTACCCAAAGCAACCTGCTACTTTATTTTTAAAACAACGGACACTTACTGAGCCCGTACTATGAGCGGGAACTGATTCACGTACTGAGCATGCTCCATGCATTCAGATTTTTAGTGACGGACACATGCCTGGCACACCCTTCTCCAATTTCCCCAGAGAAGAGAGAACAGGGCACACTGAGTTCTAGAATTTAAGAGACCAGTAAGAATCCTGGTATCACCACTTACCAGATACAGGGACATCACATGAATTACTTAAACTCTCTTCACCTCAGTGTCATCACTGATAAACCGGAGAATGTTGAAAAATCAACTTCCCAGAGTTGCTGTTAGTATTAAACCAAGTGCTTATCACAACGCCCAGTACAAAACAATCATTAAAATTACTGAATACAGCACCAATTATTTTTCCCTAGGAAAATTTGAAGAGTGAATTTGTTTTAATTAAAAGAGGATTAGAAATTATTTGGCCAAGCCACCGTGTCTAACCACTACCTTTGCAAATGCAGAAGCTGACATGATTTGGGGAATACCTGGAACATGTCTTGGGGAACATGTCTTTTCCCTAAGCCCTTGTGGGAGGAGAGAAGTCACTGACTGCCAGAGCTGCAGATGAGCAAACAGTGACACCTATTTGCACATTACATCTAGAAACCTTTCCAACTCCTTGGTGGCCGAGAACCCTTCATGAGTTCCAAAGCAATAGGTCTTGCTGCACAAGGGAAATGAACACATCCTGCTAAAGGGATGGAAGAAATCGAGGGGTCCAGTGGGTCCAGAGGCCACAGGTAAGTTCCCAAACTTCCAGGTGTTAAAAAAATATATGACCAGCGATGGAAACCTTAAGCTGCACAGAAAAGCCAAGTGGGTTGTCAAAAGGGTTTTGCATGAGATTCCTTATCCTCAACCATAAATCAGCCCTTTGTTCTCAGCTGACCCATTCTCGGTCCACCATTAATGGATCTGTGAACAAAGAAACGGACACAACAGCCTTCCATTTCCTCCTGAAAGTGGCCACCTAAATACCTTTCACATCTAATGCAGCATGTAGGGCTTGGGTTTTTATTCAGGAAGGCAATAATACTAGAAGCCATGGTTTTTCTCTTGCCTATCAATAATTTAAACTCTTAGTAAGTTATGGGCAATATCTGCTTGCTGGAAAATGCCATGTTTCTTTCCACCCAAACATCTTTTGCTATTACACACCAACAAATCTGTGGGAATATTCAAAAATATTTTAAAATTAAATGGATACTAACTACTTACAGATGTTCCCAGATGGAAGCAAGAGCTGCACTCCCTAAGCCCACACTACCAGACATACACACACAAATGGCCTAATATAAAGAGGAGACAGTACCATCTTCAAAAAGCATCAACATGCATTAACCACTTTTAAAGAGCAAACTAATTGAAGATATTTAAAAGATAATCTCTGAAAAAAATCTAAGCCGAAGGTTAGTTTTGGGAAAGCTGAGAGAAGTGATGAAGAGAGTTTATACATTTGGACAATGGCACACCCATTTTTTCCCCAAAAGAGGAGGGCTCTTATCATGTTTACAATCTGTTTAGCATTTAAACGAAGAAGTAGCTTTAAAGTTAATTGTTTAAAACTTTAACCTTGGGAGAGAAGAGCCAAAGCTGGCTACTACTGGCCCCCAAGAGCATCTCTACCCAAATCCTTGTTCAGTTTGGTAGCTTGGGTTCAGCCATGATGGGTGTCTTTACACCACAGAAATCTGGAAGTGCTACAAATCAGGGAGCCAACTGTTAAACACTTGTCAGCACACTACTGAAACTAAATGTCCATCAAAAAGGGACTGGTTAAATAAATTACTACACAATCATACAATGGCATTCCAAAACACCTTGCAAGGTAATATGTATAGAACTATATATTCATTAATGAGGAAAGACTTCCACAGCACTTTAAATTAAAATTATATTTAATTTAAAAGTTACATACATATATACAAATACATGTATTTTTATATGTATGATGCCATTTCAATAGGATGTATATATGGAAAATATCTGGAAACATACACATCACAATGACAGAAACACATTATCAATGGATAGTAGGATTATGAGTAAGTTCTAACTTGTTGAGCTTACTTTCCTAAATTTTCCAAAGTTTTTAGAATAAAGAGTTATGATTTCATAATGGGCAGGCGATCACAATAAAGCTTGAATAAAAAGAAATTAATATTATAAAAAGAAATTATTATACTAACATAGGCATATGCATTTCAGTGCTAGCATTATGAGCTACTTCAAGGTGAAGATGCTTAGGATAAGAAGTAGAGGGGAGTATTATTTCTAAAATGTGCTGAAATGAATTAGTTATCAGAGTTCTGTGTAAATTCTCCAAAGCTGTTCTTGCCTAAATGAGCCTTCTGTTTCTGGGCTAATTAAGTATGGCCACCCAGTCTGATGAAACTTTGAAAAATAAATTAATATATAATTGAGAAAACTATCTTTCTTAGTGACCTTCCCTATCATTACACACACTGGTCTACATCATTCAACAATTGGTACATTTTGTGCCCAACACAGAAGGCCAGACCAACCTGACATCTATCAGCAAGGATTTTTTTTTTCTTTTTTTAAATCTCTCTCTAGTTATACTCTGGGCATTGTACTGAGACATCAACACTTTTGCCATTAGGAAGCTCTAACAATCTCAGACCCTCCAGAATTCTTTTGCATGAGGCATTGAAGATGGAAAACATGACCAACTTCCGATTTCAAATTCTGAGTTTTTTCCCAATGCCTTTCAAATATGCTATCAATGATAACACTAGACAGAGGAATAATAAAGTCTTTAAAAAGGAGTAAGAGGAAATTAATCCATTCTATTATCACTGCCCTTAGTGTTACAGGATTTTTGTCCCCTTAGTGCCTCTGGTTCTTGGTCACAGCGTTTTGAAGAGTGAAGAGGTAGACCAGACAAAAAGTGGTGGACAGCAAAACAAAGTTTTCTGAGCAAGAGTTTAAAGCTCCCAGAGAGGGAGCTAGAAGGGTTCCCCACTGGAGTCTCTAAGTTTAGGGTTTTTACGAGAGCTCTTTTGCGGAACTATCCCAAGCAATCAGGGTGTGCTGCGTCATGCCACTAAGGGCTTTGGTCACATACCTGTCTACCTATTAGGTTAATGTTGCTGTGCTGATGGTTCTTTTTGGGGTGGGGGGCGGTTTGGGGGGTTGTTTTTTTTTTTGCCAACATCTGGAGGCTTATGTCTTAACTGCCCTTTGCCCATGATATTAACAAATGCGTTGTGGTTAATTGTCTTCTTCTTCTTCTTCTTCTTCTTTTTTTTTTTTTAATTTATTTGACACAGAGAGAGAGAGACAGCAAGAGAGGGAACTTTAGCAGGGGGAGTGGAAGAGGGAGAAGCAGGCCTCCCACTGAGCAGGGAGCCCAACACAGGGCTCCATCCCAGGACCCTGGGAGCACAACCTGAGCTAAAGGCAGATGCTTAACTAACTGAGCCACTCAGGTGCCCCTAATTGTCTTATTTTAGAATGTTCTGCAGAAGTCATTTCTGCAAGGGCTACAAAGCAAAATGCTAGAGCGGTCCTGTCTAAGCTGTGGAACAGATGTTAGCATTGTTTTATTTGAGTCGTCCTGACTCCATATTTTCCAGTTGGGGACCCTGATCCTGACTACCTAACTGTCCAACTCACTCCTAACATTAACACCACCTCCCGTGGGGGTTCACTTGCCATATTCCTGGGGAACCACCTGACTAAAAGCTTTAAAATTAGGTTTTGCTTATTCTTGTTCAAGTTTTTCAGATTTGCCTAGTTTTTCATGACTTTGACAGTTCTGAAGAGGACAAGCCAGGTATTTTGTAAACAAACAAACAAACAATCTCAATTTGCATTTGTCTGATGTTTTCTCAAGAATATCAAAGGGCAAGATGCCCTCCTGATCACCTCATATTAGGGGTACATGATGTCAACATGGTGTTTTACTGGTGATGTTGACCATCAATCAATTAGTTAAAGTTGTCTCTGCCAAGTCTCCCTCACTACAAAGTCATTATTTTCCATACCCCATTCCTTGGAAGGGAGTCACTAAGTACGCACTGTATTTCAGAGAAAGCAAATTAAGCTCCCCCTTCTGGAGATGAAAGTATCAGTATATAGTATTTAGAATTAGGTAAAGAAGAGTTGAGTCTTCTTCCTACTTATCGATCTATTCCATCTTTGACTGTTATCATTGTGGACTTATAGGTAATCATTTTCCACTTTGGGCTATAGTCCAATACTATTATTTATTTTGTTGCTATTTCTATTTTCAGCCGAAATATGAGAAATTGAGATCTAGGATTTTCTCGTGTGTTCAGAGTGCATGCTCAGCTATGTTACGCAGAAATATTTCATTTATCTTAAATTTATATGTTCTCAGCTTCAGTGGTTGCTCATAGTTCTAGGACTCTAAAATTTCCTATACAAATGTCTGCATTTCCAGGGTCACCACACTGCAGAGCCCCAGGGGGGACTAATCACAAAACAACTTTTAAAAAATTAAGGATTTCCTTCATCCAGTCCCAAGGAACCTGCTACTGATTATAAAGCTCGGTCTTTACCACTAACTATTGAGTAGCTCTCCTTTTCTTCCCTTCCATATTCCATTCCTTTCCCTAATACAGGCAGAAAAGCAGAATTCATGGCCAAGAGCCTAAGAGACTTATCCGACTTAAGAAAGTTAGTGCTGAATTGCAAAATAAGACAGCAAGTGGGGAAGACATGAAGAAGACAAGTACTTCCATTTATCAATTGATTTACTGTATGTCAGGCACAGTGCAAAGAATATTCATTTTTTTTAGCCTCTCAGAGCTCAAAAATCCTTTCAGGAGACAATATTATCATACAGCATTTACTCAGCAAAATGAGATAATGCCAAAGTCACACACAACTAGTTAGTCAGCTACAGACTCAAATCACCCTGTTCCAAAGCCCTTTCTCTCATGCACTAGACTCTTCTGCCTCCAAGTAGGCCTGGGTCTCAATCTTAAAAGGCCTCTGACTGATGGCTGAGTCTAGGGAGTCACACACTGACGTGTCTGGCACAGCTTTACCTCAAGCCCGACTCATCTGCGCTCCCTCCACCACACACTACAAATTTTAATTCCCAAGCTCTGCGCTCTTGGCATGGAGGAAGTTATATAAGATCACTGACACAAATATTGCAGAGAGGGATAAACTTTCTCCCATCTCATTTCAGTACTCAGAAATACAGTTCTACTCTCCTTACATTGATGCCAACATGTAAGTTATTTTATCACCAAATCCTTTGGACTGCCTGCAGTACAATTTAAAAAAAAAAGTCATGTATAAAAATAAACAGCATCTTTTCATCTATCATGACAATGGTGATCCAAAAATTTCCCTGAGCATTTCCTTCCAGATAAACCAGTAACCACTCACTTATAGAGAGTGCACGTTCAACTAGAGTTGGCTTCATAATATATTAATTAACATAGCTTCATTCTGCAGTGACAAGAGCCCATCTGCTTTCTTGGCACCAAAGAAGAGATGGATTGCAAGTCAGCTTCAGGGAGACCTGAGCCTGGGATATTTCTGTGTGCACATCAATCTGCAAAGTTCTTATCTAGCTCTACTTCTCACTGTTAACTCAAAACATCCTAATAGATCTCTTCAACAGGCCAGAGGAAGACTTTATTCATCAAGTTCTGTCACAAACAGGGTGAACAGCAAGCACCCAGTCCAAATCTGGAGTTCAAGCTTTACAAGAGAGAGAAAGCCAACCCCACAACAAAATTTTCCACAATCAAATCTTTTTTTAAAAATATTTATTTATTTATTTATTTATTTGGCGGGGGGGGGGCAGTGGGGGAGGGAGAATGTCAAGCGGACTCCAGACTCCCTGCTGAGTGTGGAGCCTGACGCGGGGGTCAATCTCGCAATCCTGAGATCATGACCTGAGAGGAAACCAAGAGTCAGACGGACAATGGACTGGGCCATCCAGGTGCCCCACCATCAAATTTTAACGTAAACACTTCTCTACAGCTAAACCCAGTTTATGCACTGTTATGCCTTTGAGGTAGTATAATCTATAATCTATGGCTCCATCTCTTTAGATGGCCCTTCTTGAGAGAGTGAGCACTAACATGAAGCAGTAAAGAAACAGGGTAAGCACCAAGCACTGGCTGTCTGGTTAATGATTAATGGTGTGCTTTCCGAATGCCAAGAGCAGAAATCTAAGCCAATTTACATGGTTTCAAATTTAAAATTCAAGAGTGGATAGGTTGTGGTAGGCAGAATCATGGTCCCCTAAAGATATCCACATTCAGACTCCCAGTGAACACCCCATAAAAGGACTTTGCAGATACAACCAAGGATATGGACCTTGATGAAATGATCCTTGATGATTGAGTGATCCCAATCAAGTCACCTGAGTCCTTAAAACCTGAGAAACTTTCCTGGTCTGAGAGATGAGACAACAGGAGGAGGAGAAGAGATTCCAATGGTGGAAAAAACTCAACCCATTGCTGCCGGCTTTATAGATGGAAGATCATGGCCACTAGCTGAGGAATACAAATGACCTCTAGAAACTGAGAACAAGGAAATGGGCATCTCCCTATGACAATCACAACAAACTGGAAACCAATTTTCCCCTTGAAAGCAGCCCCGCTAACACCTTGATTTTAGCCTCATAAGGCCTGTGTCAGACTCCTGACCTCCAGAAACAAAATAAACTTGTGTTGTCTTAAGACTTAAGTTTATGGTCATTTGTCATGGCAGCAAGAGAAAATTAATATATAGGCTCAGACAAAATGAATCCCATTTCTGAACATCTTAAGCTCTCGGTCTTTAAAATCAAAAGGAACCAGTTACAGAGTTTACAAATGTTCACAAATGTTCGTTAGGGAGAGCTGCTGCAGAATCGAATTTGCAACACCAAAGACAGCTGTTGGTGTTGGGCAAAGTCTCCAAGAGATTATTACCAAAGACATTAAATCATGCCAGTCAATTCTAAAAGGTAAAGGTAATTAACTTTGATCAGTAATTCTAAGTTTTTTTCAAGTATTTGGAACTTATAAAATGGCAAAAAAAAAAAAAAAAAAAAAAAAAAAAAGCAAGCCATGGACCCCTACATGCACAGTTGTGTTTTTAGTAAGTGTGGACTGATAAACTACATAATCCCCAAGTCTACTCTGGATTCACCAATTCTCATAAATGAATTGGTGCCTTATTAATGACAACAGCAGCTACATACAGTTAAAAAATTATATTCCAGACACAAGTGGGACAATTATATATGCAGAAAAAGCCTGATACACATATGGATGCAAAGATCCCTCTGGACCCTGACCCAGCATTTTCCAGACCCATAATATGGAAACCATTAGGGTCTTGGCACACACTGAGTCACACAGTACCTTTGTCTGGGACATCACAGTTTTCCTACTTTCTATCTTAAGGATGAATGTGAACATATTTTGAATATCCTAAGGATTTTTAATCCTTTTACTTTTTAAAGGCTTTTTACTAATCACAAATCCACCAGGGGCTACTTATGTACTGCTAAAGACATGCTTGGAAACAATACTGTAAAAGAATGACTTTCAAAAAAAAGTTGTTTCCCAAAAAACACCTAGGGTAGCTATAGTTGCTGTGGCTCAGATTATCACCAACCCATGATGGCTAAACCATGACTCCCATGGAAGTTGACAAGGAAAATATAAAGTAAAATTTAAAAGTAAAATGGATTCAATTATGTTTCTCAATGTTAAATCACAGGGGCGGCTGGGTGGTTCGGTTAGCTGAGCATCCGAATGTTGATCTCAGCTCAGGTCTTGATCATAGGGTTGTTAGTTCAGCCGGTTGTTAGTTCAGGGTTATGAGCCCATGTTGGGCTCATAAAAAATAAATTATTTTAAAAAGAAAAAAATTAAAATAAAATAAATACTAAACCACAAAAAAAAAATTTTAAAAAGCATCTACTTGGAGAATATGATGCCAATCACACTTTCCCTCAGTAGACATGACCTCCCAGACTCCCATCCTAAGCTTTGTATCAGACACCTTTTCAATTCAGGCTCCTGGAGGCTACAGCTAAATGATTCAAGACTGACCTACACTGGTGATCAATCGCCAGTGGAGTTTATAATTAACAGTATTATATTATGCAATCCTTTGAAAATAATCATGCGTCCATGTGACTAAACACTGGAACACATACCCAAAGCTTATCAAGATTTCAATAATCTTACTTCAATATTAGGGGTAAGTAAAATACAGAGATGACAGTACCTCCATTGTTCATCATTAATCCTACTTGTGACATGTGATGATGATAAATGAAAAGGTTTCTATTGTTAAATTGAAGCAAAGAAGCATGTAAAACTGGAGAGGGGGTGGCATTTGATGGTTTTTAGAAAGTTATGCAGTATCTTTAAAAACTAAACACTAGCCTGGCATCTAGACTCTAGGAATAATTGGCTGTGTGTCTCTAGGCAAGTAATTGGACCTCCCTGAGCTCATGTGATTTCCCCCCATCATTTGTGAAATGAGAGAGCTGGTCTGCATTTAACTCTACATTCTAAATTCATGAATGCTATGTGGACGAGCATTGTCCTTAACTTGACCTTTGGTTCCTTACTTCTAACACTGAGTTAGAAGTCAGCCCACTGCTTTGAACTCTGCCCCTGATTTAATGAACAACCTCAAGCAAGTGTGGTCCCCAGCAAGCCTCAGCTTCTCCTCTGCTAAAAGCTTCCTATTCGAATTGCAAGGAAAAATAAAGCCACTTGGGAAGAAATTTCTATATAACCCAAGTAGCATTGCTGTTTACAAAAACTAAAACAAGCACAAAGTACAACTCAAAGCTAGTGAGGCTGTTTTCCTTTGTATTTTTAAGAATGGGGTATGTGGAGGGGAGAAGTATAAAGATAAAACATCTCATTGTAACCAAGTACACTGTTGAACTTGACATTCTTCCTCCAAAGTACACAAAATGGAACACTTAATCCACAAAATAAATTTGAAGAATGGCTTCTGACCCTTGACAGTTGGCACGGAACCACAATAAAGAATGCCAAGTTTTTGAACAAAAAAAGCAAAGAACTAAATGACTCCTGGTCTTCAGATTCAAGCAGGAAAGCCAAAACAAAACAAAATTCCACAAAGATTTTTGGCAAGTGAGAATTTGAAAAGCACCTAGTGGAGAAAACCTACTCACATGAATGGGAGTAGCTAATATGCCACACTGAACAACGCTGACAGAAAGCAAGCAAGCAAGCAAGCAAGAAAGAAATGGAGGGAGGGAGGGAAAGAAAGAAAAAGAAAAGAAAGGAAAGGAAAGAAAGGAAAAGAAAGAAGGAAGGAAGGGTGGAAGGGAGGGAGGGAAAGGAAAGGAAAGGGAAGGAAACGAAAGGAAAGGAAACGAAAGGAAAGGAAATGAAAGGAAAGGAAAGGAAGGGAGGAAAGGTGGCAGGTGTTCAAAGTCTTTACTGCAGACGTGAAATTGAAAAATCTGAATCTGAAATTTGGCCCCACAGATGTGAGACACAGGGTTGCAGCGAGGAGAACAGTGCCAGAATTCTAATGTACATACTTCATCCACTCCTGGACTTACTGAATAGTGAGAAATAATCATGGAGGCTTTGCTTTTAATATTGGGCCAATACTCCCTGGAAAGACCTCATTCTGTCTTTCATCAAGAGGTCTTTAACATTTTGCTGTCATCATTCCCAAGTTCCTTTTGGTCTCTGCTGTTCCCAACCATCCCTCTTCCTGAGGGCACCTCTCTCGTCTGCCCGTAGACGAATGTTTAAGTTTGGCCAGAAAGAGAACAACGGTAGGGTGCGGGGCACACATCACACAGCAGAACCACCACATTTAATTGGCAGAATGGATGTCTCCCGAATCAGTGCCTGCAGAAGCAGCTGGTTCTGTATCATCCCTGTGCCTTATAAGTTGCTTAAGCCCTTTAAAAAGTATGCCAAGGGTGGAGCTGAGAAAGATCCTTCACAACGATAGTGAAAGACTTCCAGTGGGCTGTTAGCACATATAATAAAACTAAACACATTGAAAATAAAACTCTCATGAATTGGGAAATCACAAAAATTAAAAGCCTACAGGCAATTCTTGATAACCCAAATGCAAGCAAATGTCTGGATGGGGCTCCCACGCTCGTCTATCTTGTAGGTGCCCTCTGTCAGATTCCTTCGCCTTTAGCAAGTGAAGAGTCACTCACCCTTCCAGACTCCTAGATAAAGCTGTAGCTTCTTTCCCTCTGTCACAAAAGTGCCCGGCCCACAGCTTTTTTCTAGCAATTTCCATGTGCTTTGTAGTTGTTCCTTTTTTCTTCTTTTCTGAACATCTCTCTCAAAAGACCTGAGCTTCTTATTCATTTCTCTACCTCCACAGCCTAGTGGCACCGCAGACACACAAGGGGTACTTAACATTCACTTCCATGACCATCAGTCAAGCAAGGCACCTGCCTCACATGTAGCCATCAAGGGTCTCTACCCGCTTTGGAGAAAATGGAACAGCATTACAGATCCTGTTGAATATGTCAGTCTGCTTATTTCTACGCAATGTGGAGAAGGATTGAACGCTACTCACTGCTTTCACTCAGTATACAACTGTGACAAAAGAACAGCTTACATGTTCATTATTATTGTTGTTGTTGTCCTTGAAATCCTCCCAAGAAGGCTACAGCAGTGCTATTATCATTCCCATTTCATGGAGGAGGTCACTAGGGCCTGGGAGGGTGAATGGCTTTTCCAACATCTCCCAACAAGAAAGTTGGTACCAGAGCAAGGACTAGAACCCGGATCTACCCAACTTCCAATGCTCATGCTTTATGACCTCTCCAAGCTACTCAACAGCATATGCACATCCCCAACTGAAAACAGGAAGTCCCCAAAATTTGAGGATGACCTCTCACTTAATGTGCCTCTCTATGCTCACATGTCTACTTAAGAGCACAACCATTGCTGGTAATCACTTACCTATTTGCAAGTTGTTGCTATGCTACATAAATAAAGAATCTTCATTCTTAAATTCTAGACTGAAGTGAGATTTTTACTTCATTATTACAATGAGCTTTAGGGAACTACGAGCCTTTTTCCACAAGTTAAGTCTACAGGCTTCTGAAAGCTTTTGAGCACATTCGACCTATTTCAGTCCAATTCAGCTCCCACAAGAATTCCCATACTTGGGTAAACAAATATATGAAACCAAAGGTTAGCTAAACAGAGAAAGGCTAGTTCTCTTTGTGTCATTGGCATGCAGGAAAGAGCTTGCTTACTAACTTTCACAAGCTCCCTGGTGGCTTTCTGCAGCAGTGAGAACGGCCTTAGATAACAAGCACATGTGGCCAGCTAGGTGATAGAAATCTACAATCCATTCAACAAATTCTTACTCAGCACCTACTGTCCTAGGGGCTGGGGATATTGTGGTGAACTCAACACACGTCATTCCTGCCTTTCTGGAGCTCATTACTGTTTTTATGTTTTTTGTTTTTTAAGGATTTATTTGTTTGTTTGTTTGTTTATTTTACAGGGAGAAGAGAAGAGCACAAGCAGGGGGAATGGCAGGCAGAGGGAGAGGGAGAAGCAAACACCCTACTGAGCAGGGAGTCTGATGTGGGGCTGGACTCCAGGACCCCAGGATCATGACCTGAGCAGAAAGGCAGACGCTTAACTGAGTGAGCCCCCCAGGCGCCCCAAGGAGCTCGTTATTCTTGTGTCTAACAGTGACTGGTGAATAAACAAAAGCGAATTCAGATATTAAGGGCTCAGAAGAAAATAATGGGGTGATACAAAATTTGAGGAGTAGCAAAGACAGGAAAATGGTACCAAGAGGGGGCCGTATGGAGGTTACTTTCGATAGGTAATGACAGAAGTTTCTGATATGTTGTTGAATTTAGGGCTCAGAAGGAATAGCCAGGAAAAAATCCAGTGGAAGACATTTCTAGACAGAAACCACACACAGTCTGAACGGGCTTAATATGCTCAAGAAACAATATAGGCAGCCCAAGGATATGGAGCTATCTTTCTCTTAATGATCTCTGTTTTGATTCCACTGTGGTTAAAGATCAAACCTGGTATCATTTCGAATCTTTCAAAATTTAGTGAGATGGGTTTCGTGGTTCGGGATATGGGTGTCCGTGATATATAATCTATTGATGCTTGAAAAGAAGGTATATTTTCCTTTTGTTGGGTAGAGCATTCTATAAATGTCAATTAGATCATGATGATTGATGGTGTTGCTGAATTCTTTTATATCTTTGCTAGTCTGCTCCCTAGTTTTTCTTTCAACCGCTGGGAGAGGGGTGTTGAACTTTAACTGTGGATTTGTCTATTTCTCCTTTCCTCTCTACCAGTTTTTGTTTCACACAGTAGGTAGTCTGGGGCATAGACATTTAGAATCGAAAACTTGGTGGAATGACTCTTGCATCATTATAGAATGTGTTCCCCTCCCCAGTTATTTATTTGCTCTGAAGTCAGACTTTATCTGATATTAATATACCCACTTTTGCTTTTTTTGGTTAATCTTTCCATGATACACCTTGTTCTGTTTACATTGAACCTACCTACATCACTTTATTTAAAGTGAGTTTCTTGGAGGTAGCAAATATTGGGTCATGTTTTCAGCCCACTACACCAGTCTTTAAGCTGGTGAACTTAGACCGTCAGCATTTAATGAAATCATTGATGTGCTATGGATCAAGTCTACCATTTTATTTTTGTTTGTTCTGTTTGGTCTCTGTTTTTTTGCCTCCCGTTTCTTCTTCCTGCCTTCCTGTGGTTTACTTGAACACTTTTTAAAAATTCCATTTCAATTTGTCTATAGTATTTTGGCATGTATCACACTTTGATACGATATTTATTTTAGTTTTGTCCGGGGACTTATGTGCTAAATACGATATAACTACTCCCATCAAGGAAACAAGAGACTACAGTTATAGCATAAAGATACTTAAAAATTCATTGGTTCTGATGTGTCTGGCAGGAAGAGAAAACAGTGTCCGAAGGGACTCTTAATAGCAATGACAAATGTACCAGCAAGTTAATTTTATATCATCATATCAAGCAATTGGAGAAAAGACTCACTTTCAGCCCAAAGCCAATACATTATCTAATTCCATGAATCTGCACTTCCTGAGTGTCTGATTATTACCACATTCACAAATAGAACTCATAAGTATGATAAAGGCCATTCACGGTAAGCCAATATTTGAAAATAGATGACTGTGTACAAGAAATTAATAACTGTCTGGGTATTTACTTTCATTGCCAAACAACAGTTGCATTAATATTGCATTTTTATAGTGAAATCTAAGAAATCCAAACTATTTAAATGTAAATAAGAACGTTCTTATTTTACACGAAGTATTTATAGGCCATTATCTGGCAGAGCTAATGACTTACATTTATAATTTCAGCACCCACTGCACCATATATAGACTCTCGTGCCCTGTGCTTACAAGCAGAACGCAGCCCTTCTGTTCAGCTGCCCTGTTCCTCCCTTGCAGATTACATTAGGCTTCTTGTTTTCCTCCTCTAATGATAAGACTGGCATCTCATCTAGATGAGAGCAGAACTGAGGTCCACATCACTGCTAACCATCTGGGTGCTGCTTGCTCAGCCTGAGGACCCAGGATCAGGACAGGCTAGTTTGCGAGCTTCCACCGTGTCATCCACACATCCTCAGACACACAGCACTGCGGTTCATCAGCCCGACACTGTGCCAACCAGAACAAAAAAGGTGAGGCATACATGGACCCAAGGAAGAGGTAAAAGGTACCGCACATAACATGACCAAGTTAAGGAAAGACAATCTTTTTTCCGGAAAAATCTGAGACCACTTCCCCATAAATACATGTGAGATTACTATCAGGGGAGGGAATGGCTCGATCCATGGAAAAACCGAACGGTAAAAAAGAAAGTCATCTCATCCGGCAGGCATCGGGTAAGGCTCCTGCAGTTTTTCCAGACTTATAAAGGATGTCTTCAACAGAGGTTGAGGACCACTGGCTTAGTGACAGGGATGGCAAAGATAAGCAAGTTCAAGAGGACGACGGAAGAAGACAGGCTTCCTCGGGAAGCACTAACAGATTTCAGCTCCAAGGAGAACAGGTGGGAGATGAGAGCCGACTCCAGCGACAAACAATCGTAGGCAAAAGATAGTTTCGAGGCAGATGGGTGCCTCCCTATCCCCGCCACCTGCATCCCAAGCCCTGTCTGTAGTCTCTCCGGCAGCTGGCTACACAGCCCCTCAGGTCAGCCCCTGCTGGAGCTGCCATGCCTGCTAAGGGAAGATAGGACATAACCATGAAACAGGAAGGGGGGGAAAATGCAACCACCTCCCAGAGGTGGGCCAGACAGGGCTCCTGGATGTCTCCCAGCCACAGGCTCCGATGCCCACACAGCCGCAAAGCCAGATCACCCTTCTATCTGCCCCTCCAGCTCCCCACCAGGGAATACCACAGCAGTATATGCCTTCGCTCTTTGCTTATATAAAATAGGGAGCCAGTGCCAGCAGCTGCTCACCCAAGCTTCAGCCAAGCTCCTGCTGCTTGGAAACAGCGAGCATTTTACCGACGATATAAAAATCACACAGGAATATAAAGCACAAAGCAACTCTGATTGTTTTTTTCCTCACTCTGATGCTATACTTTTTTCTCCTCTAGGTTCACGGGAATGGTTCTTGTCAGCATTCTACTCCATGTTGACCTTCTATGCCTTCCTGTTAGGTCCAGGCTATTATTATCTGGTTCTGTAAAGGCATAACCCCCAATCTTGCATTTTCATAGGGTTTCTCAAACTCGGGCCACCGACCTTTGGGGCTGGATAACTCTTTACAGGGGTGGACTGTGCTGGGCACGAGAGTATACCTAATGGCATCCCTGGCCTCCACCACCACCAATGGTGACAGTCAAGACTTTGTCCAGACTTTATAGAATATGCCTCCCCTGGGGGGCAGGGAGAGTTTTCACAATTGGGGAACAAACGACCCTTATTAATACTGGCCTGAAATAAGTCAACTCAAAATGCCTGAGGGACATCGGGGGTCCATTTCAAAACACAAGCTCATTATCTAGTTTGAGAATATAGACACACAAAAAAGCCAATCCCAGTAATGAAATATTTAGATAACTAAATATTTAAATATCAGTGTGAGCATTTTTATCATTCCACCCTTCCATTTCCTGTTCCAGACCTCCCCCTATAGCCGGGTTTCGCCTCAATCAAATTTTTATTGTCATTTCTCTAACATCAAAACAGATGTCACAGCCCTGAGTTATAGAGCTGTTTCCTTTAGAGCAGGAAGCAGATTTTCCCTCCTGGGTGTCTTAAGAGATAGCAAATAAACAATACCACCTCTTGTAATGCCACAATTTATACTCCAGTGAGGGAGGAAATATAAAAGGGTATTTAATCAAGTAAACAAATTCACACCTGTTTTCCCTCTCTCTCTTTTGGGTTCTCTCTAGAATTTTGTAAACGTGTAGTTTGAACCTAATATTGTTTCCTGCCGAAAGAAATATTTGGACTACAGCAAAATGCTTCTCTGTAATTCCTTCCTTCCTTCTAGTAAGCTTCAGAGCCCACGGGGATCCCGGGGGCAAAATCATGGAGACCAACTGTTCCTGATTTACTTTCTTATGTACCTCACTTTTCTCTGCTTACTCTTGGACCATGAAATATGATGTGCACAGGGGGAGGTGGCAGCTTTTTTGTGAAACTGTTCTCTGTCTCCTCACCACAAATGAAAAATTGAAATATGTCTTCTCTATCAGGAAAACTCTATCCAACTCTCCTTACGCATCTGGGGTAAGTAGCCCTACAATGGCCCTCAGTGATCATCACCTCCTCCTGATGCTCATGTCCTCAGATAATCTTCTTCCTCGAAGTGGGACAAACATATTGACTCATATCTCACTACAGGAAATGGGCAGAAGTGATGAAATATCATTTCCAAGATAAGGTTTAAAGTGACTATGTCTTCTGTCTTGGGTTCTCTCTTTTACCTTCTCCCAGATCTTTCACTCTGGGAGAGACCAGGTGCCAGCCATATTGGGTAGCCACCGTGTGGAGTGGTCTCTGTGGTGAGGGAACAAGGCTTGCCAACCATGAGGGTGATGTTGGAAGAGCACCCCCCATCATCCCAGTCAAACCTCAGATGAGACTGCAGTCCCAGCTCACACTATGACTACAAACTCCTTAGAAACTTGAGCCAACGTTCCCAAGGTAAGCAGTGCTCAGCTTACTGACCAACAGAAACGGAAATACAGATATTTACTACTGAAAAAAAGCTGAAAAAAAGTGGAGGTAATTTGTTATACAGCAGTAGATACCTAATATACTTCCTCAGCCAAGCTCAGACAGCTACAGCCAGGACAACATGTAGTCAGTGGTCATTTAACTCATTCACGTCCAAAGAGCCTGTGATTCCAGAAGCTCCCTCTACTGCAGCTATCCTCATTAGGTTAAAGGAAATAAGTCCTCACCCTGACTTTGCGTGGAATGTTTTTCATGTTGAAGCAATCAAAATGCAGTAGAAGAAAGAGATAGTGAGGTCGAGATTTTTGTTCAGTTCCTTTTTTTTTTTTAAGGGAATTTATTTATTTATTTATTTAGAGTCCATGATGGGGGGGGCACTGGGAGAGGGAGAGGGAGAATTTCAAGCAGTCTCTGCACTGAGCGTAGAGCCTAATACAGGGCTCAATCCCACAACCCTGAGATCATGACCCAAGCCAAAATCAAGAGTAGGACCCTTAACTGACTGAGCTACCCAGGTGCCCCTTTGATAAGCTTTCGATGCTAGACTCAGAAAAGTTCTGAGTAAAGAGATTTTCAGAGTAAAATAATGTTTAGGAACACAGGCTATCACCCTCTTCTTGGAGAACCCTAAGGTTTCTTAGCCCATTAAAAGCTCTGAGAAATCCTGCAATAAAACTCTGCTTAAATTCAAGCTTTTATTAAGATCTTACTGAAGTAGGGCACCTGAGTGGCTTAGTCGGCTTAGCGTCTGCCTTCAGCTCAGGTCATGATTCCAGGGTCCTGGATCAAGCCCCATGTCAGGTTCCCTGCTCAGTGGGGTATCTGCTTTTTCCCCTCACCCTGCTCACGCCTGCTCTGAATGCCATACTGTGGAGAACGAGATTCCAGAGAAGCTCTCCAAGTGCAACTTGAAATAAGTGAAAACCCAATTCACACAAGTCTTGGGTCTTATTTTACAGTACATTTCCCAATGCAAATCAGATCCTAGTCTAAAAGCATGAAAATCAAATTTCTAATGAAGTGATACTGATTATCATTTACCAATCTTCCTCTAAAGTACAGGTCAGGGCACCATGAGTCCATGATCAGTTCCAATTGAAAGGTGAGGGAGACTTCTACCTTCTCTACGCAGCCATGTGGAAATCTGCTAACTTCTTTTTTCTCCTGCCAAGTGGAATTTTGAAGGATCTACAGTGCAGCAGTTATGACGAGGAGCCCTGGAGTAACTCTGAACTTGATTTCTGGCTCTATTGCTCACAACACCTGTCAATTAACCTTGCTGAGCTTCACCATTTTATCTGTAAAACGGGGATAAAAATACCTAGCTCGTTGGGATGACAGGAGATCATTTGTGTTTGGTTTGGCACCATTGTTAGCACAGAGTAGGCACTCAAGAAATGTCACCTACTGCTACTGTGATCACCACCCAATGCATCTGATCTTAAAATAACCAACGTAAGTTTCTAACAGACAACTGCACAGATTTAACATCATTGCTCTGCCTTTCCATGGCCAGGCTGGAGAATCTGAGGTTTTCACTTCACTCTCCAGGGACCGCTCTTAGCTCTTCACCCCCACCTGTTCCAGGCACATCTGTCCCAACCTCCTCAGGTTCCAATCTGCAGACAGGGCCACAACCACCAGCTCCACTGTACACGTAGCACCATCTCCTACAAAAGGGACATCACTCATGACGCCACCCAATATTTTACCACTGGCCTTACGGTGTGACAGATGCATTGACCTGCAGAACCTAGCGGATCCTTGTGTCCTTATCTAGTTCAAAGATGAAAAGTAGGTAGACGGCCAGGCTACAAAAAGCTTAACTCTTCCTTTCACAAAATCGGGGAACGAGAGCTACAAACCATGAGTAACCAGGGCCACATTGAGCCCTTGATGTGGTCAGTTCTGACGAAATCAGTCCCTGGAAAGGGACCTGGTGGCAATGGGAGATCATCCACCAGTCCCATCCCGCCACTCACAGAAGGCAGCAGTGATGCAGAAGTTCTCATCTCAAGATGCTCACTAGCATCTCTAACGTTGACTAGAGGCGGCTGGAAAATTAGGGTCCTTCAGGGATACAAGCCCCGATGTGACGTTGTCTCAAGGGAGTGATAGCTGAAAAGGGAAATGTCAGCTCAGGCTCCAGAGCCATGTTTAGGCACCGGATGCCCCCAGGCCTTTGAGTGACCTTAACAAGGTACTTAACCTTCCCAAGCAATATTTCCTTGTTTGCAAAATGAGATCATGGTCTGGATCTCCTAGGCTGTTAAGAGTTAAATGAGGCTTTGCCACCAAGGGCACAGTAGGGGGCAGGGAATCTGGGATATGTCCTCCAGGACAGGCCTTCTATTAATCCTAAGGAGCAACTGGCTCAAAGTATGGAGATTCATGGTAACCAATATGTTTTGAGCATTTAGTCTGTAAAAAATGTGTTTTTTGTTTCTAGCCTCAAAACAACCCCAAAGTAGGTTCTATGATTATCCCCACAACAGATGGGATAACTGTAGGGCTGATAGACGAAGCAAGACAGCCAGGAAATGCTGGTGCTAGGATTCAAATCCAGGCAGTCTGACTGCAGGGCCTCAGGCCCTACCCATTATACCACATTGCCTCCTCGAGGAAGCATCTAATACATATTTGTGAAAGGATGGATGGGTTGACAAATACAATTATCTTGCGTGTTCACCCTCCGGGGCTTTCCCAACCCTCGCCCCAAATGAACAAAAAGGAAAACACTGATTTGCTCTCCCTGCAGATCCCCAGAGAAGAAAAGCAGCATCTTACTAAAAACCAAGCTCATTTGTTTATACTGATTTTAAGACAATTATTTCCTGAACGACATTTTTACTACCCGGAGGGTGGGTACTCATTTAAACACGACCACATAATGAAATAACTGTGCAAAAAACAGTAGCTCTTCACTACGGGGAAATTCTTTCTTCGTAAACACAGATATCCTACAGGCCAAAAAAGTGTAGCATGACAATCACAACTCAGAGACAGAGGCTTCTACTTGAGGATTTTGAGCTCAAGAATTTCAATGTACTTGATAACATGACATCTGAGGCAGATGGCTGGCTGAATGGCTTAAAAAATCCTAATTGCTAAGGCTAACCCGGATGGAGACTCCTTAGCTGGGTTTGTTATTTCCTTTCTCTAGATCAGAAAATAGCTGGCACCACCTGGTGGTTCTTTTTTCCTCTCCAGTCCCTGCAAACCATAAAACTAAGATCTGGATGGTAGTCTTGTTGTCAAAGTTATCCATGCAAGAAAGCAGGCAATCTTTAATTTATACCTTATTCATATAATCCTAACTAAAATGTTGAACAAATTTAGTTTTTTCTCCATATGGAGATATTCTCATCTCTAGAGCATTCTCTTAAATATAGAAGTTATAAGGAAACAGAGGAGTTCAAAATCCCCAAGATTCACGGAGCCCAGTTTGAGTACCCCTGACCTTACACAACATAGAGAACTAGCCACATCATTCACTCATGCATGCATGCATGCTGACGGCGGACAGATGACTGTGTATAAGTCAAATGTGCCTTGATGATATAACTCCAATAGGTACTGGGCTCTTCACCATTTTACAGGTGAGGACACTGAGGCTCAGTCTAAATTAGGAACTTGTCCCAGAACTAGTAAGTTACAGACCTGGGATTTTTTTTTTTTTTAGGATTTTATTTATTTATTGGAAAGAGGGAGAGAGCATGAGAGAGCACAAGCAGGGGGAGCAGCAGAGGGAAGGGGAGCAGCGGAGGGAGGGGGAGCAGCAGAGGGAGGGGGAGCAGCAGGGGACAGGGGGCTCTACACAGGGCTCCATCCCAGGACTCTACCCCAGGACCCCAGGATCATGACCCCAGTGGAAGGCAGATGCTTAAGTGACTGAGCCCCCCACCCATGCACCCCCAGATGTGGGATTTCTAAATGCAGTTTTACCTGTTCCCCTAGTCCTTGATATGCTACCATTTGATTTGCCATGACTAGCTGATGCTGATTAATCCTAACATACTTGCATGAAAATGGAAAAATTCCACTTTGAAACCTCATTAATTAA
Source organism: Ailurus styani (assembly GCA_002007465.1). Lineage (NCBI taxonomy): Eukaryota > Metazoa > Chordata > Mammalia > Carnivora > Ailuridae > Ailurus > Ailurus styani. The sequence goes on from LNAC01001089.1 coordinate 150,449, forward strand.
TGGCAGTTCTGCTGCAATTTTCCTTTGCTGGAAATCCTACTCAGTCAAGATGCAGTTGCAGTGGACACATAAACAAGTGCTCAAACGTCTGCTAATTAGTTTTCAAGTTCAGTCGACCCTGGGTAGCTCAGAAGTACTAAATGCCTTTCCCCAACAGAAACACAAAGGAGATAACCAGAGGGTAAGAATTCCCCAAGGATAGGAAGGGCATTTGTCAAACTTGCAGCCAGCATCACAGAGAAGAAACAAGTCATAAGAAATCCATTTATCCAACCATGTGTCTCTGGGCTCCTGGAAGGACACATGGGGTCTGTGGGAACTGTGTGTTACCTTGAATGAAATTTCAGGTGGGGAAAACCAAATGGGAAGCATATGGGAGAGGTAAAAAGGGGAGCAAAATGAAGCCAAGTGAACTGGAATGTTTCACACCCCATGTTGGTTATGGACAATTTCAATAAGACACTCAGATTGATGTTCTATGGACTGGGAATCCATAACATCCCTAAAGTACATTTACTCCCAGCCCCGTGAACCCATTAGAGCTCAGCTTTCGATAATTCAACACTTACAAAGAGCAGACAGGCAATCTTGAATTAAAATGAACCGAAAATAACTTGAGGCTCAGTTTGGGCATAGAAAATAACTATTTTTTTTGGTAGAGTTATCCAACTTACATTGTGTCCAATTTTCTTTGTGTATATGTGTTTCCCTTCTAAGTCGAGAGTGTTCACTGAAGGGATAAAAATGACCTTATAATTTATTAAGAGATGAAGACCTGTAGTGAGGAGGGGAGGAATGGTATCAGTGTAGCAAAAGTGTTTAAAAGCCTGGGTGTTGGACCTAGATAGTCCTGAGTCTGAGCCCTGTCACCTGCAGGCTGAATGCTCTTGGTCAAGGTACTCAAAGGCACTGTCTGAACTTCACATCCCTCATCTTCAAATGCAATAGACTTCCTGATTTGGTAGTCATCAGAACAGCTCACCAAGTATTTCTGGCCCTCTGTAACTGGAAATATGGAAAGGTTACACTTCCCGGCCTCCCCTCTCATGGCTGGATGGGAGCATGTGATTAGTTCTGGCCTCAAGTTGTGTGCAGGTGAGGTTTATCATGTCCAGTCCAAACACTGAACTGCAGGATCAACATCATCTAGAACATTCTTTCCCCTTTTGGACAGCAACCAGCAATATTGGGAGGGTGGCCTCTGTGTTGATCTGAACAACATGGTGGGCAGGCCACACCCCCACACACTGACCCATTTAATGCACATGCACTCTGAGCTAAAACCAAACTTTTTTTTTTTTAACAGTGCTGGTAAATGGGGATTGATTATGACTACAACTCTAGACAATAATGACTGATAGGCTGCTTCATAAGCAGGTTGCAAGGAGTAAATGAAATAATGCTGTTAAGATGCCCATAAGTACTCAGTGAATGACTTTTTTTTTTTTTTTTGTAAGAAACAAGTATTTCTCCTAAACAGGTACAAAATGATCCAGGGGTTCTTTGTAGATATAGTTTTTTTCTTCACACCTAATAAGGAAGGAACTTAACAGAGGTAAAATATGTATCAATAAAAAATCTTTTTCTTTCTTCCAAGGTTCCACTAAAGATTTGAAGTTGGTGCTTTGGAACCTAAAGAAATTTAACTCCCCCCAAACCAGATCTCCCTTTCAAGAGTCGGCTTCAAACTAGAAAATTCTCTGCAAAGCAGATATATAACTTACTTACTTTATAGTATAGCACAAAGCATGAATATAAATCAATTTATCAATTATGCACTACTGTGGTTCACAGTCAGGTCATATTTTTCTTCTAAATAACTGATATTAGAAGTGAATTAAAATATCAGCCAAAACCGTTTGGACACCCTTTTTCTTCATAAAACTCACACTAGTTGAACGTTAACTACTTGGGGAATGTTCTAAGAATTTCAGCCAGTGTGTTTGTGTCATGCTCTACATTTTGGTGAATTTCCAGTACACGATTTAGGATGACCAACTAGTCCCATTTTACCTGAGACTTTCCCAGTTTTCGCACCTACAGTCTTACAAACCTATGAAAGTACGCAGTCCCAGGCCAACCAGAAGAGTCTACAACTGTCTTAGTTCTAAGAACGTTCCACGCCCTCAGAAGTACTCACAATCTAGGACAAACCAGGATGGCTGGTCACCCTAATACACAGACAACCTTGAAGTGTCAAATAAGCAAGACACATCTTCCTGGAATGTAAAATACAGGTAGGGACTTTACACCATCTAAAAGAGTTATGTTGGGCGCCTGGGTGGCTCAGTGGGTTAAAGCCTCTGCTTTCGGCTCAGGTCATGATCTTAGGGTCCTGGGATCGAGGCCCGCATCGGGCTCCCTGCTCAGTGGGGAGCCTGCTTCCTCCTCTCTCTTCTCTCTCTGCCTGCCTCTCTGCCTACTTGTAATCTCTCTCTCTCTGTGAAATAAATAAATAAAATCTTTTTTTAAAAATAAATAAATAAAAAATAAAAGAGTTATGTTGTTGCCTTATTTGGATTTGATGGGTAGTTGTCATACACTTGTACACTTAAGTTAGGGAAGTTCTGTCAGGCTAAGTTTTGTGTATCAATGTATATGGGTAGACACATACACACATAGATGGTCATGTATGATCGGGATATTGTCTAAAATATATTGACAGAAACCAAATATTTATACTCACTAATGTAAAACTAAGTTTAACGAAAAACGATTGCAGACATAAGCAACATAAGAAGAAAGAGACTGCACAGTTTTGATGTTCCTCTTCTACAAGAGGAAGAGGAACAGGGGAAGAATTTTGAGGAATGTGGGCAACAGCCAAAAGCTGACATTAGAGGGGGAAGGTTTTTAAGTGGGGATACCAGAGAACAAATACAGTGAGCTGGGTTGGGAGGGCCCCAGAGCACTTGGGCCCAAGGCAAGCCTGGCATTCTTCTACCTGCTGGGGGTATGACTGGCCTACACACCAGGTGTTTGTGGGTCAACACTAACTATATCTGCATCCTTCTGGCCATATCCTAAGGAAGAAATCCCACCCAAGGTTTTTCTGGCAGCTTCCACAGGTGATAAAACACCCAGTAACATTAAGAGCCTGCTGTCTGAAAGGAGCTCTCTGCCCCTGGCCACCGACAGATTTGTACCCACCCAGAAAAGGATGAGAACGATAACAAACATTTTTTACTTTTTACCACTGCCCAACTTTGTGTTTAGGATGATGGATCAAAATGTAAAACTCTACCTAAGAGGTAAAAAAGAAAAGAAAAGAAAAGAAAAGAAAAACACTAGACATGTGTTTATACACATATATCTTTTACCGTAAAAAAATGTTAGAAGATACGTTGGACACCTGTATTTTACGTAATTGGCAAAGTATTAGAAAATATTTGTGGTTACAACTCTGACACCCACCACCAGCATCCTTTGTTGGTTCATAACTTAAGATTTAAAAGGAAGTCCACAGGGCACCTGGGTGGCTCAGTGCGTTAAGCCTCTGCCTTCAACTCAGGCCATGATCTCAGGGTCCTGGGATGGAGGCCCGCATCAGGCTCTCTGCTCAGCCAGGAGCCTGCTTCCTCCTCTCTCTCTGCCTGCTTCTCTGCCTACTTGTGATCTCTCTCTCTGTCAAATAAATAAATAAGATATTTTTTTTAGAAAAAGGAAGTCTTGTGAGATTTATGACAATCTCTGGATAGCCCAACTCAACACAGATGTAGTAAACAGATCAATGGAAACCATAAACACTGCCTTGCTTCTGTGATATGAATAGCTGGACGAGTGCATGTTTATTGCACTGATAAGTGAGTTCCTGGCAGGGTTCAGATCTTCCCTCACTCTTCAGTGCATACCCTGTGCTGATAAAATTTTTAACACAAGTTCCATCCCTCAAATGCCGCAGTATCAAAAGTCAAAAACACACACCACATTCTGCTGCTGGGAAGTTGTGATAGATCAAACCCTTACTCATTTGTCTTCTCAACCCACACGGTTTACCCCGTATTAGAGAAACAAACAGTGAACTTCTGGATCAATAATAAACCTTACGATGTTTCCAAAAAGGGCAAGCAGATGACAAGGAATCAAAAGCAGTCTCTATCTACACAAGATCTTATTTTAGGAAATTACTTTAAAATGCTTTGCCTAATGCATTTTGTTGCAAACACTAAAAGTGGTAAACTTGCTGGGAGAAAATGGTCTCTTGGACTAAGAGCCCTCAGAAATAGATAGCGAAATAGGTTGGTTGGTTGAAAATTCTAGTCTTTTTCTTTTCTTTAAAGATGTTATTTATTTATGACAGAGAGACAGTGAGAGAGGGAACACAGCACAGGGGAGCTGGGGAGGGAGAAGCAGGTCCCCGCTGAGCAGGGAGCCAGACATGGGACTGGATCCCAGGATGCTGGGATCCTGACCTGAGCCAAAGGCAGACGCTTAACAAACTGAGCCACCCAGGTGCCCCCCAAATTCTAACCTTTTATTAAAAATAATTATTTAAGGGGCACCTGGGTGGCTCAGTCGTTAAGCGGCTGCCTTCGGCTCAGGTCATGATTCCAGGGTCCTGGGATTGAGCCCCACATCGGGCTCCCTGCTCCCTGCTCAGAAGCCTGCTTCTCCTTCTCTCACTCCCCCTGCTTGTATTCCCTCTCTCGCTGTCTCTCTCTCTGTCAAATAAATAAATAACATCTTAAAAAGTAATAACAATAATAATTATTTAAGCAGACAGAAACAAAGAAATATAAACAAATGCAATATACTTTCTCTTTTTCACTTGAGGGCTTTGCCATCCCAGTAACTTGGACAGTACTTTGTATATACAAAAAATCTGATCTTGGAGTGAATGAATGAATGATTACTGAATGACTAAATGATGAACATCCATCCGTTCACTCTCAAAAAGTTCTGGAATTCCTACGGCAGCAGTTCTGCCATCACCATCGCCAAGTTTTATATGAAGGGCGCACCAGATAACAAAACTGGTCTCCAAGGCCGGTGTTAGAAGAACCATCCTTTCTGCAAAATGGTCACTTTCAAATATATTCATGAAAAACTCAGAGTTGGTCTTACAAATCCCACTCCAGGAGGCGATGTTTGGAGGGATGTGCGCAAAATGTCCTACTAGTGGAGCTCAGCCCCGTGAGTTTTACTTAGGAGACACACCTTGGCTATAGTGTCTGCCACCTAAATGCACTGCTAGGCCTCCAGGCTCTGTGGGTCCCCCATAACCCACAGTTGGCACCCAATGACCAGCTGACATGCCATGACAGGTGATCACACCACTGAAAAACGGAACACCTACTCAGAGCCCACAACTGAGGGAGGAGAATGGCACTTTGGAGATATGAACAGCATCCTCTAACCAGGGGCTGGAGACACAAATGTCTGCTGGGACTAGGAAGGTACCAGAAGGAAGCACATCTGCCGGGCATGATCCAAGAGGAGACAGTGCTGACTATGGCTGGAGCTGGTATGCCAGACCCCAAGGACCAAAAGTAATAGTTAAGCTCTAGGTTAATAAAACAAAACCTGCCCAAGTTCATGGGGGCTGAGTTCACAAGCGTTAAAACAGACATAGAAACACAAGCCGTTGGCCAAGCTGCAAGATGCCTATGCAATGCTCATTCTTTTCTCTGTGCGGGAAGATGGGATTTCCCTGCAAGGCAGTGTGTCTAGCCAGCGAGGTGCCAGGAGAGCTCGTGCACATAACTTCCAGAAACATTTCTTCAAAGAGGACAGACAGCTGTCTATTGATCCTACCCTCTTTCTTTTTTTTTTTTTTTTTAAAGATTTTATTTATTTATTTGACACAGAGAGAGAGATTACAGGTAGGCAGAGATGCAGGCAAAGAGAGAGAGGAGGAAGCAGGCTCCCCGCGGAGCAGAGAGCCCGATGCGGGCCTGGATCCCAGGACCCCTGAGATCATGACCTGAGCCGAAGGCAGAGGCTTTAACCCACTGAGCCACCCAGGCGCCCCCTCTTTCTGTTCTTCTCCCTTCTCCTTGCCTTGAACTCAATCTAGAAGCTTTGCTTGATGGGAATACAAGAGCTGACCTAGGGATGGCAGAAGGGAGAATAAAACTTGTAATGCTGCCATGGACTTCAGACACACTGGACTATCTTCTCCCAAACTTTTCATCTCCTGGGAGAAAACCAATGTTAGGCTACAATCTTAGGGTGTCTGCATTCTCATCCCAATGTAATTCTGGAATGATACAGAGCTCTGTGTGCTTCTAAGAGCAATCAGAATAGGGATATGAATGAAAGCCATGAGGGCACAGTGAAAGGCAGACCAGCCAGGGGCCTTTGGAATCTTAGGTACAGATACGACCAATGGCTCTGCCACATTCTAGGGAGCTGGCTGGCCTCAGGCAAGCATCTTAACCTGGTCAGCCTTGGCTGTGCCGCAGAGGCTCTCAGAGTACACCGTCCCCCACTCAAGAGGAATGAAAGGACCACAGAGAAATGTTCACCCGAAACACTTAGCACCCTAGCCAGCATACAGGAGGTGCTCATTAAAAGATGGTGTTAGGAGGAGGAGGCCATGTGAGTCCACAAGATGGAAAATGGCTTATGAAATGTTTGCTCTGAGACCTGCAGGCAGGAGACCAACAGCGCTAAAGAACTAGGAGGAAACATAATTAAATACACGCAGCCAGAAAGGGGCAGATGGCATACATAAACTTTTAAGAACCAACCCTGGAGAGCCGTTGTCCCCAGCGGGTTCATCAGCTGGGGACAGCTCAGGTGACGAAAAGGAGGACAGGCTAAACCTCACACATGCAGACTGTCACTCCTTCCCTCATTTACACACGTATACCCACTCACTCAGTCTTGCATTTGTACATGGAACCGACACTCGCTGGGAGCTTCTCATGGGTGAGGCACCCCAAGTTCAGCACTAAACACTTGATAGTGAGCATGGGCCTGCCCTGGAAATGGCTATTATGACAGAAAGACTGGGGGGTTTTTATTGATTTTTTTTTTTTTTTTTTTNGAACAGAGGAAGGGCAGAGAGAGAGGGAGAGAGAGAATCCCAAGCAGGTCCACGCCCAGTGCATAAGCAACCTAGAGCTCAATCCCACGACCCTAAGATCATGACCTGGGCTGAAATCCAGAGTTGGACACTTAACCAATCGACCCACCCAGGTGCCCCTATTGTAGTTCATTTTAATTAGTTGATATGTCACATTAAATAGCCATATGTGGCTAGTGGCTTACCCCATTGGATACTGTAGGTCTAGGCACACCTGAAATGTAGCCCTCAGGTCAGGAAAGAGGACAAACAAGGAAAACGGAAGACAAAGAGGAATGGATAGCCAGACTTAGCTCAGCACTCCTCTAGGTACTTGTAACTGTGCCAATTCAATATAGTTCGTGTGTTCAGCTTGTCCATTCCTACCTCCCCCAACGCTGTCCCAGGGACAGAAGTGGAAAATGAAAGGCAGATGGCGATGAACACTTGAGATCTTAGTCGTTAAAGTGTCTGCCACAGCACTGAGTCAATGAACTCCGTTACCCAAATCAATTTAGTCCAAACTGCATGCCGCCTGGTACTGCACCCTTCCCACACATCCGGACACAGAGAATACCATGCCATGGTCACCTTCACATCAGGGGACAGAATGCTGCAGTACTACAGAAAACAAGGAGTCTAAAGGAACACACCAGCCTTTGCTCCTCTCTGTTCAGACATATTTCAGATGAGTACGGATGTCATGTGCTAAACGTTCATGTCCACAGTACTTTTTCAAGAGGTCATATTGTCCCCAGTATGTAACACCTGAGCCACAGAAGTTGGGAGCGATAGTCTCCCTCCTCTCTGCAAAGCTGAAATGGCTCTCATGAAGGAACAGTGCCTTCTTTTTCCATGGGAGTTTTGGTGCAACCTCAAGCCTACAAGACATCTAATGGAGGGGAACTCAAATCGCCCCTGGGGCCTCACTTCCTTTTCTCTCAACTGAGTGACATATTAGAAAATGTCAACTAGCTCCCAGAAACTCAGCAATCACATGGAAACCAGTGTAACCCGACTGCCCTGTTCACTAGGTGGGAATCAGCCAGCCCAAAGAGAGGTAATGGGGCTTGCAGTGGGGGGTGGGGGGGGGGAGCTCATGGCCACTGCACACACACAAAGTACACCTGGCAGAGAGGCAGCCTTATTTCTCAATGGAAGCCGGCCTTTGTTCTTAGGGTCAGTTGGTAAAGCCATGGTCAGGAGCATTCAGAACAGAAAACAGAGCTAGTCTTTCTGAGGACTGGCAAGCAGTTTCCTAGAAGGAGGAAACACAAGAGCACTCATAAAATCTAAGGCTGTTTTCAATTTGGGGCACCTGATTGGCTCAGTAGGTAGAGCATGCAACCCTTGATCTCCCAGTTGTGAGTTCAAGCCTCATGTTGGACAGAGAGCTTACATTAATAATAATAATAATTGCTATTATTATTATTTTAAAGTCAGGCTATTGGGACACATAGGTGTCTCTGACTCTTGGTTTCAGCTCAGGTCAAGATCTCAGGGTCTGGGGATGGAGCCCAGATAAGGGCTCCAGGCTCAGCAGGTAGGGGGTATAGCTCAGTGGTAGAGCATTTGAAGGCAGGCTCAGCAGGGAGTCTCCTGGAGAATCTCTCCTTCTTCTCCTCTTGCCCCTCCCACCCAATGTGCACATAAACCCTCCTTCCCTCCCTCTGTCTTTCTCTAAAATAAATAAATAAATCCTTTAAAAAAAAAAAGGCTGTTTTAGATTTTACAAACCATCAAAACACAAAACGATGCCACATAATCTATGATTTCTGGATCTTAGATATGTCCTATTTTCCACATTTTTACAGCTTAAAAATGAATGCAATTGTGTAATTATCACTCTAAGGTTGTTTGCAAATCAGTGTCCTTTCCTGGTTATCCCTAATTTACACCTGTTAATCCTCAAGTTGCTCTGAACACAGCAGATATTACCATCCCCAATTCATATGGGAGAAAACAAGAACCAAGGGTCATGACCAGTCCTACAGTTCAGAGCCCAGAGGCTTGGGAACTTCCCAAGCAGGGATATTTGCTACATCACACTGGAGGGAGTTGGTCAGCAAGACTGTGGGTTTTGGCTCTTTTGCTCAGTATTTCTCCCAGGAAAGAACCTGAAGGGGAGCAGAATGTAAAACCGTCAAATACTCCTTTGGCATAGGATTATCCAGAGCTGATTATTTTTAAGAAACAGCAGACACAGGAGAAGTTCTGAAAATGGAGAGGAAGTAACCCTTTTGTAATTTACATTTATAAGGGAAATCTCTATTGTCTCAGTATGGAGAAGAGGGGAATGACTAAATCTCTAGCAACTCTTACCAATGAAGAATGTGTGGACTTAAATCTGCATAACAACCTTACTCTTGTTTACTGAGTTCTTCCCCAGTACCCCCACACCCCCCAACTGGCTTCCCCTTCCCCAACATCTTTCTTGAGTCTTTAGCTGGAGGGGGTATTTAAAGTGGTGGCTTCAGGGAGTTACTTAGTTTTCCTGGGTCTCTCCCTTGTAAGCAAAACACATATGTGTTATTCTTTGTTTTTCTACTGTTAATCTTTTATTATAGGAGAGTTTGGCCAAGAACCTAGAAGGGTAGTGAGAAAGTTATTTTTCCTCCCCAACAAAACTAAACAGGAATGAATGTGAGACAGTCGCTTTCAGGAAATCCTGAAAACTGCTCTGCACTAAAAAGCTAGTTAGGTGGTGCCACCCACAGAGGTGGGACCCATTGAGACACTTCCTTCTTCACCTGCATGCCATTCTTTTGTGGGGGGGGGCATCCTGAAACATCCCTTAGATTGGAAGGAAAGGCTGGAGGGAATTGGCCTCATGACATAACATTGTAGTGATTAATAAAGATCCATGCAAGGCACCTGGCTGGCTCAGTCTGTACAGCATGTGACTCTTGCTCTTGTGTTCAGGGCCCACATTGGGTGTTTTAAAAAGAAAAAAAAAATTATTAAGCCCTAGTACTTTCAATAGTAATAATCCTAAAATGGCGACAACAAACACAATATTGTAATACTGGCTTAAGCATAAATAGGTCCTTACCATAGAACAAAAATTCCTGACAAATAGAAGCTTCCAGATGACTTCAGAAAGAACTCACTCCTCCACGATGACATTATATGAAGTGATGTTAAAATTTACAGAGCTCGACAACGTGATTAGGAAAAAGTGCCATGCTTCACGTCTACAACACACAATAGCTGTTACAGAGACAATAAATACATCAGTGGGTCTCTTCTGCATTCAACTAATTCTTAATCATAGATTTGTGAGAATGCTTGGCTGGGTAATTCTATTAAAAATTTTGAAAAGATGAGAACCAGGATTTACAAAGGTCTAATAAGAGAAAATGAAATCACTGCTCCTTTCCAGCAGAAACAGAAAATTCCTTTACCTTGAATTCAGTTGTACTCTTTATCTATTCCTGGGATATAATTGTAACTATCTCTGTCCTCTGGGAAGAAGAAAGGAGGAGGAGGATGGCACTGTGACCCTAAACCTCTGCTTTTTAAAACCACCAAGGGCATGCTCTTCTTATCTCTGCAAGAAACTCCTCATCTGTGATAACATGGCATGAGACAACACTGCAATTTTCAAGAATTATTTTATGCAAATATATCTCCAACTGCATATGAATTAAAATAGTAATAAATCAAATCCTATTTTCTCATTGACTCATATTATTATTTCAGAGTTAATTCAGCTTCACTTCTGAATCAGCTAATACCAAATGTCTTTGCATCTCCCATGAATACAGCTGGAATCTTCTGATTTACAGAGCAGGAAATTCTTAGCACAGACAGGGAGGGATCAATGATATGTTGGATGCTGGCTATGTGCCAGGTGTTTCGCTATGTGGCTTAAAAATGGCACTTTATCTAGTTCTTATACCAGAATGGTAGGCAGGATATTGACAGAGCCATCTTTACAGATGGAGATAAACAGGGGGTTGGAGGGGGGGGGCAGGCTGCAGAGCAGGGCAGTGTGAATGCTGGCTTATTTGGCTCTGTCAGCCCACATGCTTTCCCTCCTATAACACTAAGTCAAATGAGGGAGAAATCCTCAAGAGAGGCCACAGGGATCTCTGGGTACATTTTTAACAGGAGCCAAGAGTATTCACCATGGTAATGGCATCTTCAGCCAGGTGCCACAGAGAAGGTCCCACTAGAACTATGTCACCAGCTTGCCCTCCCTAAAGGCAGCTAGATCCATGGAAGGGAAATCACCTGGGGCTAAAAGCAGGATGTGTGTGTGTGTGTGTGTGTGTGTGTGTGTGTGTGTGTGTGTGTGTGTGTGTGTCAGTAGGCTTACAGTGAAAATTGTTCCCTCTTCTTCCATTTAGGTCAACTCCTTTAAGATGTGAAACTGTCCCTTCTAGGTTTCCAAATGTCACATTGACATGATAAATATATTCTCTGAGCCATTTCAAAGTAGCAAACAGCCATCATTACTTTCCCTTCAATTTTTTTTCTGAAGTAACACAGAATTCAAGTAAGTGTGATACAAGTCGTCCTTTTAATGAAGGTTAGCATTTCAGAGGATGTGAGATGGTCACATCATGCCCTGTGACCATGGGGCCAGAGTCACCCTCATTTGAGGAGTGACAGAAAGCAAGCTCCTCTCACTGTAGTTTTTCAGCTACAGAGAAATGGACGGCCTGCCTATATTCTCTTTATGATGCCCCTTGTTTTCAAAGCTTTCTCCAATGAGCTATATTCCTTATCACAAGTCACAAAGTAGAAACCTGGAGAAGTTGTAAATATATCACCTGCCAGCACCATGCTTTTCAGGGTTTTTTAAAAAGATTTATTTATTTATTTGAGAGAGAGAGAAAGTACACAGGGTAATGGGGAGAGGGAGAAACTCTAAGCAAGACTCCGCACTGAGCAAGGAGCCCCATGCAGTGCTGGATCTCAAGACTCTGAAATCACAACTGATGTGGGAAAGATGTTAGGGTTCAAAGCCCATGGCCAGGAAAGAATTCTTGAGATGTCTTTGGTGCAAAAAAGGTGGTGTTTTTTTTTTTTTTAAAAGATTTTATTTATTCATTTGACACAGAGAGAAGAGGTTACAAGTAGGCAGAGAGAAAGGAGAGAGGAGGAAGCAGGCTCCCTGCTGAGCAGAGAGCCCGATGTGGGCCTCGACCCCAGGACCCTGGGATCATAACCTGAGCCGAAGGCAGCGGCTTTAACCCACTGAGCCACCCAGGCGCCCCAAAAAAGGTGGTTTAACTGAAGCATGGGGACAGGACCTGTGGGCAGAAAGAGCTGCACTGGGGTCATGAGGAGAGGTGCATTATATACTTCCAAGTTGGGAGGGAGTTAGGGATAGAGTAAGCCTCCAAGGCATTTAGGAAATAAGGTTTCCAGGATCCTGAAGGGGCTAGCTATTGTTGGGAAAGGTTGTTGATTATTTCTTAGTAAACCCTCGGTCATGAAACCCTTCAAATGTATATTGATAGGTCATATGCTTGGAGGATGACTGCCAACATGTATCTTGGGGGCCAGAGATAAAGGAAGTTTCCAAAGGAATTTTTATGTATGTTAAAGTAGACTTACAGGGTCCTCGGGGTTGGGCTAAGATTCCCTTTTAACCTTAGCAAAGTATCAACATCAAGGCAGCTGAGTCCCTAAGGGAATGTCACCCTGCCTGTTTCAAGGACTGGTCAATGGTCTGTAGCTAGTAAGGAAATTTAATCATTTTTCTTCTGCCTTTGTTTCCCACATCAACAACCTGAGCTGAAACCAAGAATCGGTTGCCCAACCAACTACACCACCCAGGTGCCCCAGTTTTTTGCTTTTTTTGTTTTTGTCTTGAGGGAACATTTCACAGACCAGGTATGTACTCTCCTGTCCAACCAGCCCCCGCAAGCTCTGACTGTCTCAGCCGGGTCAGTGTCACTCTTATGTCACCTCCCTGGCCCCGAAACACTCTGTGTTTGCAACCCCAGTTGTGTGTGTTCAAAGATAAAAATAACAAATCAACTCATCACAAAAATTACATCACCCCCATCCTTACCCCTCTGGGATACAACCCCCAGAAACAGAATGATAATACCCTAATAGGTGAAACAGACTCCAGGATAGACCATCATAAATACATCACATTAACCACACAGCATGAACAAAGAGGGAAAACCATATTGCCCCAAAGAATCTGTGGAAAGTTTCAAAGTGAGGAACCTTTTGATCTCAGCCTGGAAGGTGAATAGAAGCCTGTAGAGGGGATGGGCACCCTGAGACAAGGACAGTCACACAACGACAAAGCTAAATGAATCAATGGCTGGGTCACAGGGACTATGCCCACCTAAACTGTGCATCTAACTCTCCTTTAATAACCAGTACAGAACAACCAGTAAAAACCCTTAAAAACCCTTAGAAGACATTGATCGAGATGTTAACAGGCACGTGCAGTCTGTGTGCTAAGTCAGTCAGTGCCAGGCATTGGGAGATGGCACAAACGTCACACACGAGGTGTCCTGTCTCTCTAACTGGCATCACCAGACTCCCAAGTCTGACACCGGGTTCATCTCTGGTTCTTCTCCCTTCCTTACATCTAATGAGGTGCCGGCTGCCTCATTTCAGACATGGTTCATTTGTTCACCTTCTTTTCCTCCTGCATTTCCAGGAAGAGCATATGCTGCATGAGAGGCAGCCCACAGCGGTTAAGAGCTCAGGTGGTGGCTACACCAGCCTGGATCTGAATCCTGGTCCTTCCCATCCGCAGTAAGTTCCACCTCAGCTCAGGTTCTTCTGGAAAATGGGGAGACAGCTGCACCTCTATGCCAGGGTGGTTGCTTATGAAGTACTTAACAGCTCTTGCCACGGAGGGAGTACCCAGTAAAGGTTAGCCTGCATTACTCACGTCTTCACTTTACGCCCCTCTCCTTCCCCGTCTCTGGGTTTCCCCTCCTCTATCTAGAACATTCTCACCATCATCACCACCACAACTAACTTGTCCAAAATAGCAACACAGCAGGGTCAGTTATTCCATTCCTCTTCCTCCCGGGCAACACACCTCGACTTCATTCCCAGATCCCCGTGCAGCTTGGTGGGGCCAGGAAACTGAATTCTAGCTAATGAGTATGTGCACAGAATGACATGAAGCCCTTTCTAGAATTGACACATAAAACACTTCATGATACTCCAGGTTCTCTCCTCTTCCACCAGCTCAACACAGATATCCAGGGACATAGAAGCTACATGTTGAAAATGGCAGAGAAAAAAATAAAATAAAATACCTGGAGGGTCCTACGGCCCTGAATCATCACGTGGAGGAGAGTCACCTGCCAATCAGAAACGACCCTTCTAGACACTTGTGAAGAAGAAACTACCTTCAGTTATGCAAGTCATGGAGATTCTGGAGTTCATCTTTTGAGCAGCTAACATTGTCCTGACATAATCAAATCTGGTGAGATTACTCTCTCCCCATTACCCACAGAATGAAATCTGACTTTCCCAGAATGGCATCAAGGTCTCCTTGGTCCAACCCCAAAATACTCTCCAAGCCCATTTCCCCCCAAAAAGCCAATAATGTGCCCAGTACTTTCCATTAGTATCAGGTATCACCAGACCTCTTCGATCCTTGAAATCTTTACTCTTAGAGTTCCTTCTATCAGAAAGCCCCAAATTCCTTAATATCTGACAAAATTCTGATTAACTTTCAACAATCAGTCCATTCACCGCCTCCTCTGGGAAGCCCAGGCGTTGCTGGTCACCATGTCCGGTGGCTCCCAGGATAAATAAAACACACTAGGTTCACTCTTTAGTACAGTAGTACTACCTATATAGTAAATTGCCTCTGCATTTCCACACCTACTGTGTGCTTCTGAAGGGTCTAAGCTAAGAGCTCTTCAATTTCACATTCTCAACCCTTAACATACTAGCTGGTATAAGTAGGGACTCAGTAGTGTTATGCGAGTACATTCATAAATGCAAAAAGGAACAAGGTCGTATCCCAGATACTATTAGGTAGTATGCCCTAGCATACCTATTTGACCTCAATATCGCAAAAGGGAGGCCACTTCCTTAGTTCAATTCCTTGGCAGGTCAGTAACCTTTGTGTATAGCCCAGTCTAAGATTTGCAAATTTGGAGCACTGAACACCAGGTAGCCACATGAGAATGCTGGTAAATTCAGGCAAATCCATTCCACTGCTAGACCCAGAGCTCAAATTCTGTAATCCAGGCATCAGAATGGATGAAATGAATGAAAAACCAGCAATAATCTAAATGTCCTCCTTTACCTCGATAAAACTGGAAATTATATAACCACTAAAATAATTTGTTACATAATATATGACATATCCACAAATGGAATATTATGCAACTATAAACGTGGATACAGACACAATTTTCCTATCCCAATTCAACCTCTATATCTTAGTCCTCAAAATACCACTGTAGTGACAGTTTCTTGGGGATCAGAACCCCTCTCTGACATTTGTACCCCCACCAAGTAACTTTCCTTTGGCATTCCTTCATGGTCACTGGTATGATTATTTGATTATGATCTGTCTCTTTCACAAATACTAAGTGAATGACAGTGGAAAGAATGTCCCTTTTTTCACTTTTTAAACAGGTTAGCAAATAAATGGATGAACGAATCAAGGAATGAACATTCAACAAATATAGACATAAAAAATGTACTTGTGGCTGGAAAAAAAAAGGATTACGTAATTGCATTTCAGCATAATCCTATTTTGTGAAGGAAAAAATGTTATACCCAGCTGCCAACACACACACACACACACACACGAACCTCTGGAAGGTTCTTCACCAAAATGTCAACCACGGATTTTTCTAGCAAAGTTTAAAAGACCTCTGTGGAGGGGAACCTGGATGGCTCAGTCGGTTAAGGTTCCTGGGATCAAGTCCTGCATCAGACTCCCTGCTCAGTGGGGAGCCTGCTTATCCCTCTCCTTCTGCCTGCAGCTCCCCCTGCTTGTGCTCGCTCCCTCTCTCTTTCAAATAAATAAATAAAATCTTAAAAAAGGCGGGGGGAATCTGTGTGGGGTAATGCTGATCCCATTCTGAAGACTCTAGGGTCTTCTTTCTCCATGGTGCAGTTCAGGGTTGTCTGCTCCCGAGGGATGGATGGATGGATGGAACCTGCTGTCACCAGGCAGCTTCCATGAGCAGGTGGAGGAGGTAGCCTGCTTTTCAGCCTTGCTCACCAACTATGAAAGCAGCAGCTCTGATGGGCAAGTGTGAACGGACAATTCCAGCTGTCCATCAGGCACATCTAGCACTGTACAGCGAGCTGCAGAATTGAGAAAAACAGGGCTTTCATTCTAGTTTCCCAGCTTGAGCCAGTTCTCCACGGAGGAGAGAAGATGAAGAATGAATGGAGCAAAAATACTGTCCTCACCCTGCCATGTCCCTCTAGGCTGCCTGGGGGAGAACCAGGTGGCTTTTCATTGTGATTTACTGGAAATATTGGACTAATGTGAAAGTCCCACCTACTCAATCACTGCTTAAATTCAAACTACAGGCTCAAAATATGGAGATTTTACTGAAGCTGCAAAAATCAGAAAAAAAATCAAGATTTTTTTATTTAAAAGGCTGGCATGGATAAAGGAATATATACAAATGTTGATCCTTATCATAATGGTAGACATAAGCAGCCCTTCCCTTTGGTATTTTGGATAAGAATTTTGTCATACATACATGTAATTTTGTCATACATACATGTACACAAACACATACATAGAGGTGACATATATAGTAATGTTTATTTAAAAAATCAAAAATAGGAGACATTGAGCCAGTATAGGCTTATAGTCTTTACCCTTTGATAGAACCATTTTCTCCCAGAAATCTATGGAATACATCATTTGGGATATGTGTGCCAATATGAAAATCTGGAAATATCCTACACTGTAACTAAAGAAATAATGTTACACCAAACAGGAAGCACTCTGTAAACTTTTAAAACCACAAATGCAGCTACTAATGTAGAAAGATGTTCATGATACAATATTAAGAGAAAAACAAGTTTTGAAACACTATATATTATTTGATTTAACTTTTGTAACACAACATATTCTTTATATATATAAAGGAAACATGAATATATTAAAATATAGCATAGAGAGAAATATATGAAACAAAATATAATACAAATGGAAAGAGCAGTTGTGGCTGGGAGGGATTATTGATGTGGCTATCTTCCTTTTTTTTATGTTCTATTTTTTTTCTTTAAAAATGAGATTAAAAAAAAGTTTTTTCTTTTTAATTTAAAAAAAGGTGGACACCAGCGCACCTGCCTGGCTCTATCAGTAGAGCATGTGATTCTTGATCTCAGGGTTGTAGAAGTTTGAGCTCCACGTTTGGTGTAGAGATTACTTAAAAATAAAATCTTAAAAATAAAGGTGGGGGTGGGAATCAAGAAAGGAAAGTTTAAAGGAAAATGAAGAGGGAACTCTAGGCTGGGATTTAGAAGAGCTGGTTGAAAAACCAGGTCCCATCAGAATAACCTGTGTAAGTTGGGCTCAGGACCCAAGGGACTGAAGAGATGCTGGAAATCATTCATATGCATACAGAGCCAAGACAGTATTTGCACCCTGAGCATCACCCACTAAACCTTTCCCACACTGCCCCTCCCCACCCCTCCCCACTCTTCCCCACCCTCCAGGTGTCTAAACATTACTGCTTTCGAAACTTGGCTATTTCCTAAGGCTGGAGTGCTACCATGTTCAAGTAAATTAGAAAAATGACTTAACCCAGCGTTGCTTTAGAGGACAGGTGGTCAGCACGGCAGACAAGAGGGTGAGGAGTCCGTGGTGGGGACTGTGGCCAACCAGCAGGATAGGCACCCAGCCACTCAACTGCTCCTGGCTTTCACCAGGCAGGACATTAAGACCAGCTATGTCTACCCATCTTCAGACCTTTTTAAGGAGAAACTGAAAACTCAGATGTCTGGGAAATCTCCTGATATTGGAAGTGGCCATTACTAAATGGGTTCACCCTTGGGTGAGTTACTTAACCCTCGGGCTTAGTTTCCCTATGTACACATTAAAGATAATAACAATATCTGTTTCATAAGGTTGTTGGGGGAGTTAAATGACTTAATCTATACAAAGTGCTTCTGAAGTTACCCAGTCCAAGGTGAGCACTGAGTGTTTACCACCCTCCAAGCAACACCCCCCACCCCCACAGCCTACCCTGAAAGACCACTACCGGTCAGCAAGACGCTCCCTGAGGACAGGGCCTAGGCCTCCACCAGCTTTGTTCGCCTGACCACAAGCACGACAGTGGACAGGAGCAGTGTTTTCTGAATGCACGGATCAATCATGGAATAATTCCTAAAGAGGTAGGATCCGTGAAGTCCCTTTTGCATCACCAGCTGAGACCCACCCAGACTCAAAGGGCATGAGTGGGCCTCATGGTTAGCAGTCTCCTCGTAAGGCTGCCCCTCAGGCTTGGCCCCCAGAGCCTCTGCCTTTTACTTGCGTTTTTAGAATTGCACTCTGGTTGGAGATATGGCAAGTGTGGAGAAGATGGAAACAGATGGCAGTCCCAGGGGGCACTTCTTGTAACTGCTGATCCATCAGGAGTCGAGAAGCCACTCCTCCCTGCCCTGTCATTTGTTTACGAGTCTCCCTGCTGAGAAAAATCTCCGGGAGTTCTTTTGGTCCATATGCTGTTCTGGAAAGTTGGCCCCGTGTCAGAAGGAAGAAGTGAGAAATGCCAGTGGCTCCCTACCGTGGGCATCTCACCTGGCCCAGGCTTGGGAGCCTTTGTGAGACCAATTGTTACCTCAGCCATCCTGCCTGGGAGCCCCGCGTTGAAGTAAAACCTCAAATCATGCTGCCGATGAGGACAGATACTAACAATCACCGTTGTGACAACACACGGCGGACTCCACACTCCACAGTGTCAGCAATCCTTACAGCCACCGGACAACAATCCTTTGGGCTTTGTATTAATATTCCCATCTTACCGAAGAGGAAAGCACATCTCACCAGAAGTGAAGGAACATGCCAAACACCGAATGGTAGAACTCAGATTCAAAACATAGTTTGACCCCAAAGACAAGGCCCTTAATCACGTCATCATTTAACTTCCCAGAGAGATTCTTGGCGCTATGGGAAAACACGTCTGTATTTACACGAGTCAGTCACATGGCCTTCCCCAGACAGTGCGGTTAGCATCCACCTCTTGGAGAGTGCTTGCGGACACCCAGCCTTTCCTCCTCTGAACGCCATTGGGAATCTGCCACATTAGTTCCTTGAGCAGTTAATCATCTCCTGGGGGCTAAGTGAGCTCCCTCAAAAAAAACTACAATCCATCAGGGGCCTGGGTGACAGGATGGACCATTCTGCCATCACCCAGCTTGAAAAAGACTCGTTAAATGAGTTCTTAAACCCTTTTAGCTAGATTATAGGACAAAAATGGCCTTTTAAATATTTTGCATGTTTTAATGAATTCTTGACTTCTCCACGAGCCCACCCTGACTATTCCATTTAATGCTCTAATCTGTTAGATCCTGGGGATTTTCAGTGCCCTGACCCTACTTTTTTTCCAGAACCCTTATCAACTTTAATATATTTCATAATTGACTAATTGATAGCTTATCATCTATCTTACCCTCCCTGCCTACCCTTGCTAGACTGCACTACTCAAAGGCAAGACTATTTGTCGGGTTTTTTAACCAATCTATTACAGTGCCTGCAACAGAGCCTGGCATGGGGGAGGCACTCGTAAATATTTCTAACCGAGCTAAGTTGAAGTGAAGGTCCTCACTATTTGATACATCAAATTCCTCCTCTTCAATTCAGTAATTCTAGTGCCGACTACTCCATACATTGTCGTGAGAAAGCAAGGGCAAGAGACATGCATGGAGCGCATGGCCTAAGGCCTTCCCCAGGCCGAGCAGTCAATGCCTCTTGCCTATTCTTTAACCTGGAAAATGCAATCTGTGCTCTATTCTGTACCTGGCTGCACAGATGGAGCCACTGACTGCTACTCTTACCACAGATCACGCAGTTTCTGGGGTTGGGAAAGGCATTCTTCACTATGTGCTCTTAGAAAGAGCTATTTATTCTACCAAGGATGCTGAGCGTTTCTTTCGACTGTAGGCAGAAGCCTATAATGTTGACAAATGACTGTAATGATCAGTAAACAAATACGGGAAGGGGAGGGACTGGATGGAATTTAACAGGCTGCCTGAACACTGGGATATATCTGTTTTTTTAATTCCCAAGCCCCAAGGTCAATTCAATACTGGAGAAGCAGGCCTGGGCCTCTACTGATCCTTCTGTTTCAGTGCAAGTGAACGAGGAGGACCGTCCAAGTGATAGAGAAAATCTCTGTAGCAATCAAGTGATCAAGTGCAGGCATATTCCTTCCCTTGGGCTTAGTCAACACTGTGTTTTTACAAATGGAAGGTCTGCATCAACGCTGCATGGAACAAGTCTACAGGTGACATTTTTCCAACAGTCATTTGCTCCCTTCATGTCACTTGTGTCACATTTTGGTAATTTTCACAATACTACAAACTTTTTCATTATTATTATATTTGCCGTGGTGATCTGTGATCAGCGATTATGACTCCTTGAAAACTCAAGTGGTTAATATTTTTTAGCAATAAAGTGTTTTTTAATTAAGGTCTATACATTGTTTTTAGACATAATGCCATTGCACACTTAATAGATTATAGTACAGTATACACATTACGTTTATATGCACTGGGGAACAAAAAAAAATTCATTTGACTTGCTCTATTGCAATATTCACTTTATTGCAGTGATCTGGAACCAAACATACAATATGTCTAATGTATGACTGTATTCACATTTTGATCTTCCCACAAGACTTTAACCTCCCAGGGGTTAGGGCAGTGTCTCAATGCATCTTTATATCCCCTGATCCCAGAACAATGACTGGCCCAATGCAGCACTCACTGGGATGAGGGAGGGAGTGGGGAGGAAGAGGGAAGCAGGGAGGAGACCAGAAAGGGAGAGAGTAAGGACATTTAGGGAGGACAGGTGGGAAAGAGGGTGGGAGGAGACAGGAAGAAGGAGAAGAGGAAAGGAAGGGGAAGAGAACTGTGTGCATGGGGAGACTGCCATTTTAATAAAAAACAAACAAACAAAAACTTTGAAAAAGAATTGGAATATGGTCTTTATGCTTTTATACTTTCCTACAGATGTAAACAGATAATCAATCTGGTAACACTAGATGCTTAGGGTGGGACTCACAGGGTTTGAGACTGGAGGGGGAGAGGAGAAAGCCAGAACATTCCTTCATGCACTTCTGCCAGGCCTGACTTGTTCTGCTATGGGGACTGTGTGACAGAGCAGAGCCTTCCTGCTGGGAGCACAGCACTGAGAAAAAAGAACATGGCAACTGTAGAGGGGCAAGGGGACAAAGTAATTAGGGGATCCTGGGTACTTCCCAGTAGGCAAGGACTAGATCTCAAGGGGCAGGCGGTCAGCAGCCAAACCAAGTAGAGCCAGAAAGAAACATGGCAGATACAGTGAGGTGCAGAGAAAAAGAAAAAGGAAAGCACTTTTGCCTGGGACCAGACTCAGGGATCAGCCGTCAAAAAGAGCAGGACAAAGGACTTCAGACATTAGTGATGGATCTTGGCTATTGAGCATCACCTTGATGCAAAATTTCCTAGTGAATGCTGGGAAAGAAACTCAAAGCCTTATTCTGGAGATGAGGCTAAATATATGGAAAGGGATTACCACCTTTCCTTTTTCCTTCACCCCATAGACTCAGTGACCCTTCTGGACTATTCCAGAAAAACCTGGATGAGTCACTCTTGCAGATGTGATCCTGCCAATATCCACAGTAGTTTTCACATGTTCATGTCTAAAAGCAAGAACATTCTCTTTCCTGTCAGGTCTGCCTCCCAGAGTCTATGCAATCAACAATCTGCAATCAGAGTTCTCATTCTACTAACTTACCTCGGGAAGCCTCGGGACAGTAACTGGTCTTCTCAGACCTCCAGCTTCCCAACTGGGAAAACCGGGAAAGTAACAGTACAGAACTCATAGGGTTGCTGTTGACATTAATTAGTTAATTCCATTGGTACAGTGATTAGTACATAGGAAGCTCTCAATAAAAGTTGGTACTTTTTAGGCAATGCTTCATAGCCTGCTCACAATCACCCTGTGATCCACATGCTTATATTATTAGTTCCATTTTACAGATGAGAAAAATGTGCCTCAGGAGTGAAATAAATTCCCCAAGGCTAAGTAGCTAGTAAATAAATGGCAGAGCCAGAGTTTGAATCCAGATTGAAAACTCATGTTCCCAACTCATAATTATCCTCTCTCCAGGTCATCCCACTTCCTTCACTACCTTGCTTTAATCTATTTTACCCCACACCTCTATCCCTTTGGGCCTCTATCAGTTTCTCTTCCTCTCTCCGGTTTTTGACCTACACATACGTGAGGATACAAAGACATACTCTGAGCCAAAGAGCTCAGATATGAGATGTTAAAAGGAGAAGAGGATCAAAAATCAGAACCATTTGGCTGTGTCTTCTAAAGCCAAATGCATACCTACCATCCAACCCAGTTCTTCCACACCTATGTTAATACACAAAAGAAATGAGTGTTTGTGTTTATGAATGTCCCCAAGAATAAATACAGAATTTTTCTTGACAATAACCCCAAACTACGAACTACCCAGGTGCCCCTGAATAGAAGAATGAATAAATCTATTATGGTATATTCATATAATGGAATATTACACAAGCAGTAATAAATGACTACTGAGACATACAACAAAATGGATATATCTCACAAATATTATATTGGACAGGTTAAACCAGTCATAGAGGAGTATATACTACAGTTTTTGCTTATTTGAAATTCAAGAGCAGGCCACAAAAAATGTATCGTGCTGCAGAGACCTCTTCAGAAAGACAGCACTGAGTGGGAAGACACACTAGGGAACTTGCGGGTGCTTCTAGATCTCGATCGGTGACGGCTACTCAAGAATATATAAGTTAAAAGGTCACAAAGCTGTATTTAATATTACAGAACTTTATGTATTTTATGTATTCTAGTTCCAAAAAAAAAAAAAACCCAAGAACAAAGGGTAATAAAAATATCTAAATTCATTTCACTGAGGAGGTCTCCAGCATTCTGGGGCAGTAGCCAAGATGGAGGACGCCGGTGCTATTCAAGAAAAGTGCTGACTTGTCTCTTAGCTGAGACCTGAGACAACCTTGTTTGTGGAAATGGTAATGGTGTAGATCAGGGCACATCCAACGGGGTCACAGCCAAATTCATCTGCTGCTCTCTGCATCTCTTGGCCCCAAAGCAACTCTCAGGCCTGCAGCGATCTACAGCAAAAACTGAAACAGCTCATTCACAGCTGGCTTGTTTGTGCTTATCCTACATCATGTTCTTTTGGAAGCCCTCAAAATTAAGTCCTATTTCACATTTCCTGGCACATCTGGTAGGTTTCAGTTGGTATATTATGATACTCTGGTTCTCTATCTTTCCCTTATCTGGCCTGGAATACATTCTTCTGAGATGTTGATTCCCTCTGATAACAAAGGTTTCAGACAAAGGGGGTCGTTGGAACCATTCATTTTATTACCAGGCACAATATTACATCAGTCACCCACATTTTGAAGAAGATAAGGACAGCATGACAGTATGTCAAAACCCCTCTAGATTTCATTTTCGACAAGGGTGCCAAGACAATTAAGTGAGAAAAGAAGAGTCTTTTCAACAAATGGTGCTGGGACAGTTTCAGATCTACATGCAGAAAGGAGAAAATTGGAACCCTTCCTGACACCATACACAAAAGTTAACTCAAAATGCATCATAGATGTAAATAGAAGACTTGAAACTGTAAAACTCTTGGGGTGCCTGGCTGGCTCAGTCAGAAGAGCGTACCACTCCTGATCTCGGGGCTGTGAGTTTGAGCCCCACTTTAGGGGTAGAGATTACTTAAATAAATAAAACTTTTTTAAAAAAAAACTGTGAAGCTCGAGATTCCTGGTGGCTCAGTTAATTATCTGCCTTCCGCTCAGGTCATGACCCCAGGGTCCTAGGACTGAGTCCTACATCGGGCTCCCCGTTCAGCAGGGAGCCTGCTTCTCCCTCTCCCTCCAGTGCTCCTGGCCCCACTGGTCCTCTCTCACTAGTTCTCTCTAACAAATGAATACATAAAATCTTAAAAAAACAAAAATACAAAACTGAGAACTCTTAGGTAGAGGAGTAAATCCTCATGGCTGTGTGCTAGGCAAAGCCATCTTAAGTGTGATCCTGAAGCACAAACACAAAAGAAAAGTTACAGAAAGCTTTTGTACTATGAATGAGACCACCACAAAAGTTAAAATATGCCTCCACACAATAGGAGAAGGTATTTGCAAGTTAAAAAACTACTAAGGAAACTGCGTCCATAACACATAAAGAACAGTTACAACTCAATCATAGAAGTACACAATTTAAAAATGGGGAAAGTGTCTGAATAGATATTTCTCCAAAGAAGATACACAAATGGCCAACAAGCCCAAGAGAAGATGCTCAAGATCATTAACTACCAGGGAAAAAACAAACCAAAAGCACAGTGAGATAGCACTTCATACACTTGACATAATAATACATGTTGACAGTGATGTGAAAAAAATTGGATCCTTCGTGCATTGCTGGTGAGAATGTAAAAGGATAGTGCTGCTGCTCTGGAAAGCAGCCTCGCAATTCCTCAAAAAGTTAAACACAGAGTTCCCATGGGAACCAGCAATTCCGCTCCCAAGTAGATTCTCCTCATTTCAAAAATGAAAATACATGTCCACACAAAAATTTACACATAAATATTCATAGCCCTAAAGTGGAAAACAACTAAAATGTCCACCAACTGATGAATGGATAAACAAAATGTCTATCTATATTATGGAATATTGTTTGGCCATCAAAAGGAAGGAAGTACTGATACATGCCACAACATGGATGAATGTCATCAATATCATGCTAAGTAAAAGAAGCTCTCCATAAAGGACCGCATGTTGTAGATTCCATTTTTATGAAATATTCAGAACAAGCAAGTTTATACAGACAGAGTTGAACTGTAGTTGCCTAGGGCTGAGGTTTAGGAGAGTCCTCAGGAACAGGTACAGGTTTTATCTGTGAGATGATGAAAATGTTAAGTGAGA
Source organism: Ailurus styani (assembly GCA_002007465.1). Taxonomy (NCBI): domain Eukaryota; kingdom Metazoa; phylum Chordata; class Mammalia; order Carnivora; family Ailuridae; genus Ailurus; species Ailurus styani. The sequence continues at coordinate 175,593 of LNAC01001089.1, forward strand.
TTAGACTGATGGTTACACAATTCTGTGAATATATGAAAACCAGTGAACTATAAACTTTGAGTGGGTAAATGGTATGATAGTTAAATTATATCTCCATAGAGCTGTTATATATATTTTTGAAAGAAAAGAAATTAGAAAAGGGGAGGAGAAATGGTTATGACATTAAATAATAAAAAACAAAATAAAAAACCCTGCAGGCTACTGGGGTGTATGAGCAGAAGTTGAAGACTTCAGTGAGTGGGGCAAGGACGTAGTGTTGCCTCTAGCTCTCTGATCTGACTAGCCCAGTGACCTTGGGAAAGGCACATCTCCTCTGGGTCTCATTGTGAAATGAAGGGTTGCATCTCACTTCTCCTCTACCTCTATTATTTCTTGATTCTTAAAAATGCATTAAAGATCAGTGATCCTAGTGTATAATATGAGGAGGAGGAAGAAAAAGAGTAAGAGTAAGAGTAAATAAAACTGATGGAGCTCATACTGTATGCCACTGTCTTACAGTATCAGCCTGTTCAATTCTCCCAATAACTCCCTAAGATACATAATACTATTCCCATTCCACAGATGAAGTGCAGAGGGAAGGGGCTTAAATACTTTGCCTTTCAAGGATATTATGAAGGGAAATTCCAGGATGTCAACTGTGGAATGGACATAGAAAGGACCCACATCTGGCTTAGAGCAGGATGGAAAATAACAAGAGATGACTCCAAGAATTGCTTTTCAAAAAGGAACTGATGGATTCTCTGAGTTGTGTGGTTATGTAGGGAGCACTTTTTAGTTCTGCTGGAAAGTTTGGGGAAGTCGGAGATGGACCCCCCAAAAAGTAAGCAACAGAAATACAAAACCTAGTATCATTAGTGTCAGAGAAAGCAATATGATTATAGTATACTATGTGACTCAGCTGTGAATGTTTATCCAAAAATGCTGATATGCTGACACTGATATGTAGATATTAAGAAGATAGAGGAAAGAAAATGAGTTTTAAGTGGAGTGAGAAAATTAAATCCTTAGCTTCCTTACTAGGGAAAAGAACAGGTAATGATGGATAATCTCCACATCTGAAATTGCAAGAAATAGAAACACAAACGTGATTTCTAAATCTAGAGGGAAGTATGAGAAGAAAGAGCCTATAGAATTAAATATGGTCCCTCTAACGGGTCCTGTTGAAGGGTGGGGAAGGTGATGGTGAGAACGCATATTTTTTTTTTATAAAATCAAAGTACTTTTTGAGCTTCTTAAAATTATCTACATGTATTACTTTTGACTCTTTAATAAAAATTAAAACCAAACAAAAAATCTTATCCAAGTCTGAGCTGGGATTCAAATGTTGGTTGAAGTCCAAAATCCAAGCCATGATCAACATATTCTATGATCTCACCTATGGGACCTCAGCCCCCATGGAATTTATATAAAATGCTCTTGGAGAAGTCTTAGAAAACACCTTTACATATTAAGACATTTTTGACATAGTCACTCATAGGAGGTCATTCATTCCACAAAAGAGACGGAACCCTCAGCTCAACTCCTACCAACACTTAACGGGGATGAGTAACACTAGTAATTAAGGCAGAGCCAGAAACACTGGCAGTGTCTCTGTAAGTATCAGTAGCTTTCAAAACCCGGCAGATATTTTAATGTGTTTTTCTCTACTTCCACCCATGAGGATAGGTTCCCCAGGGACCATCTCAGCTGGCATCTAGCTGGAGAGCACACCTCATCCTTGAAGAAAGTGTCTTAGCTGTCAGGCATGGAATAAGCAAGATGGATAAATACTTTCCTAACAAAACAGTCACATGGATTTTTCAGTTAACTCATCTTCAGAAGCTTTCTGATCATCAGAAAAAAGCCTGATAACTTGCAAGAATAGCACAGCCCATACCAAGACAGGACCATGGTAAATCACAAAGCCACTCAGGCTTCAGATGAAATCTTTAACCTAGTAGAACCTTCTGACTTCATGTCAACAGTTTGGATGCGAGAATGTAGGTCCATCCTTTAGTTGCCCAAAATAAAGAAAAAATAATCATTCTCTCCAGTGCTCAAGCAAGTGTTTATTATACCTCAAGATTAAAAGGAAGAAATACAAGTAAAGGACAAATCAGACCCAAGACAAAATGGATAGGTTTCATCCCATGATTGCACATTATGTTTGTGACAGTTTAAATATTGCACTTTGCTTCAAGGCTGTCAGCCTGTTTACAAATAGCTCAGAGCATCACAGCCCAAAGGAGGGCTGCCTGGATTGATTTAATGACCAGCTCTGACCAGAACCTGCCTCCAGTTCATCTATGTAACAGGTGGGCGGTGGAGGGAGGAACAAGAGGTGGGAATGTTTTTTTTCCATTGGCTCAATTCCTCCTCCAAGCTTCATCATTCACCCTATCTGAGCAGCTTTGACCTGCTGCTGCTGCCAAAGCTCCTTCAGTTGGATGCTGGAGTGATCAAGGTCTATACAGATCTGGCTTTGGAATGGCTTTCATTCCATCAATCTACCTTAAAAAGAAAAAAAAAAAAAGCTCCTCAGTAAACAAGAGTATCCCCACCAGGCAGACCCACAGCTTAATTGGGGGTGAGTCAGCTCATCAATGCACTGGAGATTTTGGCTGAAACCTCACCGAACATTTCTCAACTTGTTGATGTTATGCCAGAAATTAAGATGGAAACACAGAAAGAACAGAAGCAATTTAAGTTCACTGGAGTTCCGGGCTAAACAGCTAAACTCCCCCCAAAAGCAATCACTCTGCATTTGCTTTAAGGACTGTGGAAGAGCAGACCCGCCTCCAACTGCAGCAGGCAGAATTTCAAGATAGGAGTCAAGGTTCTCTGCAGAGATAAGTCACACCTACTTCCATTAGGGAAGAATTAGGTCTCCTTAGTGAGTAAAACCCAGCTTGTGATCATGTTACTATAGTCTGAGTGATTATTACAATGTACTAAGGGACATCAGGCTCCAAGCTGCATGTGTTCTAATAACGCTGGGCAACCAGACTGCCTGTGTCCCCATCCCAGTTCCCCTCCATGCAGGCTGTGTGTCCACAGGCAAAGTTTTCACTCGGTGTTCAGACTCATCTGTGAACTGGAAATAATCATGATTCCTACAACTTAGAGGGGAGTTAAAATGTTGGAAGGAGATAATCTGGGTCAAACCTACTGTATATAAAAACCAACATCATTTTATGGTTGCTATTATCACTCTTATTCCCATTTTCCAGACAATGAAACCAGTCTTAGATAAGACATCACAAAGTAGTCTGAAGGGCGCCTGGGTGGCTCAGTGGGTTAAAGCCTCTGCTTTCGGCTCAGGTCATGATCTCAGCGTCCTGGGATCGAGGCCCGCATCGGGCTCTCTGCTCAGCAGGGAGCCTGCTTCCTCCTCTCCTTGTCTCTCTGCCTGCCTCTCTGCCTACTTGGAATCTCTCTCTCTCTGTGTCAAATAAATAAATAAAATCTTTAAAAAAAAAAAACAAAAAAACAAAGTAGTCTGAAGTTACACAGCTAGTAAAAACTGGGCCTCTCAGACTCCAAACCCCTTATTATAGCCTCTCCTCTCCCCTAAATTCTCCCCCTTATCATTTCTAAGGATCACTCCTATGTGAGATCAGTCACTGGCTTGTCTATGCAATAAAAAAGTCTTGGAAAAGAAATTAAAATTCCCTTAAAAAAACCCAGGTTGTAATAATAGTAGTAGTAGTAGTAGTAGTAGTAGTAGTAGTAGTAGTAGTAGTAGTAGTAGAAATGGTTGTTTTTCTTGTTGTCATCACCATACTCATAAGTAGTCAGTGACCTATGGTGTGCCACTATGAGCTAAGGTATGTATATTCAACATCTCTCACCACCCATGTCACAATGAAGCAAAAACATCAGGAATTTGGAAACAGTAGCACAGAAAGAGCTATGTGTTGGCAGGACAGTTATTAACAAGAAATGCTGTTGAACAGTCCCAAAACAAGGGTCTTTAAGACAGATGGGTGGAAGGACCAACATACCAAGGCCCGTGTCATCTAAGTAAGAATCACACACCTCACTTTTGAGGAGCTGCTGAATGGTTCACCACCACCACCACGGATCACAGGGAGATGGTCCTTGCTAACACATTGCAGCATTAAAGGCAGGGAAGAAATGGCCTTGATTTTTCTCCACTAGAGAAAATCAGAGCAACGTCACTGCACTGAGGGTAAAATTCAAAGAGTGGTAACCTCCCAGATGAAGAAGAAAAAAAAAAGGTTTGAGACATTACTCTTGGCCACGGACACATCTTAACAAAGCCACGTCACTTTCAACTTCTACATTTCTATGGGAAATAAAATGAGTTTGGGTCTGGTTTTAGCTCTTGTTCTGCACCTTACCTGTGTAACAGCAAGGATTGAGTCTGGATTGAGTCTTATTCACGCCTCTACACTCAGTATGTAGAACAATGCTGGGCACATAATAGGTAGATAATAAATATTGGCTGAATGCATAAATCATTTATCTAAATCTCTTAACGGGCAAACACTAAGGACTCGGTAAATAAATGGTGCCTGATTATCATTACTTTCTATTTTTCTCTACAGAAAAATCAATCTAGCTCTTTGGATCCCCACAATTTGCAAGTCTTAAATGCAAAGTTCATACTCAGTAAGTACTTCATGAATAAACAAAAGAAAAAATATATATTTGCCACTATTTCACAAACAGATGCCTGCTATCATAAATGAGGACTTAAATCAAACTAAAATCATAGAGAGACAGAAACACACACAAACCCTACAATTTACTGTGTATATATTGAACATTTCCTTCCTACAGAAAACAAAAGAATTCACAGTAGAAAAGGTCATTAACCAGTGACTTTTTTTTTTTTTTTTTTTACAACCTGGAAGCTCATCACTGTTATTCCTCTTTTCCACCCAGAAAGCAAACTCCTTGAGGGCAAAACCTGAAGAAGAGAGAAATCCAAGATTGCTGCTCCCAGTTGGCCAGAAAAACAGGTGAATGCTAACGATGAGATTTTAATTTTAAAGTTTATTACAGACTTGTTTTGAGAGAATAGCTAATAACATTTCAACTAAAAGGAGATGCTTCTCCCTTGCCAATTTTTCCATTATTTACTCACCCATGCTCCTATATTATTAAAAAAAATTCATAGCATTTTATAACTCTAAGCAATATCAAAGATTATCTAATGACCGAACTTCACATTTTACCAATAGAGAAAAAGCAGAGATGTGGCAATTTCATGACAATACAAAATTATGCTTGGCATATTCACTGTTCTCAGAACATAGTAAAATTAACACAAACTGACTCTAGATCTGGACAAGCCATTAACACTGTAAATATGTGCAGTTTTGCCTCAGTTTCTGCCTCACTATGTTTTCATACTCCAGCTTCCACTTTTCCTTCAACTTGACATCTCTCCTAGGAATTCACATACAAGAAGGTTCCTTCAGGGGCACCTGGGTGGTTCAGTTGGTTAAGAGTCTGCCTTCGGCTCAAGTCATGATCTCAGGATCGTGGGATCGAGCCCCATGTTGGGCTCCCTGCTCAGTGGGGAGTCTGCTTCTCTCTCTGCCTCTCCCCCTTCCCACACCTCTCTCTGTCAAATAAATAAATAAAATCGTGTAAAAAAAAAAAAGGTCTTTCAATAGGTTCAAGTCAACCAGGGTTCCCAATTCCACATGTAGGAAGGGTAAAGACCAAAGCTTTGCATCTAGAGCAGTGGGTAAAAAACAGGATTCCTCACCACCAGTATTCCCCCAAATCAAGTAGGCCTGACCCAACCTGATAATCCCTGGTTTCTATGCCTGGAGTGACCCAACCAGAGCTCAAGCATCTGTGGTCGCACCACACACTCTATGATATAAAAACATATCTCATCTATTTTATTTTTTAGTAGGCTCCATGCCCAATGTGGGTCTTGAACTCACGACTCTGAATCAAGAGTTGTATGTTTTACAGATTGAAATAGCCAGGCACCCCTCATCTATGAAATTAAAGCCAGAGAGACCCTAAAACTTGTCCCCAGTCAACAGGCCACAGAGAGACAATGACATCTCCCCAATTCCTCACTGGCATTTTCTCTGGTTCCCAGAAAGGAAACAACACAAAAGCACATGTCCCTTGTGAATGAGAGATCAAGAACAAAGTGGCATCCATAGTTTTAGGGAAGAAAGAGTCATTCAAGGTCATGTGCAATGCCTTTTTGTGAAGTCCAGAGCAGTGAGCTCCTACTACTAAGCTCCTACTTCATGCACTGAGGCTGTAACAATGACAAAGACAGAAACTGAACTTACACCAATGCAGTCTTCACTTTTAAGAGGGAAAAGTCAAATCAAAGAATTATTCAAATATTGATGAGTGGTAAGGAATCATGAGGAAAAAAATGTACTGTATTTTAAGTGGGTAGGAATGCTTTTGATAAGCAAGAACTAGGGGCAACACCCCTTATAAGAAGTTCTCCATATGGATGTGCACATTTGGGAACATTTCAAATGTTTTATATAAAATATGTAGAATGTATTCACCCAAACAGTTTGATGACCATCACTCCACCAACATTTCTTTCATCCTTTTCTAGGATGTTTGGGGCAGTAGAGTCAACAGCAAAGCTTAAAAGTCAAGCTTTGACCTTTTGGTGACCAAAAGAGGGAGGGAGAAACTGGAGTGAGATTTTAGAGGAAATTTTTAAAGAACAAGACGGAAGTCAAATGAGGAAGGATTAGAGTAATGAATATGCAAAGTGTTCCCCCACAGGATATGTTTTACGCTCACATCTAAACTATGAGTGTGACTCGGGTAGGTGGGTTGAGGAAGATGTGAGCCAGAAAAGCTGTGGATCCTCCCAGGGGTAAAGAACAGCAGGTTTATGTCAAATCTGAAGTCAAGATTACGAATAACGAGCACACCGTAGGCGTCTAATAGTTGTGAAAGAAACCAATTTTTAGTTTCCTTCAACCGTTCTCCTTTCACCACTATGTTCCACATATAGCAGCCTGATGCTGCCTGGCAGATGTGTCAATTCCTCCAAAATACCATTCCAAACAGTCTCCCAGGAAGCAACACACAGAAATTTTAAATCACTCTCTTGTCTTAAAGGACACAAGATGATCTCAGGGTAGAAACTGCACAGAAGGATTTAGGGAACATGCGTTTTAATGCCAGTTTTGTTGTTAATTTACCAGGTGGCCTTTGGCAAGTTGATAAACAACCTTCTGTCTTCACTTCTCTGTCTATAAAATGATTATCCAGAATGACCCTGTTTTGTAAAGACACTGGCATTTTATGGAATCTGCCAAGATGTATCAATGAATCTGCTTGAAAGTGATTCAGTAATACACTTAAATAAAAAAACTATTTAAAACTACTTAAAAGTTGCTTGATCTGTTGATGTAGAGGAATTTTATTCCAAGAGGTCATGTCTTTTTTTTTTTCCCTAAATAGTTTGAAATCTCTGCTAGATCATTTACATTAATTGGAAAATTAATACACAGCCCAATTCTCAAGCCATGCAACAACTGAAAACTTGAAAGTAACATACTACTGGCCCAGTGACCATGATCCCATGCTTTAAACTCCACACTACAATAGTAACAAGAGAAGCACAGAGCTATGCTTTGGAAATGGAAGACTGCACTTAGGATCTGTCCTCCACCACCTTACCAGCTAAGTAGAGTAACTGTGGGCCTTAACCATTCCAAGACACACCTTCCCCCTGTAGAAAATGGAGCTCGAGACTGCCTTAGCTGACAGCTGTTGCAGACAATTTTATGATATATAAACAAAACTTAGCACAGTACATGGCTCATCCCAGATGTTCAAAAACTGGTAACTGACTTAACCTTAGAAATGAAAACAAGATAGGCTACCTTAAGAACCTATGACTATTGATTCAGTACCTACAATATGCATAGATCTCACTGTGCCAGGAATCATAGTCAAAACAAAGAATAATATTCAAAACCCCCAACATGTATTAACTCATTGAATTCTCCCAATACCCATATGAGTACTATTATTATCTCCCATTTTATAGATGAAGAAATTATTGAGAGGGTCATTTACCTGATGGAACATCTGGTCAACCCAGGCAGTCAAGGCCCAGAGCCTGTGCTCTTGACCACTATGCTATAATGGCCCTCCATAGAAAAAGGGAGTCCCTCTATATTGTTGAGCATGAGAATACTATAATCAAAGTAATTTCTTGGGAAAATTATTTTGATCCTATTAACAAAACTACTTAGAAGGAGGAGCATAAATCAGAAACCAGGTAAACCCAAAAGAGAAATACAGAAGAAAGGGAAAGTAATAGCAAAGAAATAAACATGAGTAGTTTCAACCTTTCCTAAAGCTCACTAGATTCAGACACATAATGTAAAACATCTGGGGAAATCAAGTCTAGCTATTTTCTGGGAAAGCTGGGTCCCTTGACCAACCTATAATCAAGAGTGTTCTGTTATCAGGCTTCCTCCAAGAACTTGGAAGAATTGGAGGAAGGAGGCAGGGAATAAAGCTGTTCTTCTTGGTCAGTGGCTGTGAAAAGCCATTTAACAGTATGAATATGAGGTAGTCTCTAATGTATACTGAAGAATTCAGAGGCAACCAAAATCTAACCCAGGTGGTCTGGTTGTGATTCTAGGAAGTTAAGATCAGCATGTAAGAAGCTCGTTTCACATTTGTAGCAAAACTCATTAAATGATTGTTCTTAGCCTTAAGAAAGTCTAGGTATACAGGAGGTGTTCTCAAATTTATGGCGAAGGGCCTCAGCTCCTGACATCTGAATTCATCCAGGTACTTTTTCTAACAAGTGACGTAGGTGATAGAGGGAGCTCATAATTCTTTACCCCGCCTAAGTACACAGTGGTCAAAAAGTCATGAGGGTCTCTGGAAACTAAGCAAAGGAAAGTGCCAGAGGTTAGCAGTACCCATCCAGGCAATGGCAAGAGGAGATCATACAACTAATCCATCCCATTCACCAAGTAAACTTCTGTTTGAGAAAATCGTGACTTCCTCCATTGGCTTGCCAACAAAAAATGAATGCAATAAAACGTTGTAATAAGCATTCTATCCTGATGGTTGAGGGTTATTGTTGTCGTTGTTGTTTAAATAAATCCATAGATGATCATTCTAATTTGTGTGTCATTTTCTGTGTGGTGAATTAATGTGAGTTTACTCCTGGCACTTAGCTAAATATCTTGGGGGGCCCTGTGGCTGTTGTACAAGCATCCTTTAAACCATCATGAGGTGTACATTTCAGACAGGTTTTGTTAGCAACAGAAACCAACTCTAGCTAACTTAACAGAAAAAAGAAAAAGAAGTTTATTATGTGGCCACAAAATAGAAAAAGCTGAAGAAACAGCCTTAGAAAGGACAGGAGCCAAAGTAACTCTAAAGATCAAGGCACCAGGAGCTACCAGTCTTTTCTTACCTCTTACTGAACAGTTTTGACATCACTGGGTTCCATATGCAACTTCAGGAAGAGTGTGTCTGAAGGGCTTAAATTACACGTTCTCCTACTGCTAGACACAGGAACTTGGTTGACCAGCCCATTATGACAGAAAGATATCAGGTTGTGTAAGTTATTTATATTTTTTGGATATTAACCATTTATTGGATGTAAGATTTGCAAATATCTTCTCCCACTAAGTAAGTTGCCTTTTTGTTCTGTTGATGGTTCCCTTCACTGTGAAAAAGCATTCTAGTTTGATGTAATCCCATTTGTTCGGCCAAGTGCAATATTATTTATAATAGCCAATATTATTTACAATAGCCAATTACAGTTATTTACAAGCAACCTAAGTCCAACAATGGATGAATGGATAAAGAAAATATGATACACAATAGAGTGTTGCTTAGCAATAAAAAGGAATGAAATCTTGCCATTTTTGTTGTTGTTGTTGTTGTTTGTTTTTCTTGAAATCTTGCCATTTGTGACAACAAAGAAGGACCCAGAGTGTATTATGCTATGTGAAATAAATCAGGAAAAGGCAAATGCCATATGATTTTACTTACATGTGCAATCTAAAAACGAACAAACAAAACAAAACTCATAAATAACACAGAACAGAGAGGCGGGGTTTGGGGTGGGGCAAAAAAATGGTAAAGAAGAGTAAGAGATACAAACAGTTATAAAATAAATAAGTTATGGGGATACAATGCAGAGCATAGGGAATATAGCCAATAATATTGTAATAACTTCATATGGCAACAGATGGTGACCAGACTTCTATGGGGGTCATTTTGTAAGGCAGAAAGATATCAAATCTCTATGATATATACCTGAAACTAACAGAATATTGTAAGACGATTGTCCTCAATTTAAAAAAAAAAAAAAAGACTGAGAGATCTTCCCCAATTGGGAAAATCAAGGGGTGGGAGTAGGGTGGGAGGAAAAGGAAAAGAAGGAAGGATATGTGTGTTGAGCCCACCCAGGCAGAAAATACACCAGTGCATCTCACAAACAATCCGGTGTGAAGCAAGCCCACAACAACAAATTACAGAACTGTTTCTCTTCCCAATTTCTTTAACATCCCAGTCAGTTAGTGGGTCGAGTTCCAAGAAAAAGGTTAAAGTCCAGGTCTAGAAATGAACTCTCATGAGAAGAGCCCAGTTAAAATGCATATATTTAGGGGTGCCTGAGTGGCTCAGTTGGTAAAGCATCTGACTTTCGGCTCATGCTATGATCTCAAGGTCCTGGGATCAAGCCCCATATCTGGCTCCCTGCTTAGCGGGGAGCCTGCTTCTCCCTCTCCCTCTGCTGCTCACCCTGCTTGTACTCTCTCTCTCTCTCTCTCTCTGTGTCAAATGAATAAATAAAATCTTTTTAATTTTTTTTAAAAATGCATGTATTAAAATTTTCATTACGCAATCTTCATTGTACTCGCATTTTATGTTACCTAAACGAGTTGTAGACAGAGTTTCAAAAAATACACCCATGCAGAAGANGTGTCAAATGAATAAATAAAATCTTTTTAAATTTTTTTAAAAATGCATGTATTAAAATTTTCATTACGCAATCTTCATTGTACTTGCATTTTATGTTACCTAAACGAGTTGTAGACAGAGTTTCAAAAAATACACCCATGCAGAAGATGCACTAGCAACCTCTTGCCTAAAAGAAGTAAAATCAAGTAAATTTCAAGTTGTGAAATATGGACCTCAAGAATGGAGAGTATCTCTTTTACAAGTGGGTTGAGTCATAGCAAAAAAAGAATGTAATACATGTTGAACAAATAATTCTTTGCGACAATTATAACCAAGACTCCATTTTGGAATTCCACTGAAACTGGCAATTTGCTCTAAGATTCTATTTCTGAAAGACCACCCAGTTTAAGTGGAATGTGTCAATTACCGAATTACTAATATTCACACTTTACAAAAGATATTCTTTGAGAGTTGTTGCTTTCAACACTAGCATCAGAATATCCAGTTGTGAGACAAATGACACACTCTAGGACTGCCACCGTTTAACCCTCTCCCTGTCTCCCACCATCAGGCAGAACAAAAAAGGATACCGCCGCCACACACAATATCAAGACTTTCTGTTAGGTTTTGTGTACACATGATGGGTACTTGGTATAAAGTGACCCCCAAATAAACTGGTGGGGCCAGTACATTTCTTGTTCATCAGGAAGAAATAAGCTTTTCAGTCTGAATTCCCCAGTCTATCAAAAAGAAAGAAGAAAATAATTCTTACAGAATTGTGCCCTAAAAAGGCAGAAAGACAGAGAGAGACAGAGAAACAGAGAGACAGAGAGAAAGAGAGATTCTAGGAGAAAAGCAAGATAGAGGAAAGAACGAGAATGAAAAGAGAAGACTGAGAAAAGACACCAACCAAACATTATATTAAAGAGCTCTCAAGGTGATGGTCAACTAATGTGATCCTGATTTCCCAAGTAACAGAAAAAAATACATACCCAAGGAAAGCCTACCTGTATCTCTCCTCACTGCCCTGCCATGTGCTGCCTATCCTTAGATACAACAGGGACCTAATGACTCAACATAGAGAATATGAGGCATCTAACTAAGCACAAACTCATTACCAATATGAACAAATAAATTATACCACACAGAGTGGGAAAATAGAGAACTTGTCTACACTACCACGTAGGAACGCATAAAATGGCTAAACAATAAACAAAAGTACTTTCCTCACATACAAAAAGACGAAGCTCTAAAATGTGCAATAAATTTTTTTAAAGATTTATTTATTTATTTGAGAGAGAGAGAGAGAGCCTGGGGATAGAGGCAAAAGGAGAGGGAGAAAGAAACTCAAGCACATTCCACACTGAGCAGAGAGCCCAACACAAGGTTCAATCCCACAACCTTGAGATCACGACCTGAGTCAAAACCAAGAGCCGGTACTCAACCAACTATGCCACCCAGGCACCCCTGGGATAAAATTTACAATGAGAAAATTTAAGACAACTTAAATCAATTCCCTGACTAATAAAATACTGAATTACCAAACAACTAATCTTGCTACCCAGTTAACAAATATTTAAGTAAAAGATAAAACTCCTGAGGTGGGCAGAATATAAAGAAATTTGTATTAACAGGATATGTAACAAAAACTTTAAAATAGTATAAAACCCATCACCAAGCAATTCTGCATCCAACAGAACGTGTCTCGAGAAATATTCAGACAAATAGATAACAATATATATACACAAAGATATTCATCACAGTATTTTTTCTGAAAGCATAAGTTCAGATTCAACAAGAGAACTTAGTAACTCAATTATAAAACATCCATAAAACAAACATCAGGATAGTGGTACAAAACGGTATTTCACAGGTATGGTGAACATCATTCCCTATCAAATCTAGATCATGTGGGGAAAAAAATTCAGGCTGTGAGTTAAAATCCCTGGGACAAATGTTCATACAACTATAGGTAGCATAGGTAGATGCATGCATGTAACATTTACACATAGACATTCATCTCTATAATGCTATTTAAAAATCAATGTATGGTATCATAGCTGTGTTTAGATTTTCTAACTATAGCGAACAAGTTAGGTGAGTTAAAGCAAAAATAACTTAACAAGGACAATGTGCTAGACCTACAAAAGATTAGAACTTTAACGGGCCAACCTTTCATTAGATTGAGAAATGAACTATTATATTCCCGTCTCCCTATTTTACAAAGTTTCATTACCAAATAAAATCTACTTCACACCTGTTCTGCAGAGAATATCCATAGGTAAAGGACCCATTATTAGCAAAATCACATGACACGATGAACTTTTTGCCGGTCGAACTACATTAATCAATAAAAACAAGGAAAATGTTTTAATGGAAAACGACTCTTTTCAACTCGAATTTGGTACTTCAGAGGGATTCTCACTTCATCTCAAATAAGCGTTTATGTCTCAAACTTCCTTTTCAGCAAAACGATAGTCATACTCTTCAGCAAAGACTGAATTGCCTCCTAAAACGCATCCTCCCCTTTCTCCAAATTCTCGACCAAGCATTTCGTGGCCTTGATGACAGCACTGCATCTGGTCATGGCCATAGGAATGAGGTCTGGCTAGTGAGATGTGCACAGAAGTGAAGTATGTAATTTCCAGGACACGTCTGTGAAGACAACAGACCTGCCCACCCCTTGTCCCTTTCCTACTAACATGAATGCCAAGGAATATGGATGGCATCATGGCGGAGCAATAATCAAGGTGGAATGGGAGTTCCCATCCCCTCAGAACCACATTAGCCCCAGGCTATTCTAGGGCTGGATTGTTATCTGAGACAGAAATGAACTTGTATGATAGGAAGCCACTGTGACTTGATGGCATCTGCTAATGTATTTTGGCTGATACACAGAAAGCTTGAATACAGTTGAACTAGTAAGCTACTTAATTTCTCCAACCAGATCTTCTGCACCTCTTCCAAAACCATTTCCAAATGGGAATATGTCACTTGTCATTTCTTAATCACTTAAGAAAACAGAATACCTGGTTAATATGAAGGGCTCTGTGTCAACACATTAAGTACTAGGTATAGTTATAAAATGTTGATAAAGGATAGTCTAATTAGAATGCAAGATTTTCAGACAGAAATAAAATAAATATATCTGCCATCTAGGTAAAAAATTTTCAAAGATCATATGCATATTTTATATTTGTAGAAAAACTGAAAAAATATGTCTCATATTGGCTACCTTTGGAGAATTGGAATTTGGGGTTAAGGACAGAGGAAGATCACGAAGAAAATTCAGTTTTCTTCCCAACTCTTGATTTCAGCTCAGGTCATTTCAGGGTCATGGGATGGAATCCAATGGGCTCCATACTCAGCAGGGAGCCTGCCTGTCCCTCTCACTCTGTCCCAATCCCCCCTCCCCACTCCTCCCCTCCTTACATATGCCTGCATGTGCATGCACGCACTCTCTCTCTCACTCAAATAAATAACTAAAATCCAAATAGAGAAAAAAAAAAACTACAAAAATAAAGCATATATTACAACACTATAAGTTACATTGGAACAAAACAAATTACGAGCAGGGGGAGCCAATGGAATCGCCATCCATGAATCAAACTGCAGCTTTCTGAATTCAACAATGTAAATTCATAAAACTGTAACCTCTACTACATATATAAAATGACAACACACCACAAACCTGAAATCTATTTCTTTAACTTCCTTGCCTTTAAAGGATAAAACAATTGCTCTTAGAAAATAGTAAACAGAATAAATAAAATTGAAAAAATAAAGAAAATAGTAAACAGAAAAAGAGAAAATTAATGAAACACTAAAGAGGTAGAAAAATAAACATCCTATGTCTGGTTAACACATTAATCAACTCATCATCACAGGCCACCCTTGCATCTGAGGCCCAGCATTTTCCATCCGGATGTTCAGGCAGTTCATCTTGGAGCCTCCATCAATGTCTGAAGGCTACCAAGACCTCCTGAGGATGTGGTGGGGAGACTGTTAGCAAATTTGGGCAGTGAAGCATCATTCACCGCCAAGTACTTATCCCCACCTAAGAAGAATACAGCTACATACACTACACTGAAAGATAATGCACATCCCACATTAACATCATACACACTGAAAGTTAGCATATATTAGAGCCTGTATAATACAGTGCCGATAACTCACTCTATCATTCAGGCCATGAATAGTTCAGTAGAGCATCTTGTATTTTATGAAGAACATGCCATCAACCTAGCACTTCTTTAGATGAGCCACACCCAATTTTTAAAAAAGGTACCCAGTTAATTAGATAAATCACATTCTCATTACGGTAAAAACAATTCCCACTACCCAATCTCATGGGAAAAGAAGAGCCATAACACCGTGTATGAAACAGTCAACTTTAAGCTTCCTTAGGAAAAAAGTGCTCCTCATCTTTCCGGGACGTATACTCTGAAGGGGCACGGGAAGCCTCTAGAAGCCATCTCAACGATTTTACAAAAGCCCCAGGTATCTGAACAGAGGTGGAGAAAGGAAAAACTCTCTCTTTCATCTCCACAGCCAGAACCAAGGAAATGTTGAGCATACAGCAGGAACTAAGTGAATGTCTAATGCAGGCAATGAAAGTATTCAAGAGACTCATTATAACCCTTGAGGTCCAAATGAACTTTTATGAGGCTAAATTGAGAAGAAGAAAAAAAAAGTGGGTGTACATTATGAGTTCCTATGGGCAGAAGTTAAGAAAATAAAATTATTCAAGTAGTAAATAGGAAAATGAAGTTTATGAGATCAGTTTAGAAACCACAAACCAGACCACTGATTCACAACAGTCTTAAATGCATATATACACATGCAGGTAATAAATTTTAAAATGCTAAAATGGGGGCACCTGGGTGGCTCAGTCATTAAGCATCTGCCTTCGGCTCAGGCCATGATCCCAGGGTCCTGGGATCAAGCCCCGCGTAGGGCTTCCTTCTCTGAGGGAAGCCTGCTTCTCCCTCTCCCACTCCCCCCTGCTTAAGTTCTCTCTCTCTCTCTGTCAAATAAATAAATAAAAATCTTTAAAAAAAATAAATAAAATGCTAAGATGATATTCTTGATGATTAAAAAAAAACCCTCAAAAATTAAATACCCCACCTAAAAGAAACAAGAAGTCATAAAGATTATTCAAGGTCCTCAAGATATTCCAATCTAAAGCTCGCATAAACTATGGGTCACATCCATATTCCAAGGGGTGTGAGATTCTATTTGTACACCAAGAATTATTTGCATATTACAAAATAATGCAATTAAAATGTAAGTATTAGACTACACACACACACACACACACGCACGCGCACACACACACACACACACACACACACACACACACACACCATAAACGAGGCATTACCGGATTCACAGCTGTTTTCCCAAACTAACTGATGTTGAGAGTACAAGTAATATTAACTAAAACTGAGTGTCTAAAATTTTCTGAAATACAGACGCTAAAAAACTGCAAACCACCACCCTCATCTGGAGGGTCCTTTCAGCTGACCTAGAGAATACAATGGCTGATAAATGGAGGCAGTGATTAAATTATCCCTAGGTCAGAGTAAGATGGCTGAATTAACTTACCATGGCCAACGTCTAATATGTATGGGAAAATGTGTGAAAGCAGAAGAGAAAGATCCATCAATTTTAAAAAGGCAAGAACTCTCTTTGGTTGCTTAGTGTTTTTAGAGGTCCAGTGGGTGCTACAGGTTTGGGATCAGCACAGACCTCCCTTTTCTGAGCTTAGCAATACACTCGTTATTTTCAGTCCAGGGTCATAATTCTCTGACCTCTTGGCTATTCAGCTACCCGACGAGCCACAGTGATGACTACTCTTGCATACCATTAGTAACTTCAGCAAATTCTAAACTTACACCAAACAACTTTTAAACATATGTGATACAGAGGAGGAACACCATGGGCCAAGAAAAACCACTGGTGGACTCTCCATTTTTGTGTATATTGGCCTGGAATTCACAGGATTGGCGACATCGTATTTCCCATACAACGAAGGAGCATATTATTCAAAAGTCACTCCACAGCAAATATTGGAATACCACCTTTCCGAATTTCATCTTGTTTAAGCGAGGACATAAAATGCTGTTGTGAATAACAAGTGGGTGAGCCAGATGTCAATCACAAAAGTTACCTATGAGCTAGGACTTCAAATACAAAGCTGAGAAGGGTATCAAGAGCAACATGCTGTCAATGCCAGCACACATGTTAAATAAGGGGACAATTACAGTTGCTCGAAATAAGAAAGTAGTTAAGATTTGTGCTACAAAGTTGTTCATAGACATTTTTGAAAACCTAGATGTTCAACAATAGAAGATTGTATGAAAAACGTATGAAATAATCTACAGAATAAAGTCCTACATAACTATAAAAACTATGTTGTAGAGTACTGTATATTGGCAGGAAAGATGGTCATGAATTATAAAATAAAAAAGCAAGCTGGAACACAGTACGTAAGGAATGAACCCATTTTTGTTTAAAAGTAAAATGAACCTATGTCAATGGGTGCTTATTACACATAGATCTAAAAACACTGAAAAGAAATGTTTTGCCATACCAGCATTTCTCAAAGTCAACTCAGGGAATACTAGCTTGCTGGCACCTTAATAAAGGCTAAAATGGGGAAGAGAGACAGGGCTAGAAGCTCCCTGGTCAGATGCTAACTAATGCAGATTTAGGCTTTCTAGAACATATGCAGCATTTTTCAAAAACTGCTCAACAGAAATCTTCTGAGGAACATCTTGATAGAAAAATAATAAAGAGCATTCTTTCTTAAATGCTGAAACAAAAGGTTCACACTGATTTTTACCGAGTATTAAAATACGAGATAATGTAGTTTTGTCAATTAACTTCTATCACTTTTGTAATAAAAAATAAGGCACTTTTTTTTTAACTGCAAAAACTTCTGAATCATCATTCAAAACAAAACTATAAGACTGGTTAATTCCTAACTTGCAATAAAACTTTACTAGAAGAATGAACAAAAATGTGTGAAGAGTTAATAAAGTCACATTGGCATTAAAGAATCTTTTATTAATCATTTTCCTAGTAATACACTGTCAATAAAACAATACAATTTTGAATAATTCAAACTATCCCATTCACATTTCTTTTTTTTAAATATTTATTTATTTACTTCAGAGAGACAGAGAGTATGGGCGGGGGTGGGGTGCGCAGAGGGAAAGGGGAAACGGACTTCCCGCTGAGCAGGGAGCCAGACATGGGGCTCCGCTCCCAGGATTCCCAAGATCAGGAACTGAGCCCAAGTCTGACACTTAACTGCCTAAGACACCCAGGCGCCCTCCCATTTACATTTCTTAATAACTTAGTGGAAGAGTATGAGAAACACCTCCCAAAACTTCAAATATGTTGAGGAAAAGAAAACCAGAAAAACAGTAACCTCAAAATGAAATATCTGTATTCTAAATAGATTTTGTAACACTTCACAGAAGGAGTAGAAGGAGAATTCAGACATGAAGATTAGCTTTTAGTTAACAATCCTTAAATCCACCCAACAATTATGTGTCGTGTGGGGCTATAAATATGAAGGAAGACATATCTACTCTCAAAGAACTCATGGTCTTTGGGAAGGGGGTAGAGGAAGGAGACATCCTTTAATAAAGATATGTGTGGTGCATAACGGAAGCACAGTAAGGGCACCTAACCTAGGGGAAAGGGGATGCAGGAGGATTTGGAACAAGTTGTCAGGTAGGCTTCCGAGAGGAGGTGCCGGCTGAGCTGACATCAAAAGTCTGAGCAGAAAGTCAGTCTACGGGCATCTGTCCACAGGGGTATGCACGAGGATGTCTGCACACGTACATGGATGTTCACTGCAATGCTCCTTATAAAAGACAGATGTGGAAGGCGCTTTACAGACTTCCACCATTTGTAATCCTAATGTAATGAGATGTGCTCATCTCATGCTGTTCACAGGAAAAAGTAGTAACAAAAGTTGGCAACACGAGGTCAGGCCCCAGCCCCCGCTGACACTGAAAACACGCTATCTGCCCTCGGACACACACAAATATAAACACAGACGTGAGTGCGCACGCATCCAACCACACCGGAAGTACAGCCTGTGCCTCAGCTTCCCCAAATTTACGTCTGAACGAAACCCAGCACAGAGCCAAGGATCGATATTTGAGAACCAACTTCCCAAAAGACCAAAGGACTTGCAAAAACCTTGCGACCTTAACACTATATCCAACCCCAACAGGAGTTTAAAAGACAAGCAGAATCACCTAGCCAAGAACTAGTAAGTACAAGACGATGGCCTACCCACTTACAGATGTTCACATTGAGGGCCACTGTGGTTCAGGGATGGGCCCAAGGTCATTCATCCAGCTGGAATTGCACCCAAATCTGAGTTTTAGAACTATGCCAGCGAGCTACAGCTCCTGACCTCACACTGTATCTTAATGGCTAGCTGAAACACTACAAATAAACCTGGAAAGAAAACAAAACAATATTTATCACCTCGTCTGTTTAGACAACAGAACCTATTACCATGCATTTGTAATTTTTAAACATTGATTGGTTCTTTTAAAAAATAAGGCAAATAATTATTATGACAAAAAATAATTTATTGAGCTCATACTCTAAATCTGGCAATGTGACCCTAGCATCCTCCATCAGCCAATCATTGAACTAGGCCGTAGGGAAGTACAATCAATAACACCATTAAAGCTCAAATTTTAAAACCATAGAAAGATGAAGTAAAATAAACATAAGGCAAGCCTAGGCCACTAGAGCATTATGAACCAGTAAAATTAAAATGTTAAGAGCAAAAGTATTTGTATTATATATAATATGTATATATTATATAGATTTAACATTAGGGTTACTTTTCCTCATTAGGTAGCAGAAGACAACGTGAGGCACAATGTAACCCACGATCACAAAAGCAACCATACTTCAAAGTATTCAGCAACACATGCAGAGTCCTAGGAGGCTGAAAGACTCTTACATAAAACCATGTAGCTCTTGTTCAAATTTGTGATAAGTAACCAACCAGTAAGCAATTATGAGAAGATTATGGCAAACAATGAGATACACACACACACACACACACACACACACACATACACATATACACACGCACACACACAGAGTATTCTAAATAGATTCTTTATATAGAAAACTCATTATAGTTACTCATTGTACAGAAAACACAGACTTTAATTAGAGTCACCAACATAGTTAATCTCAATCTAATTATCATATAACATACAACATGAAGACTCCCAGTCACAGCCAGATGGGTAGCCAGTGGGTAAACTCCCTCCAGATTCAGTGACCCTAACTACAAAGCTATTTTTCTTTAATTATCTTACAGGAAAAAAAGTCTCGATCCAAGGTGCTCCTAAGCCTCAGAACGCTTGGGTAGTCGAGAGGAAACTCATTAACTTGGTTATGACAGTCCATACTGCAGAAAAGAAAGGAAAAAGCATAACTTTTTAATGAAAAATAATGAGATTAATATTAAAAAGCAGAAACAGATTTTATTTAACTGGCTTATCAATATTTGTACACATTCCCTGGTTTCTTTTTCAAGAATTGTTCAAGAACTACATAAATAATTTAACCAACCCTAATGTAAAAGAACATACCTAAAACAGTACAATAAATATAATGAATATACTAGCTAACTTATTTTTTAATATTTTTAATGGGCTTTACATGACTCTTCTTAGTGTCTCCCAGAAAAGTCTATTCATTAAAAAATCTTAAAAATCACAGAATCCTTAAAATGAAAATTCTTAATTACTTATAAATCAGAGAATCCCTGGAAATTCAGACTCTGTCAGTCTGGGATGGGGCCCAGTATTTTAAAAAGTGCTTTAGGGTGATTCTTGTAATCAGGTAAGTCTGAAAAATAGTGGGTTATGGGGCGCCTGGGTGGCTCAATCAGTTAACCATCTGCCTTCGGCTCAGGTCACGATCCTAGGATCTTGGGATTGAGCCCCATGTCGGGCTCCTTGCTCCAAGGGGAGCCAGCTTCTCCCTCTCCCACACCCCCTGCTTGTGTTCCCTCTCTCTCTGTCTCTCTCTGTCAAATAAATAAATAAAATCTTTAAAAAAGGAAGGAAGGAAGGAAGGAAGGAAGGAAGGAAGGAAGGAAGGAAGGAAGGAAGGAAGGAAGGAAAAGTGAGTTATTCCCTGAAATCCTCCTAACAACCCTAGGTAGTAGGAACCACCCATTTGATAGCTACCTTCATTTAATCATTTGACAACAGAAGAAACAAGGCGTAGAGAGGTCACAAAGCTACTGGAGAATCAGAGACAGAAAACAACACAAATGTGTGAGCTCAGACCACTAGCTTGTAGCCTGGAAGTAAAACTGCCTAATCTAAGTTCCTCCCTCCCCATGTAACCCAACAAAGAAGAATACTAACAAAGCCCATTTGGGGGACAGCAAAGATTTAGTAACACACCATTAGTTTCTTAATGTCTGCCTTGGACTATCTAAGTCAAAGACAGTGGTAGAAGCCTGAAGTTCAGCTCTTAGTACATAATATGAATTAAATAAGGTTTTCTTCCTACCTCCCATTCTTCCACAACAACCCTTCTTCTATTGATGTCTTATACTAGAATTATTTTTTTAAAGATTTTACTTATTTATTTGACAGAGAGAGAGAGAGATCACAAGTAGGCTGAGAGGCAGGCAGAGAGAGAGGAGGAAGCAGGCTCCTTGCCACGCAGGGAGCCCGATGCGGGCCTCAATCCCAGGACCCTGAGATCATGACCTGAGCTGAAGGCAGAGGCTTTAACCCACTGAGCCACCCAGGCACCCTTATACTAGAATTTTTATGCCTCCTTCTATCAACTGAAGCCAAAGGTTCCTGGGCATATACAATATTAGTAAAATACATAAAATAGGGGCACCTGGGTGGTTCAGTTGGTTAACTGTCTGCCTTGGGCTCAGGTCATGATCCCAGGATTCTGAGATCGAGTCCTGTATTGGACTCCTTGCTCAGCGGGAAATCTGCTTTTCCCTCTCCCTTTGTCCCTTCTCCTTGCTCCTGCTCTTTCTCTCTCAAATAAACAAACAAACAAATAAAATCTTTTATATATATATATATATATATATATACAATGAACATAAGTCTCCATACATTCTCAGTTTCCAACAACACAGGTTAAAGGAAAATGATGACAACTAACATTTACTGGGTATCTCAGAAGTATTAAATCACTATTTCTCATAATAAGTTTAAGAGGAAGGTACTATTGGTCCCATTTAAAGTTAAGGAGAAAAAAAAATCCACAGAGAAGTTAAATATCTTATCCAAGGTCAGAGAGCCATCAAACCTAGAAAGATAATTACTGTTTCATTTGAATCTCATAATAAACTTGTTCTGCTTACCTACTGCTACAAAACAAATCATCCCAAAACATCATGGCTTAAGATAACAACAAAACTAGATGTTCAAAATTCTCATCACAAGAAAAAAAAAATTCATCTATAGTAATGGATGTTAACTAGACTTTATGTGGTAATGGTCTCACAATGTACACAAATAGGAAATCATTACATTGTACACCTGAAACTAATACAATGTTCTATGTCAATTACCCGTCACCAGAAAAAAGAGAACAATGTGGGGCACCTGGCTGGCTCAGTCCTAGAGCATGCAACTCTTGATCTTGGGGTTGTGAGTTCAAGCCCCACACTGGGTGTAACTCACTTAGAAAAAAAAAAGACAACAATAATTTTATCTTTCAAAATTTCTGTGAGTCAATATTTTCTATAGAACCTGGTGGAAATGT
This sequence comes from Ailurus styani, assembly GCA_002007465.1. Lineage (NCBI taxonomy): Eukaryota > Metazoa > Chordata > Mammalia > Carnivora > Ailuridae > Ailurus > Ailurus styani. Next base: position 198,300 of record LNAC01001089.1, read on the forward strand.
CTTGTCTCAGCTACTTGACACCTGGAGCTTCCTCTGAGAAAATGGAAGTTAACTCCACAGGTAGCGGCTAGAAAGATCTGGGACCTCAGCAGGAGCTGTCCACTGCAACAGCCATGAACAACTGGCACTGATGGTGGCTGCTTGAGTTTCTCACAGCCTGCTAGATGGATTCTAAAATCAAATATCCCAAGATAAGCAGGTGGAAACTCTATCACTTTCGATGACCCCATCTTGGCATTTCCCCCATCAGCACAAACTCCCCTGAGGCAAAGAAAAGGTACAGAGACCACAACCCCCTAACTTCTCGTGGAAGGAGGGTCCAAGTCACACTCTAAGAAGAATATGGGAGATAACACTGCAATTTCTGCCACAATCCCTAATACACATGAATATTAAGATTTCTAAAGGTGAAAAAAATGGAGTTTTAGAAAGGTTATGTGAGTTGCCCAAAGTCGCACAATTAGTAAACAATAGTACAAAGAGGTTAAAACAGGCCCAGGAGACTACCAATCAGGTGTGATTTCCATTACACCACACTAGTAAAACACACCACTGATACTTTGCTGCACTTTGGTGAAAGCTGGGACCCAGATTTTTTTTAAGTTTTGTTTTTTTTAAGTTATCACTATACCCAACGTGGGGCTCAAACTTATGAACCTAAGACCAAGAATCGCATACTCTTCAGACTGAGCCAGCCAGGCACCGCCATGTTTATTTGTTTGTTTTTAAAGAAAGAAAGAAAAGTAAATCATCCCATGAAAATTTTGTCAAAACAGTATCCCAACACGTATTATCAGATTTTGGAAAGATAGCAATCTTGACTAGAAATCCTATTACAAAGTATTCTTAGCCTTAGCAATGATGCTGAATGCTAGGGTTTGGTTTTTTGGTTGTTTTTGAATTGAGAATTAGTATAAGAAAAAAAAATACCAAGTGTATTCTGCAAAGAGATTCCTTGAGAAGAACAGGAACTGCCTAGGTCAGTGGTGCAAACCATCCAACGAAGCCAAAATAAGACATACCCAGGCAACAGAGAACCCACTGAGCCAGAAACTCCATCCGATGTCAAGTCCAAAAGGAGAATTCTGTCATCATCATCAGTGGCCTTGAGAGTGCCAATCCCAGCTATGAGTGTCTCTTCTGGCATGAGAAATTTCACAACACATCTTTATTGCAGGCTGAGGCTGCTTGCATCATCCAGATTTATTGCCTTATGAAAACCTGCAAACTGAATGTTTACTGTTGTCATGGAACCTTCACATGAGGTCAAAATAACACACACCCATCATTGTGACATATCCAAATAGGACTGAACAATAATAAGGATTAGAAATGATGACACTCAATAATGTTATTAATTTAAAAAAAATCTTTTTTAGCTATTTGTATAATCATGAAAGACTCAGCAATATGTACGTGATCTTGCAAAACTTGACAATAAATCCATTAGTCCTTAATTTCACGATGGGGTGGAGTAAAATGCCAGGGGTAAAAAAGACCATACCTCTTCCACAAATGTGCCTTGTAAGTGTGCAGTGCCAGCACTTACTCCCTAGATGGGTTCATGGCCAGTACAATAGACAGAATGCCTTATTTAAAACTTCAGTACCTCAGTGCACCTGGATGGCTCAGCTAATTACGCATCAGACTCTTGGTTTCAGCTCAGGTCATGATCTTGTGGGTCAGGGAGAGAGCCCCGCAGAGGACTCCACGTTCAGGGGGGAGTCTGCTTGAAGATTCTCTCCTTATGCTCCTCCCCCACTCACATTATTAATTAATTAATTAATTGATTAATTAATTAAAAATAGGGGCACCTGGCTGGCACAGTCAGTTAAGCTCCAACTCTTGATTTTGGCTCAGGTTGTGATCTCAAGGTTGTGATCCTGGGGTCGGGGAATGGAGCCCCATATCAGGTTCTGTGCTCAGTTCAGAGTCTGCTTGGGATCCTCCCTCCCTCTCCCTCTGCCCCTTCCATTTTGTGCTCACTCTCGCTCTCTGTCTCCATCTCAAGTAAATAAATAATTTTTTTTGAAAAAAGTTCTTTAAAATAAAAATAAGTTAAAAACTCAGTACCTCTTTGTTAATCCCTTTTCTCTCCACCCAATGCCTTGACTCAGACATTGAAGAACAAAATATGTGGGGGCGCTTGGCTAGCTCAGTCACTGGAACATACAACTCCTAAGCTCAGGGTCATGAGTTGGAGCCCCAAGTTAGGGGTAGAGTTTAGTTTAAAAAGGGAGAGGACGCTTGGACGGCCCAGTCAGGAGAGCATGTGACTCTTGATCTTGAAGGCATGAGTTTAAGCTCTGCATTGAGTGTAGGGCTTCCTTTAAAAAAAAGAAAAAAAGGGTGCCTGGGTGGTTCAGTGGGTTAAAGCCTCTGCTTTCAGCTCAGGTCATGATCTCAGGGTCCTGGGATCGAGGCCCGCATCGGGCTCTCTGCTCGGCAGGGAGCCTGCTTCCCCCTCTCTCTCTGCCTGCCTCTCTGCCTCCTTGTGATCTCTCTCCTGCTGTGAAATAAATAAATAAAATCTTTAAAAAAAAAAGTGATAAATGCATAGCATTTGCTGGTCTGGGTTTGTGTAAGTGGAACCTTGAGGGTTCAGAATCAAACTGTCACCTCAGAGTCAGAGGCCAGAATTCTCCAAATTACTATCATTCATTCCAGAAGGCAAGGCACAGCAGTCACTACTTTGCACACAGTAATCACAGTTTTTCTTTGCAAACCCCTACAAAGAATCTTGATATGATTAATAACCATCTATCCTGCAGCTTTTTTTTATCAAAGGGAATAACTTAAATTAATTACAATATGAAGTGCCAAGTGTATGGTTAATGGCTAAAATCAAAGTCATCTAGATGGTGAAGCCTCATCCAAAATTAAGCCAAATTACCCTCCATATTAATATTGAAAACAATGCCTATCTGTACCATCAATACACTTCGAAACCTCTTTATCCTCTGAAAGGATTGGCAGAAAGCCCAAAGGAATATCCAACCATAGCAAGTAATATCTCCTGTAAACCAATTANACAATGCCTATCTGTACCATCAATACACTTTGAAACCTCTTTATCCTCTGAAAGGATTTCTCAATAATCAAACTGTAATTGGCAGAAAGCCCAAAGGAATATCCAACCATAGCAAGTAATATCTCCTGTAAACCAATTAATTATTCAGCATTGCCCGGCCGCCTTAGAAACTGAGATACCTGGTGGCTTTGCAGTGGAAGCACTTGGCGCTCCTCCAGTGTGGAGAGGAACACTGACTCACTGCCAGTGCACACCCATCACACTCAGAAGGGATACTCAAGAGGTTCAGATCAGCAATACCCAGGAGCCCAGTGGAGGAAGCTCCAGCCAGATCACATTTCTACCAGCTGTGAATTTTTCGCCCTAAAGGCAATTGCCAAAGACCAATGTTGCAACTGACCTCAAAATGAGGCACAAGTAGAAGACACGGGTAAGGAAGAAAACGGAGTCGCAGTCAAAACTGAAACTACCAGAATGTTAAACAGGAATCATCGCGACAACCGGGAGCAGCAGTAGTCACAATAAAAGGGGCAAGCATGCCCGGAGCTGATGGGAAGTTCTCAACAGAGGATATTCTGGTTAAAGGTGATTTCAAAAAACAAAATCTTAGAAAAACCATGGATTCAGCGATTCCACATCTGGGAAGCACTTCCAGGAAAATCATTAATCACGTGGGCAAAGATTCAGCTGTAAGGATGTTCATCATGGAGTTGTTTAAAACGTGAAAAACTGGAAATAATCCAGACAACTGGAAATAGGAAAAAAGCTATATTAATAACCTCATACAATGGGATACTAAGCAAACCTTTAAAATGACAGTGTAAAGTCATGTGCATTTGTTTTTGGTTTGGGGGTTTTTTGGGACGAAGCAACACGTTCATGATTTATTAGGAACTAAAAATTCAAGTAGCTAAGTGTATACCCTTCAATATAAATTTTAACTTTACCCGTAATACACAATATATCTAGAATAACATATCCCAAAAGAATAATACTGGTTACATGTGATTGATGGGATTACAAGCAATTGGGTAGGTTCTGTTCATTCTAATATTTCTGTAATAAACATGCAGCACTCTTGCATTAGAAAATTAAAGAAAAGCATTTAAGCACTTCCCCAACATTCTACCACATGAACCACTTTTAAAGGCATACTGTCTTCAGAAAAGACAAATATTTGTTCCCTACATCTAAATATTTAATTCAAGATATAGCCATAAATAGCTCTTTCTCTCTGTAGAATATCTAAGAATAAATGCTTGGGATAAGACGAACGTCTTTCAGAAACAAAAAATGCATTCACGCTGTGAAATCCACAGCGAGAGGATCCGGCTCCATAAAAGCAGCCAACAGAGGTAGGAAGTCCACAGTTATGGAGTTCCATTTCCTCTCCGTAATTCTTACTGATAACATGCAACTTTATGGTCATTCATCTGATGAAATCAGGCTTACCGTGAAATGAAAACAGATCACAGGAACACAGAAGAATGTCAACCTCAGGTGAAAAGGAGATGTGTTCAGGAGTGTTGATTGACAGTGGAAATATGACCCATGCCAAAAACTACCAACCCTTTTGACATGACTGGGTTAAAATATCTTATAGACAATAGTGGAGGGATAAAATGAAGACGGCTGGAAACAGAAGGGACAATTACGAGCTCTCCTCACTTTTCTGCTGGAAAATTAATTTATAGCAAGGACCTTGGCATCAATGTTAATTCTGCATATGTACACCAAAGACTCCACAGAGATTTTTAATATAATTTCTAATATACTTCAGCTAACTTGCTTACATTTTTAATTAGACTTGCAAAGGGGGATTAAAGTGAAAATGGATTAAGGAATGCAAATTAAAACAAACACTCCCTGATGCATTAATTTTTCCAGATACCATAGAAGTCTTCGTCAAGTCTAAAATGAGTGTGCTAAAATGGCCTTATATCCATGGAAATCCACATCTTGTTTCCAAAGAAAACAGGAAAGGAATGTTTATCACATATCTTGGAGTTAATCACTTGTATACTTAGATCAAAGAGAATAATTAAAGTTCAAAGAAGAATTTCAGATCAGTTTTCACATTATTATGTGCCCCATGATTACAATCACCTGGACCAACAATTAAATGAGCTTTCCATCTTACTGGGAAATTTTGCTTTACGGGTCTTTGGGACAAGTGATAGGCAGTACATACCCATTCATTATACTTTGGTTATTACTGTAAAGACACATGCATTTCTTACTTTAGTCTTTCATATGTCAGGCTTCTTTGAATTCATTAACTCTTTAAATCACACCAAACAGGACATGAAAGGTGTAACTCAAACATCACTAACCAACCTGCAAAATAACTTCTCACTCACCATGATGAACATAGCGGGTAAGAGGTCGACAGAAAACACAGGGTTGTAACTGGGAAGAGTAATGAAGGTGTAGATGAAAATAAAATGAGGCATGTATTAGTCCTCTAGTATTAGATTAGAAATAGGGCTTAGCATAAAATAGGCACTCAATAAATACTTACTAATAGTATACTGGACACATTTACTTTCCTGTATGTAACTGCCTGTCCAACACCATGCATATAAATGCTCACCACAATTTGACTAGGTTCCAACGAAGCTGGAGTTGAGATGGAAGACAGTAAATAAGAGGTATCACAAATTGACTAGGTTCCAATGAAGTTGGAGTTGAGTCGGGGGACAGGAAATAAGAGGTCCAACAAACAAGCATAAAATCCAACCCTGGAGAGCCCCACTGTGCTCCCAACTCTGGAGAGCCCCACTGTGCTCCCAACTCTGGAGAGCCCCACTGTGCTCCCTCGCATATGCCCTGCCCCCCACATACACACACACTTATCTATCATTGTCTCACCCCAACCTATTAGGTAAAACAGACATACATCCAGCCGCCATATGTGCATGGAACTCCACTGCATTGGTCACAGTTTATTAATCCGGACACTTATGAACCAATCATAGTCCTTTCTCCCTGAAACTTATAACAAGAACTAAGAGATTCCAGTCTCAGTCTGCCTGAGCCTGGGAGAGGAAGAAATGTATGCGGAGAGTTGTGGGTAGCCAGTCTCTGCTCCTGAAGGCAGAACAGTCTATTTTAAGAGAAGAAGAGAAGAAAGAAGCAACAGCACATTCAGGGAGAGAAGGAAAGACACCTACAGGAAAACCTGATAAAGTTCCAAGCCCTGAGTCCCAGGGTGTTCCTAAGGCTTGACAAAATTCCTTACCTTGGGTACTTTCAGGTATCCTTAAAATATATACCTTCTTTTTATTTCTGCTCATGAGCATTGTACTACTTGCAACTCAGAATCCTACCTGGAAGACTCTGTAACAAAAATAATCAACAGATAAGAAAGAAAAAGATGAGGCTACAGATGGCAGAGGGCAAGTAAGGCAGGGTTGGCCTTGCACAGATGAAGAGTCTTACGCAGGGCCAGCTCTGAGATGTGGGAGCTGAAAGCGCATGAATTACCGTTCTGTTCAGCCTCTGTGGAATGGAGAGAGAACACAGTGACTAAATTAGCTCGAGATATCAGCGTTGTTTTCACAGTGTTTTAGTATCTGTGAATACCACATTCTTTTCCTTTCTTGTACAGGCTTGTTTGAAACTCTGGCAAAATGCTGCACAGGGGAAGCAATTGAAAGTTGGCTGAGATGAAGTTCTGTGATTTCAATTAAAAACATTCTCTCACTCACTGCTTGCCACCGCTGTGGAAAAGAAAGAACTGCAATGGCAAGAGGTTTTTTCCTATTGAAAAATATTTCTGTTGAGCTTCAGAATGGTGCAAATCATTTATCTACATACACAAATAACTTCTGTTCAAGTTATACCAAGGCTCTGGTCCAATCTCCAGTTTCTGGGAAAACAGCAAATTTTGTACAGACTAATTCTACTGTTCTCATTTCCTAAGCGACCTCCGCGAATTTGCATTTATATATCCAAGAATGCCTAAAAATTCCCACAAATGCCTGCTATCCCACAGAGTTCCAATAATTATCGCTTTTACCAGTACATGCTCTTTCTGCTTCAGAAGATACCCACCGGGTCTCAAAATTCATTATTATTAAAAAGCACCATTTTCACCATACAAAAAGAATTACCAAGACTATTCTTCCCTAAAGGACAACATACTTTGTAATTTTTCCCCATGATACTAAACACTAAAGAACACAACAATAAAATCTCTGTGAGAGTTCGCTAATATGAATTAATGATAACTTTTAATATAGCACCACAGAGAAGAAGGATCTGGATTTGCTTCTGCTTACTGAACAATCCTACAGGTTGGTATGGGAGCCCTGTACAAACAGAAAGAAGGCAAACAAGCAAAGGTAAAGGAGAGAGAACTCTCCCACATCTCTGAGTCTTGTCTTTGCAGAGAACTTGGTCTCTGGAACACCACTTCTACCTCCAGAGTCTCTACCAAGGAGAGAAGCCACAGGCTACCACCCGTCTAACTGGAAGTCTAGCTTCAAGGAGTAGAATAAAACCAAGGAGCCAAGATGGCTCCTTCACAATGAAATTCCAAGCAATACAAGAAGACAGAGCCCACAGAGGCTGACTTCAGAAAGCTGGGATAGCTCTGGCCCCCTTGAATATGTACCAGTTAACCCCCAAAGGCAGACATTCACTCCTGCAAGAAGCTCCCACGGTCCTGCTGGAGGCTGAAGCAGAAGGGCTGAGTGTTAGCTGGGAAGAAACACAGCTTGGGCTCTCTTACCTGTACCAGCCTGCAGCTCCCTCCCCCTTATTCCAATTTGGGAGAGACAGCCAAGGCTCTTCCAGCAACCCTGCAAATGGGGCGGGGCTGCCTGAGTTGCTGCTAGCACCTGAGTGCAGAAAATTGCGCATGCTCCCCACCAGGGAGCTGCACTGGGCAGGAACGCAGGAACGGGAGCCTTCATCTCAAGCTAGAGAGTAAGAACAGACCAGCAGCACTGACCTTCCAACATTGCTATTAACCTCAGGAAACATAAGAGAAAACTGAAATAGTCCTAAGGAGCTTTAAAGATCAAAGGAAGAGAACAAAACGGGCCGTGGGTGTCTGGAAATGGCTGGAATCAGGCCACAGGGGCAATTGGATTTAAAAAAAAAAAAAAAAACAATGATGTTTACCCACATTTAGCCAGGGATCCTTGGCTTGAAGTCTTAAGGTGATGTAGGAGCAGTGAACAAGAGCTCAGGGATGGGACCTGGGTTTGCATGCCCACGGTGCCATTTCCTAGTTGGGCGTGACCTTGGGCAAGTCATTTCTTCTCTCTAGGGAGCAGTTTCTACATCTACAAAACAGGGATAATAGTGTTCCCACCCCATAGGGCGGAGTGAGCATTAAATTCCTAGCACACAGAAAGTACTCAAGAAATGCCATTATCAAGTGTCATACAAACCAAGAGAGTCCACACACACAAATATACACCCTTTCCCAAGAGATCAGTTTCCTTAAGCGAGAGGAAAGATGGTTATTTCCTGGAAGGTTTTTGTTTTTATTCCTTGCCAGTTCGTTTGCTTTAATCAAAGTTCCTAAGTGCTTTTTATAAATGGCCCAATTTTCAATTTGCCTAAAACCGAGCACAGAAAGTCATTTTCAATTCCTTGAGACCATGGAGATCTCGTGAACTAGAAAGGAACGCAGAATACTTCATCTTCAGGGAAGTCATGGGGATTGTACAACTTTTTGATTCGCTCTTACCTTCCCAGCTAATACCAGACAGAGCAGTAACACTGCATGTCGGTGGCTGCCGGCCCTACAAAGTATGAAAGATGGGTCTGAGTGGCTGGCACTACCTTATTTTCTATTTTGCCTGCTTGACCCAGTATCAGGGTCTCAGGACTAGAAGGAGGTGATAAGGCTACCCAATTTCAAGGCCCTTCTCACTTACCACATCTCCAAAGGGTTATTCAGCCTCTGAAATGTCATCGTGGGTGACAAGAAGCTCACTACCTGTTTAAAACCCCACAACAGCTGGCCGCAGCCCTTGGAATAAAATCCAAACCCCTTAGCATGGTCTTCAGGGCCCTGTGGCCTGGCCCTGGATGCCCCTCCCAGTCCACCTGCCACCACTCTCCCTGCCCACCCCCATCCCACTGGGACTGCCTTCCCACCATCCCTCAGCCCGGAATGTCCTTGCTCTGTTATTCCCACCTCTAGCTCCCTCTGACTCTCCTGGTCTTCGACAACCTGTCCTACTACACGTCCCCTGCCCATTCAGTCCCTAACCTGATTTACAGGCAGCCACCCCAGCCCTACAAGACAAGAAGTGAGGACAGAGCCAGGGGCTGATCCCCATGTACACAAACACCTGGCACATGAGAAGGGGGAACAAGCAGAAAGGCCGTGACTACACCCCCTTTGGACAGCATCTTGACACCAAGCTTGAACAGGTAAAATGAGACAGAAGAGCCTCATCGTAGACACATCCATAACTTCTGCAGAAATCTAGTATTCACAAACAGCTTAACAAAATGTCAGGGACTCCACACAGGAGACCTCAACCTTAACCCCCCATTACTATAAGGGCTTTAAAAAACACAGCAAAAAGAGAAAAAATTCCTGATGTGCGGTATGACCCCAGGCATGGGCATTTCTTTAAAAACTCCTCCAGGTGAGCGTCTTGTGCAACCAGGGTTGAAAAGTACCACTTTAGAGCACCGCTCCTCAGACCATTTGTGGGGAAGCACCAGTGGTTTATTTCCAAAAATACCGAAACACAAATAAAAAATAAATTACTTGAAAAATAAAGAGAAAACGCATATAAAATACAAGCTTCAAATTTTGTTTTATTATTAAACCTGATAGAGGTACAACTGCTCTGTGAAATTATTATTCCATTTCTAAAGGCTTACCCTCAATTTCTGTATTTACACCCTTAATGTATGGAGAACCAAAACAGTTTGCACCCCACCATGGGTCTACATTGGACATTCAGGGTATCAATCCCCAGAGGGTACAGAAAAAGGACAAAGTGTAGTCTAAGAACTTAGTTGGAGGTCCGCACACCATTCAAAGTATACTACATAGCAGTCAACAGTTACATATCCAAACAAGGGAGCATGTCACAAAGATCAGGACAGACTTGTCATCTAACAGATTATGTGTGGCTTCTGGGCACAAGGAAAGAGTTCCCTCAGTGTCTAAAGAATGCTGAAATAATCCAACTTCTGGAAGTTTCATGCACAATTAGAATGTCTCTTTTTTAAAACTATAACCTTGCTTTTGTCCACTTGGCTTTTTTTTTTAACATCTCTGTATCTGAACTTTTTTTTTTTCATTACCTCACAATGTCAAAGTGTGTCGTTATTCTTCCCGAAAATACACTGTTATCATGATGGCACATGTTGAAAATGATAGCATCTAACAGTAAAGAAAATATATTACTTGCGGTAGGTCTAAACGAGGAAGGGGAGACTCTTTGTGTAGAGGTAATTCAAGGAGGGAAGAGATCCAGGTGGGTTAGAGGAGCAGGTGAGCACTTCAGGTAGAAGGAATCACGAGGGCGGGACTTAAGGGGCTTTAGAGTTAGACAAGGAGATTGGGACAAGGAAGGATTTCAGCACAAAAATGGCCAGTTGTAGCAAAAGGTCCATTCATTCCTGCCCTCCTTTTTTTTTTTTTNTTTTTTTTTTTTTTAAGATTTTATTTATTCATTTATTTATTTATTTATTTATTTATTTGAGAGAGAGAGAGAGAGAGAGAGGGGGAAATGGAGAAGCAGACTTCCCACTGAGCAGGGAGCCCCACATGGGGCTCGATTCCAGGATTCGAGATCATGACACAAGTCAAAGGCAGAGGCTTAACTGACTGAACCACCCAGGCGCCCCCATTCCTGCCTTTTGTGTCTGCCAAAGTCAATGCTTCCAATAAACTCTCAAGGAAAATACCAAAGACAAAGAAAAGAAAATATGATCCTAAGCCAAAGTCCACGGTCTTCCCAGTAAGTTTTTATAAAGAACTTGATAATGGACTTCTGTACCTGAAGCATGATGAAAAAATGAGATTTCCCTACTGCCTCTAGCATTGATGCATTAATTCAGTCAGAATACTCTTGCCTCTTGTTTACTTAAAAAAAAAAAAAGCCACTGGAAGAAACTCTTCTTGGTGAAAATTTAGGACTTTTAAAAAGAAATAGCTTGATTACAAAAATAAAATTAGTTCTGCTCTACCGCCTAAAGAGAACCCTTAATTAGATTTTTCAAGTTGCTAAGAATATTATTTCTTAGCTCCCTTTGGTTGCAAATATAACACGATATGTAATATTATTCACAATAAACATTTTATGTATGTTGTTCCCATTGATTCTTCAGATACCATTAGCGGTTGTGTATCACCATCTTTTTATAGACTGAGGTCTAATGCAGTGACATTACCAATCCAAAGTCCTACAGGTTGTCAGTGACAAAACTAAGGCTCAAACTCAAGTCTCTGGTGCCAAGTCCTTTGAAGGTTACCACTTACACAACATGCTTTCACTCCTGCTTCCTCTCTATCCTGTCACAGCTCAGCCAGTCAAGCTCTGGTTATTGAAATAGAAGCATACTTGAAAAAAGAGGATCCATTAAAAGCAAAAGCAGCTATTATTTTTAAATCTAGACTATTCTGCTCTTTGGAAATGGCCCATAAAAAGGCTTGACATTTTTCAGGCTGAAGACTTGAGAGCACCTGGTATTTCACATTGCCCAGCCCTGAATCCTCATTTAGAATCACCATTAATCCTTCAGGAGAACTTCACTTCCGTGTCCTTTGAGCCGGTTTCAAGCTATTCCTTCTCCATCCCAATTACCTTCCTCAAACCTCCAGGGCTTTTTCAGACTTATTCCCACTTTGAGGCCTTGACGCTTGCCATTCCTCTGCAGGGAACACTTCTTCCCCCAAACCCACTTGTGTCTCAACTCAAACCTCACCTCCTCCAGGAGGCCTGTGCATGTTACCCACACTCTCTCTCCCCCTCTGGGCTTCCCCTGTTTTATTTTTTTTTTAATACTTTATTTATTTATTTTACAGAGAGAGACACAGCAAAAGAGGGAACAGAAGCAGGCGGAGTGGGAGAGGGAGAAGCAGGCCTCCTGCCGAGCAGAGAGCCCAATGCGGGGCTTGATGCGGAGCTCGATGTGGGGCTCGATCCCAGGACTCTGGGATCATGACCTGAGCCGAAGGCAGATGCCTAATGACTGAGCCACCCAGGCGCCCCCCTGTTTTACTTTCTTGCTAGCAGTCTTCCCTATCTGAGAGTCTTACTCATTCAAAAGGCAAACCCCACGTGAGCTCAGCTCAAAAAGACAAAAAGAATCAAAGTTAACACAGAAAAACCAAGCCAGATGCCACACATATCATCAACAAACACACCCTGAGGGAAAGTTCCTGGTAAATAAATTCAAAATAATGAGACTAAATATTGACTATTTTGCTAGCTCACATACAGCACACAGTAAGAAACACCCAAAAGTAGAATACAGAGAGAATGTCCACCAAACAGAACGCCAACCTCTTCCAACTGCTATTTAACACTCTTCCCTCTGCCAATCTTGTCCACGACGATCCTTAATGTTTCTACAATGAACAACTTTTTAACAATGGCTACAAATTATCTCCTGTACTGCTCACTCCCTCTTGGAATCGGTTACGTTCTAAAAATCAGCTAAGGAAAAACTGATAACTAAGCTGTCCAACATAAAATATATTAGGACTCCCTAGCCGGCTTCCCCTCTGGAAAGCTTGGATCAGTCTTTCCAACAGACCCGTCCAGGCCACGTTCCAGTGGCCTTATCGTGGCAGGATTCTCTCGGTCATGAACCACGAAAACCATGACGGGACCCCTCATCTGCCCTGCAGCCCAGTGGGGCTAGAATTCAGAAGTCGGCTCATTCCCAGCATGTTATGCTGATGCAGAACACTTGTTTAATAAAATTGGTAAGTTTATTGTTTAAAAACATAAAGGATGACTTCCAGCTATGATAAAATAGCCCATTTTCTAAGACTTTTATAATGCCAACTCCATGTACAACTGGGAATCAAGTTAAAGTGTGACTATTTCCAAGGAGAGTATATGAATTCTTATTATGGGATGCTTTCTTCTCACAATGTCTCCCCTCCTAAGAACCCCTTCAAATTGTATTCACATGTATAAAATCTCTCTTCCTGAGCTGACACCATCAATGAAGGGTCTGTGTCAGAATTATTTCCTACAACCCACCACTTCTCAAAGTAGCTGCTGTCAGCTTTATTTCAGGGATTTGGGGATCCCTAGCAAGATAAGCAAACCCATATTCTATCTACACAATTCTGGTTCACAACCCTATGTCTGTGTTTGGTTATAATTACCCTGAATAACTCAATATAGAAAGCAATATTGTTAAGTAGTTTTTGCTATTAAACTAAAGACTTAACAGAGTAACTTTGTTAAGAGATAGATGTAATTGGGAATGGCAAATTTGGAGAGACTTTTTACCCCCATGAAAAGAATACACCAGTTATTTCAAAGCAATACATAGAAAATGACAATAAATACTGGGTACTGACAATACACAATTTCTCAAATGCATATTCCAAGGATAAACAAACATCCTTGAAAATAAATCAGTGGAAAAACAATCAAGGATGTCACCACTTGTGTCTTTTTTATTACATTAATCAAAGTGGTTGCTTGGCAACCCAATGCCAAAAACTAATACAATCGGTGACATGGAGGTGTGAGGTCACTGGGAAAAAATGATAAAAACTAATCTAAGAGTCAATACTACTTTTTAAAGAGTTATTTATTGGGCGCCTGGGTGGCTCAGTGGGTTAAAGCCGCTGCCTTCGGCTCAGGTCATGATCCCAGGGTCCTGGGATCGAGGCCCGCATCGGGCTCTCTGCTCAGCGGGGAGCCTGCTTCCTCCTCTCTCCTCTCTCTCTGCCTGCCTCTCTGCCTACTTGTAATCTCTCTCTCTGTGTCAAATGAATAAATAAAAAAAAAAATCTAAAAAAAAAAAAAAGAGTTATTTATTTAGAATGTCCTGCTGTAAAAACCAGAAGTAACCCTCAACCTCAATCAAAATCCTACAATGGCTTCCCAATACCCTTGGGACATAATCTCAAACTATTTTCCCAACTTACTTCCCAGCATCCTCCTGACACAAAGGTCTTGATCTAGCCAAATCTCTGCTCATCATCCACCCAACACTATGGATGGACTTCTACCTCCAGGTTTCTCATACACGGTGGACTTTTGCCATCCACTTCTATTTCCCCTGCTCTCAGAAGGAGCAATCCACGGGCGCCTGGGTGGCTCAGTGGGTTAAAGCCTCTGCTTTCGGCTCAGGTCATGATCTCAGGGTCCTGGGATCGAGGCCCGCATCGGGCTCCCTGCTCAGCGGGGAGCCTGCTTCCTCCTCTCTGCCTGCCTCTCTGCCTCCTTGTGATCTCTCTCTCTGTGTCAAATAAATAAATAAAATCTTTAAAAAAAAAAAAAAAGGAGAAGGAGCAATCCAGTTTTGTTGAAGGAAAGCACTCTTCTCCACTGGCTAGGATTTATTGGTTCCACCAGTCAAGGTGCTCTGTGTGGGCATTTTCTCCAAACTGAGTCATCCCTCTGTGGGGTTTGGGGTTTTTTGTTGTTGTTGTTTTGTTTTGCTTTTTTTAAAATCATCTCGATGCCCAACATAGAGCTCAAACTCACAACCCTGAGATCAAGAGCTGCACACTCCACTGACTGAATCAGCCAGGCACCCCAAAACTGGGCCATTTGGACATGTGTTCACAGAATTTGAATCCTGAGAAGAAAAAGATTAAAAACAGTTGACTCATCCTCCAAGGGGCACTCAACATTAAGTAGTTCATCAGTACCTCCAGCCAGCAGCCCTGGAGCTGCCCAGGATCTACCCTTCTGACCCCATTTTTCAGATGTACCTCAGACTCTATAAGCAACACCATGTCCCTATGCTTTGTTTTTAATAAATTTACTTCCTACTTCAGATTCAGGGTAGATTTTCTGCTATTTGCAACCAAAATATCCCAACTCACATGCTCACCAAGGTCATTCTTGTACCCTGGTACCAAACCCTCAAAATCACCACCCTAACACCATGACCCTCTCTCCTCAAAGCTTTTATAAGTCCTATCATAGACTTTTATTTTTCACTGACCATGCTTCTTCAAATAAAATATAAAATCATAATGTTATAGCCCATTGACTTGTGATTTTCCAGCATCAAATCTGCCACCTGAGAGGTAACAAAATTTGTGATCTCCCTTTACTAAGTGCTTACTATGTGTATGGCACCATGCTAAGTGGCTTCCCGTTCATTACTGAATTTAATCCCCACAAAATACAGCAGTCCTCCTATCTTTGGTTTTACTTTCCACAGTTCCAGTTGCCTGAGGTCAACCGAGGTCCGGAGGAGATGATCCTCCTTCTGATGACTCATGACAAGTTCAATAGTAGCTCAACGCTACGTCAAAATGCTGACATCATTAACCTCACCTCACCACATCATGCGGGCATTTTGCCATCTTACATCATCACAGGAAGGGTGAGGAGAGGAAGATATGGGAGAGAGACTACATTCATATACCTTATTGTAATTGCTCTGCTTTATTATTAGTTCTTATTGTTAATCTCTTACTGTGCCTAATTTACAAATTACATTTTATCATAGGTGTGTATGTATAGCAAAATAACATAGGGTTTGGTACAATCCATGGTTTCAGATATCTACTGGAGGTACACAAAGTAAGGTTAGTTTGGGGAATTAAAGCAGGAAGCTAAAAAGTCTAATCCACTAAATTAACTCTCCAAGAGACCCTGAACAAGAGGTTGACACTCTTAGAAAGTTTCCTTAATAAAATGGGGAAATATATTTTTTTAAAGATTTTATTTATTTATTTAACAGAGAGAGAGAGAGGTTACAAGTAGGCAGAGAGGCAGGCAGAGAGGGAGAGGAGGAAGCAGGCTCCCTGCTGAGCAGGGAGCCCGATGTGGGCCTCAATCCCAGGACCCTGAGATCATGACCTGAGCCGAAGGCAGAGGCTTTAACCCACTGAGCCACCCAGGCGCCCGGGAAATATATTTTTTGTACTTATCTCACGAGAGCCAAAAGAAAGCTTTTACGTGGTAAAGATTTACCACTGTGACAAGATATTAACAAATACGTCCAGAAGAGGCAGAGCAGGCCCATCTGAGTCTATAGTTAGGCAAGTTTGTCCAACAAGCTATAAACTGCAGCGTCATCTACCAGTCAGCAAAATAGAAAGAAACACGGTCCCTATATTTTCAAGCAACCCACCAGTCATCATGAAGAATGAATTAACCTTCATTTATTCTGATCATTTTAAATAATGCCAACCCATGAAATTCAATTCTTTATTAATCATAAGTCCATTAATTAATTCGTTAATCGTTTCATATTTCACAACCTGCGTTTCACAAAATAAAGCCATTTCAGTGGAATGGGCATTATGCCCCACCCTTCACAAATAATCCCATGTTTTTATACAATTTCTACAGAATGGCAACCTCAGAGTATGTTCTGTAGATAGCTAAAGGGTTTTTTGGAAGACAAAGAAACGACAGGTTCTAGAGGGGGTTCTGTGGTCAACTAAGTTTGGGACATGCTGTGTTAGGTAAAACAAAATATGGTCCTTGATACAGTATTGCTCAGAACCTTTAACAAGTTGTGTAGTTCGGTTGTCTACATTGGTGTTGGAATACAAGGCATTTCCCAAGCTTACTTGTACACAGCATACTATAGGGAAGTGCTCCATGGGAAACACACTGAAAACATGACAGAAGACACTTAATCATGGGTTGTGGGTTGAGCCCCCCATGTGGGGCTCTGTACACTTAACAGGGAGTCTGCTTGAGAGTCTCTCCATCTGCCCCTCCCCCCTTTCTCTCTCTCACTCTCTCTCAAATAAACAAATAAATCTTGAAAGAGAGAGAGAGGGCGCCTGGGTGGCTCAGTGGGTTAAAGCCGCTGCCTTCGGCTCAGGTCATGATCCCAGGGTCCTGGGATCGAGGCCCGCGTCGGGCTCTCTGCTCAGCAGGGAGCCTGCTTCCTCCTCTCTCCTCTCTCTCTGCCTGCCTCTCTGCCTACTTGTAATCTCTCTCTCTGTGTCAAATGAATAAATAAAAATAAAAATAAAAAAACTTAAAAGAGAGAGAGAGAGAGAGATGTCATAGAAATTCCTTCAGAGCATACTGCATTTTGAGAAAGCAATGAACACAAATAGTTGTATGCAGAAATTCCACCACTGCCCCACGGCTCCAGGTTCTCTGGTTCTCGTCAAAGAATCCTAAATCTCTTAAATATTCTTGATAATCTAGAAGATACTCACCTGGGGCTAGAAGGTCATTTGTCTAAAGCTGGAGAGTCAATTAGGAAAGAAAGAAGGATGGAGGGGAGGAAGAGAAGAAAAGAATCACTGGAGTCTCTTTTTTCTACTAATGCTGATGAACAACTAATTCGCTTTCCTTTTTTTCTTCAACAGATTTCACCTAAGTTTTTTTTTTTTAAGATATTTATTTATTTATTTTATTTGAAAGAGCACAAGAGCCGGGGGGGCTGGGGGGGGGCGGTGCAGAGGAGAGGAGGAGAGAGAGAGGGACAAACAGAGTCCTCACTGAGCCTAAGGCCTGAGCTCACAACCCTGAGATCACAACCTGGGTCGCACGCTCTATCATCTCAAGCCAGCCGGGCGCCCCAGACTTTGACTTGTGATAAAAATCACCTCAGGGTATATTACTAAACTCAATCAAAGAAAAGTCTTCAGAAGATACATCATATGACTCGATCCACAAGTCAGCAGACATGTATTCAGCAAACATAAATGAGGGAGGGAATTCTACCAACAAAGGCCCTTCTGTGAAAAATGTTAAAAATGAATGGGTAATAAAGTCAACTCACTGTTTTATACTGAACAATGTAAACACAAATAATGCTTATTTCAGGGCAAAAATCAATGTGAATGTTAATTAATCTGAACCCCCAAAAGAACACAACCTAACTGGAATACTTTCTGATTTAATAGTTTCTGGAAGTGGAAATTCAAATGTCATCACGGGCCATGCAGAAAACTTAAATGAGTGAAGCAGGCAGGGCCTAAGAAATTAGGGAGTTATGGGGGCTGAAGGACAATCTGAGAGTACAAACCAAACCTCAAGGCACTCATGCTCAGTTTAACGAAAACACAGCACTGACTTCCCCTCCCCGCTCCATCTCCTAAACAAAACAAAACAGGTGCAGTCCAATTTCAGCTCACAGGCTGCCAGTTTGAGACCTCTGGGAAAACCCCCATCCTTAAGAGGATCTGAACCTAGTCTTCTACATGCACCCAATGAGCACATAAAAATGTACAAATCACCAAGTCAACCCAAATGCTTCAAGTAAATTTGCTTATAGTGGATGAATATTCGCAGGTGTATGTACAAATGTTAATACGCTTCCAATACTGTATAGCTGAGCTGAACGACTTACAGTAAAGTAACCTGCTGAGTGACCTTGGACAAGGTATGCCACCTCTCTGGGCCTCAGTTTCCCTCACCTATAAAATGAACATGATAATGCCAGCCCCTTTGGGTAGTGAAGGTTTTATAGGAATACATTTATAACATTCTCGGCATATAGTAGGCACTTGATAACATGGTAGTTAATTTTTACTACCACGTATATTTTGGTAACTATTGTAAGCAGTGTTTAGAACAACTTATGTGAGGAGAGAGTGAATGTCACAAACTGTTAGGTAAATGCTACTGATCAGGCCTTGGAAGGTGCTCCTAACTGTGTGACCCATCTTAGCCACTTTCCAGAAGCCATGTAAAGATCCTGGTGCCATCTCATGGAAATGCTCAGAGCCCAAGGGAGACTCAAACAAAACAAAACAAAACAAAACTGATATCATTCAAATTTGAACAACAGCTTGTACACATTTAGCATTAGTTCTGTTAAATATTTTTAAACACTCAAAAGAGCAAATCCAAACACACGGGATGCTAATACACAGCTCTCTGGCAAACACCTTGCAATGCACATAGTCATTGGCCCTCCACAAGTCACTATTAATGTTACTATTAATGTTAACATTAACGTTACTATTAATGTACCATTAATGTTACTATTAATGTTAATGTTACTATTCTCAGCTCCTCTTCCAGCAGATGATCTTCATGCTTGCCCTTTTTTAGACACTGAATGCTCTCGCCTACAAAAGAATTTAAATTCCAACTTGTTGGGTCGTTTCTTTCTCTCTCTCTCTCTCTCTCTTTAAATCCCTGAAGAAACTGGACTGGGAAGAGGAAAAATGATGAAGTAATAACACACAGGTGCTTC
Organism: Ailurus styani; assembly: GCA_002007465.1. Taxonomy (NCBI): domain Eukaryota; kingdom Metazoa; phylum Chordata; class Mammalia; order Carnivora; family Ailuridae; genus Ailurus; species Ailurus styani. Next base: position 217,645 of record LNAC01001089.1, read on the forward strand.
CTACCTAATTAAATGAGAAGTTTACAGCTGCTCTGGTGGTGAATCATCCCTGTGGGTTATCCACGTGTATCCTTCAAGTGGCACGTAGCTCCATCAAGAGCCATATTCCATATGCTTTCCTGAAAACTGCCTTCTCTTAGCTTGGTAAAATGATGACTATCAGGTAACTAATGGTATTTTCTGCTTCCTGGCTTTCCTCCCTATGGACATCCCAGTCCATTTGTGTTTCCTTAATTCTAAAAATAATTAAGTAACCTTGAAGCAAGAGGCTCAAAGCTTAGTAAATCATGCTTTGATTTATATTGAATCCAAGTATACTGTCAGTAGAAAAAAAAGCTAGATGCAAAATTATGTCTAATGTTACCATTAGTGTCATATATCTATACATCTATGTATTTCACATACTCAACCCCTGTCCCTGTCTCTAGTTAAGCCCATGAGGGAGATGAGGGAAAGCCAGCCCAAATACCCTTCATTGTAGACCTTTGGAAAATTTTACACCAGATGAGTATATTAATAGTCCTAAGATTTAACTTTGGCTTTTTTAATTTATCTGGACTGCCAGGTGTTTCCTTACACTTCAAATTACTAAGTCAAAGTGTTTAATCTGTTTGTCTTTCTTTCTTTCTTTCTTTCTTTCTTTCTTTCTTTCTTTTTTTTTTTTTTTCAAGAAAGAGCATGCATGTGCACGGGGGAGAGGGAGAGAGAGAATCCTAAGCAGGCTTCACACCCAGCACAGAATCCAGTGTGGGGCTCAATCTCATGAGATCATGACCTGAGCCGAAATCAAGAGTCAGACACTTAACTGACTGAGCCACCCAGGTGCCCCTGTTTTTATCTCAAGAGTCAGACACTTAACTGACTGAGCCACCCAGGTGCCCCTGTTTTTATCTCTTAAACTTATCCAGGGATATTTCATTTCTTTTCTTCTCTTTTTTCTTTTCTTTTCTTATCCTTTCCTTTCTCTCTCTCTCTCTCTTTCTTTCTTTCTTTTGTATATAAACTGAAATATATCTACATCAGATCCTTAACTCTAAGGATGAGTTACCTGGAGCTAGAGGTTTTGCTTTTTTCTCTACATTTCTGCAGTTATATTCTTTTTCAGATTAATTTAAAATAAATTTTTAAAAAAGCAACAAAGACAGACAACATTGAGATACCACTGCGTATCTATAAAAAATGGTCAAAATCCAGAACCTGACAGCACCAAATGCTAGCAAGGAGGCAGAACAAGAGCTCATTCTGGTGGGAAAGGAAGATGGTACAACCTCCTAAGAAGACAGTTTGGCAGTTTCTTTCTTACAAAATTAAACATTACTCTTACCATACAAGCACACTCCCTGGTATTTACTCAAAGGAGCCAAAAAACTTAACTCCACCCAAACCCTATACATAGTTTATTCATAATTGCATAAAACTTAAAAGCAACCAAGATGGCTAATTGAATTTAAATTCAAAGGGGGAGGCGGGTACGCCCAGGTGGTTCCATCATTTAAGAGGTGAAGTGTCTTCCTTTTGGCTCAGGTCAGGATCCAGGACACCTTGCTCAGCGGGGAGTCTACTTCTCCCTCTCCCTCTGCCTCCTCCCCACTGCTTGTGCTCTGTCTCTCTCTCTCAAATAAATAAACTAAATCTTGGAAGGAAGGAAGGAAGGAAGGAAGGAAGGAAGGAAGGAAGGGAGAATGCTAAGGGGTGCCTGGGTGGCTCAGTGGGTTAAGGCCTCTGCCTTCAGCTCAGGTCATGATCTCAGGGTCCTGGGATGGAGCCCCACATCGGGCTCCCTGCTCAGCAGAGAGCCTGCTTCCTCTTCTCTGCCTGCCTCTCTGCCTACCTGTGATCTCTCTCTCTGTCAAAGAAATAAAATAAAATTAAAAAAAAAAAGATAAAGAGAATGCTTTTTTTTTTTAAGATTTTGTTTATTTATTATTTGACAGAGAGAGACACAGCGAGAGAGGTAACACAAGCAGGGGTGTGGGAGAGGGAGAAGCAGGCTTCCCGCAGAGCAGGGAGCCCAATGAGGGGCTCGATCCCAGGATCCCAGGATCATGACCTGACCCAAAGGCAGACCCTTAACTGAGCCACCCAGGTGCCCCAAGGAGAACGCTTATAAAAAGGTCTTTAAGAGTTAAACTGCATCCCAGAGAGACCTATTTTTATTAAAGAAGGCTTAGAAGCTTCATTTTCCAAAAATAAATAAATAAAACAACCAAAACAAAATGAAAACTAGCTGAAAGGCTATAAGATAGGCTATAAGATGTGAGTCCCTTATCATTCTGGCAGACAACAATAGTGTGTCTACTGGGGAACACTGCACATGAAATCAGGTAATACAGTAAACATTGATTTGAGAAGACTATCAGTTTTCATGACCGTTGTTCAACAGAATTTTGTTGGCTTTTCCTTTGGAGAAGAGTGAGATGATACCACTGAATTTGAGGGGTTTTTTTTTCCCCATCCAGGAGATGAAATGCTGACTTCTCATTCTGAAATTATATATGTAAGAACAACTTGATTTTCCATTTCTTAAGCCCCAGAATGCTTACACAAGAGAAGGCATGGAGGTGGGGGGTGGATCTTGGATATATTCTCATTCATATTCTTTCTCTCTCCCCACATCTCAATCTCCCTCTCTCAGTCTCCATTCCTCCAATTCTCTCTCATTATATCAAACTAGAAAAAGGTGATTTTCTTCCATCTGAGGCTTTGTTAAAGATGACAACTAAGTACTGCCCATTTTCCTCACAAACACTCTTAGCCTCCCTAATACACAGCTACTCCTTCGTATACAAAAACCCTGTTTTTAGCCAAATATCCCAGACCTTCAATCACTTGACCCCTTTAACTTTTCTCAGTCATAACCCATTGGTCATCAAGTTAGGATTGCTGGAAACTCAGGAATAAAAAAGACCTAAGGTCCAACCTTTCATCCAACATGAGTCAACTCACTTCTGCTTGGACATGACAACCCTAGGCTCGGAGACAGCACAGGTGTCAATGAATGAAACACCTTTCTAGGTGGTCACGTCTTATTTTAGGGAGCTTCACATGTCACCAATTGCTCCTATAGCTCTGTTCACAACTCTCTGGGCCACAGAAAACAAAGGGAACTTCATTTCCACCTATAAGCCCTTCACCCATTTAAAGAGTTGGTCTCCACATGCATTCTGCTATTTTAATTTATTTCAACTAAATATCCCAGGCTGTGTCCTCACTTGCACTAAGATTTCTGTAACTGGCATTAAAGACACAATGATATTCAAGAATAAGTGGCTTTACAATTACCTTCCTTTTAGTTTTCAGCAGGGAGAAACAAAATATATGGGATAGTCGATCAAATTCTGTCACATACAAACACTCCATGAACTTCTAAACCTGAGCCATGTCTTTTTCAGGCTCCAATACATGGTAAAGATCAGGTAAAACCTCATCTCTCCTCTCTTGGACTCAGCACAAGACATTCCATATTTATAAACTCCATTCTCTCCTGGGGCTTAAAAAATATTTTTTAAAACAATTACAATTAAATTTAGCCCATTTTGTCCCTTCTCAGAGAGATTCTTAACATTTATTCAATTTCACATTTCAGAAGAAAATGAAAATTAACTAAATTGAATTATCCCTCATGATTATTTATACATGGGTTTTAATTTATATTATAGCATTTACATTTAAGTACAAAATGGAACTAGGTTGCAATTTTACACTTATAATCTACTCCACTGCCAAACTAAGATCAGCTTAAATTATAATTGCATAGAAAATGCAAACATGTGATTTTGACTTTTATTACCATTTCAACCCACTACGGAAATTATTTAACATGGTTTTGCCAAGTTGGAAGAACCCTATCACATAATATTTAAGCCAATGTGCAATCAAAAAAAAATCTGATTTGAAAAGAATTTTCTTAATTCAATCTACTTCAATACTGACTTACATGTTTCTTAAGAACTTTACCACTACATCGGAGTAATCATCAATTAATACCGAGGCTCTTACTTCTCTTGTAATCTATTCCTCCTCAAGGAGTGATCATTCTGCCCAACGAAGAATCAATCAAAATGACAGATCAGTGGCTGTAGACTAGTAATAAAAATTAAAGAAGCACCATAAATAAATAAATAAGCAAGCACCCAAGAAAATCAGAATTGATTTGGAATATCAGTAAAAAGAAATTTAGAAACATTTTAGGTTCTGGTTAGGTATGAAGGAAAGAAATAATAATGAGTGCGTTAAATGCTATTACCATGTGCAGGCTATGTTTTATATGGTTTATCTGCATCATCTCATGTAATCCTGAAAACCTGAAGTACAGGTACTGTAACTAGATCTCTTTTACAGAAAATGAGACTCTAAGAGATGACGTGATATATACAAGGTCACACAAAGAACAGTGGAGTGTAGACCTAATTCATAGACAGCAGCCTAAGAGTTGAACCCTCATGTACTGAGTTAAAGGGTGCCCCCAGGCCCCAAAATTCACATCCACCTGAGCCTCAGGTGACCTTAGAGACAGAATCTTTGCAAGTATTATTGTTTAAGATGAGGTCATACTGGATTAGGGTGGGCCCTAAATCTAATATAACTGGCTTCCTTGAAGGAAGAGAGAGGACACTCAGATACACAGGGCAAAGACAGGCATATGAAGGAGGCAGAATGTGGAGTGGAGGGCTACTAACCAGGGAACGCCAGGGAATGCCAGCAACCAAGGAAGAGACAAGAGTTTTTCCCCAGAGCCTTCAAAGGAAGCACAGTTCTACAGACAGATCTTAGACTTTTAGTTTCTGGAACTATGAGAGAATACATTTCTCTTGTTTTAAGCCTCCCACTTTGTGGTACTTTTGTTATGGTAGCCCTTGGAAACCAATACACCTGGGAAGAGAATTTGTAATGATTCAATGCAGGATCACGTCCCAAAGAAAATCTGTGAACGGAGAGACAATAATGGGAACCAGCATGTCAGAAGACCACCAGGTTAATATCACATAACAACCACTAGTGTATTCCTGGCCCCTCCCAACAGTCACTGGAAGCCCCAGCTTGCAGCTATGTCTATGATGAGCTCTGATAGCATTGCACATAATGGGAAAACATAACATTTTTCCTTGATAGCAGGAACATCTGGTTATCCGAACACAAGAGATTCATAACAGAAGAGATTTGCAAAATACAGCCTCCCTAAGGTCTGAGAAGTGCTTAGATAAAACTTGATTATTCCATACCAGCCTGCAAGTTTGATACTAAGATCCCAGATTCATGTGCCGTAGGCAAAAGATTTCTAATTCTTCCATGTAAGCTCTAAGCTTTCTTTAGCCTTCCATTTGTAGTTATCCACCTATACATGGATGTCAATTGTCAAGCGTGAATTTAATAAACATCATAAATAACAAACATCATAAAGAGTCTACTAGGTACCTGGCATTTTGCTCATTCTTAGAGATACTACAGTAAATATGACAAATACAGGCCCATCCCTTAGGGAGTTTATTCTTCAGCAAGAATGGGAAACACTCAACAAATCATTTTAATTGTGATGAGAATTATGAAGGAGACATGAAGGATATTATAGGTAATATGAGATTAGGTTGGTCAGTCATGTGCAGCTCTACAGGATGTGCACTGCACAAGGGCACCTGCCCAAGGAACATGCAAGGGCTAAAATACAGCCCTCTCCATATGTATAGCCTACCCAGAAGAGTATTATTATCTTATTAGCACAAAAAAGCAATTTTAACTAGCACTGGCCCTGAAGCTGTAGAGAATAAGGGTCAGATCTTACAGGCAGTGTTAATGAATTTGTATTTTATACTACGAGTAAAGGGAATAACTGTAGAGTTTTTAAAGTATTAGAATCAGCTGTTCAAGGGAGCAGAGGCAGTAATTTACCCAATGGGATTTCATCACTTGTGTAATACTGAAATAATTTAAAGAAATATATAAATAATTGAAGCTAATATCATCTGTAAAAATGCCATTTTGGCTCTTTACCAATTGATGTGCATTTAAAACCTTGATGAAAAATGTAGCTTTTTTCATTCTTTTAACTTCAGGAGGATTTCAATGGTTTATTAATCAGATGCTCTTGACTAAAGTGGGATCATAGGCCTTATTTAAACTCATCTTCCCTTTCCACATACCAAGTTCTTGCCTTTAAAAGAACCTAGTAAAATGCTCAAATGAAGAGGGATCTGTCTGCAGGAAGGAAATCTGCCCTCCCCATCCACGAGACTGTGATGTTGGAAAATTAAACCTCCCACTTCAAGCTCTATGAGTCTGCTTCCAGAATTTCTAGTATCAAATCAAGCAAGAATATCACAGGGAGACAAATCTATATACTATGGGGATGCTCACAGAAGCCATCACTTCAAGAGCAGAAACCAGAGCAAGGCCATCCTACCTCCACAATTATCTACCTGTGAGTCAGTTTGCTCAGCGCACCAGAACAGGTTCCCACTGCTCCAAACACGCGAGGCACATCTCCAAACCTGCCTCTGGTCAGATGAGCTTATGAAACTCCACAAATGACACATGAAGCTTCAATTTCCGCATCTATCAAATAAGAATGAATAGACATGGGGACCATCCCTAGGATTTACACGCTAATACATGTAAAGCACTCAGACCCATGTCAGGCACATAGTAAGTGCTACATAAAAGTTAACTGCTACTAATATTTCCATTTCTGGAGCATCATCATAGATTTCCATACATAAAACCCACTGCAAAGATATGCAGATAGATTAATCTATCGAGCTTTATGTATTCCAGTCTTTCGCAAACTTACTGGCCACCGGATCCTTTTATCTCCCCATAAAACATTTCCTCTCACTAGGGGAGCTCCAGTCCTACAAAGCTCGCCACGGGACATGATGCTCTGAGCCGCATGTCTCTGCCTTGTTTATTTCCATGGTTCATCCAGTAATCCAGAAGGAGACTTTATTTATATTTTAACCATGAGATGGCAGAAGAAAAGGCAGGCGTATATTAAAGCCATCTTTCCATGTCCGGTTCCTCAACTGGTGAATTGTCCTTGATACTTCCTTTGGAATTTAATTCCAGAGTAATAAGAGGCCTCAGTCCAGGTGGTGTTTTTATGTGTTATTTATACATAAGAAAGGGGCTGAAAGGTCAAGTGAAATGACAATAAAGGGCACCTTGCCCGGACTCTGTGTAAAGAAGCCCAACTTGACCCCACAGTGATAATTAGAAACAACGCAGGCCAGTGAAAACATAATGCCCCAGCGCAGAGCTGGAAGAAAAACAGTGGGAAATTTGTTCATAAAATGACCACAACACAGCCTCTTTCTTTTTCTAGAGACATAACCTAGAACATTAAGTAACACTTCTTTAACAACCAGAACATATTGGTTAGACTAATAGTGACGAAGAGCCTTGATGTCTTAAAGAAATAAAAAATAGCTCACACTTACATAGTTGTAACTATCCTTCATGTATTAACATAATTACCATTTGAGGGAAATACTATTTTTAAAAAAAGATTTTATATTTAAGTAATCGCCACACCCAACATGGGGCTCAAACTCACAACCTGGGGATGAAGAGTCACATTTTCCACCATCTAAGCCAGCCAGGCACCCCAGTACTTTTTTTTAAGTAAGCTATGCCCAAGATGGGGCTTGAATTCACAACCCCAAGATCAAGAGTCTTATGTTCTACAGACCAAGCCAACCAGGTACCCCAAAGTAACCACTTTTATACCCATTTTTCAGATGAGCAAATCAAGGCACCAAACATTCAGTACATTACCCAAGATCACACAACTAGTAAAAGAGGGACTCAAATCAAGAGTTTGGCTCCAGAGGTCATGCTCTTAACCACTATTCACATACATGATTACAGTGAGGTACTTTCAGGTTTTAAAAAGTTGTTACTTATTTCATGACCTGGACTCTTAAAAGGATTGATGTCTACTTCTGACCCTGCAAAATTATTTAGATGAATGTTAACTAAACCTCAGACATTAAGGAACCACCTTCAAAATGTGTCATACTTAAAAACCAGCTTTTATTTATTTCATGTATCTTTAAATAAACACTTTTAACACCCATAGATTCTATTTGAAAGGAAATTTTATTTTATTATTATAAGAGGAAAATCAGTATCATCTACTTTGAGTAAAAGGGAGCCCTAAAGAGAAATGAAATGTCAATAGAAGAATGTTATTAATTTCTAGGTAAAAACGTCATGTGCAGAGGGTCCAAGACTTAAGTTCTCTCTCCTTTCTGAAAAGGTAGATCAGCAACTGCTAAAAGATGGTAAAGACTCACTGGCACCAAAATGAGACTGTCTCTCAAAATAATCACACCCACTGAGAGTGAATTGTAAGGGGGGGTGACCACCTTACCTTAATATTCATGTCCAGTTAGTGCTGATCTCCTCACATATCAAGGTTGGTGCCATACTTCAGAAAGAAAAAAAAAAACTGCTTCAAAGAGCATTAAGAACTAGAGATGTCACAAATACAGATTTATTTGCTAATAAATCAAGTTGCCTCTGTAAGTTTTAAGCATAATGAGAAACCACAGAGATAAATGTAAAGTACTGCTTCTAGATTCAATCACTCAACGGTAAAACGATGTGCTGAGGGAGACCTGGCCTGCTGGCGGGTGTGCCTGCAGAAAAGGACTTGTGGTTTCGCCATGACCACAAGAACAACCCCAGCCAAGAACGTGACACAGGTTCAAGAAGAGGGAAGGGCCGTAGGCTGCAACTGTGACTTGTTAGGGACCAAATCAAGGGAAGAAAGGGAGCTGCGTCTGCACGGTGAACCAGCAAGGCCACATGTGGTGCTCAGGAAACACTATGGAACCCAGCATCCTTTCCACAACAGGCCATCGGCAGTGGTGAAAGGTCTGAAAATTCAGCCATTGGAGGAATATTACCAACCTATTTAAAACCACGACTAAGTGCCTCCAGTATACATGACACCCCCTACTCTGTTCTACTTTTTGTCCACGCGTTTTCACCTCCTAACATACAACGATCATTGCTTTTTCATGAATTAATTGTCTCTCTCTCTCTCTCTTTCCACAAGAACAAAGGTATTTTACTGTTTTGATCACCGATACCCGACTGCACACAACGGTGCCGAGCCCTTAAGAGATGCTCAGGAACCTGAATGAATTGCTGAATAATTTCATAAGAATTGTGGTCGCTTACAACCAGGAAAGAGAAAGCTTCAGTGAAATGCAATGCACTATTTATTTTTTTTTAAAGATTTTATTTATTTATTCGACACAGAGAGAGAGATCACAAGTAGGCAGAGAGGCAGGCAGAGAGAGGAGGAAGCAGGCTCCCCACTGAGCAGGGAGCCCGATGCGGGCCTTGATCCCAGGACCCTGGGATCATGACCTGAGCCACCCAGGCACCCGCAATGCACTTTTTAAACATTCGAATGATTATTTCCATCTCATGGCGATTCAACGTGCAGATTCTGGAAAGAGAGACACAGGTTTGAATCTCAGACCTGCCACGGATAAGCAGCTACACTCTGAGTATTTGGATGACCTCAATTTTCACAGAGATACCTGGAGAGATGGAGAACCCAGTCATTTGAGACTAGAGATCATATTACAAGAGGGTAAAAGCAATTCTTTCCCAGGATTACTGTGGCACTGAGGAAGATAATGTGTGGAAAAGAGCTTTTAAAACTGCTGATCTCAATGCCTCATTATCCACCCTCATTTATGGTTATTAGACTCTCAGTCATGACGCTTACTACTGCGTATGGAACTCAGGATGATGGCGGGAACGACCGGTATGAACACCAAAGAGCCAGCTGGGTACAACTTCCCCCAAATCTGTGTTCAGTGCCTTGACATTAGTCACTTCTTATTGGCCTTGGTGGGAGTATTTACACAATGGAAATTGGCAAACTGCAAATTAATGTTCCCTGCCCAAAGCAGGTTAACCATTAACCAGGAAACCACGTAACATGGATCACACTCAAGAACAAAATGAAAAGTAACAGCGTGTAAGAACAAACTCAGAGGCCAGAGAGTTCTTCACTTTGGCACCATGGCATATGTATAAACAGGAACTGGACAACATCAAAGGTCAGGAGCCTGCGACATGGAGTCAACGCACTTATTTCTCCACTGGACGCTAAGGGCAGGAATCCAAACTGCCCACCTCTCCCCTCTCCCCGATGGCCACTGTAGCAAGCCTGTTGCATATGGTAGCAATTCCACGGTTTCCCTCAACCCTCGTGACTCTTACATTCTAGAACACACATTAATCTACATGAGGCCTAATTTCCATGGTTCTGATCACTAGAGAAAATGGGTCAATGCCTTCTTTTAAGTATGACAGGGGTCCTAAAACCTACCTTTCAAATAAAAATGCAACAATGGGAGCTATCCCATAAGGAAAAACACACTTTGCAGTGTGTTCTTATCATTCCAGCCTCCAGGAAAAACAGTGAAATCAGTTTGTTCTTCAGAAGGATCCTGAAAATGACTGAGACAGCTTTAATTAATGATGTAATTAGCATGAGTTTTCAGAGATACAAAGATAATGGGTGGGCGGGACATGGGTTATCACTGATGCCTTTCAATGTAGTCAGTGAAAAAAAAAAGCCTCTGAGAGTGGACCTGTTAGTGGGACATCGTCCTCCAACCTCTCTATACTTTGTTCATCTTTCTCCTCAATGTAACCAACAATTCATTTCATACAGAATCCTCTCCCAAACTGACAAAAACCCAGCCACCACACAGAGAACATGGATGGAAACATAATATACATACCAATAATTCAATGTAATCCACATAGGATACTGAATAAGTCTACCTCAAGTAACGGATACCTTTCCATGCTACAAATATAAAGGTGAAAAACTAAAACAAATCATCACAAACAAGATATCACAAACCACAAACCAAGAAGCCTCAGAGCAAACCATCCTAAAGGCAGTAAGTAGTTCAGGGTGAGAAGCTGGACACACCAAAAGGCTACAAAATGCAAGGAGGGCTAGGTTAGAAATCCTGGGTTCTAGTCCATTCTTTGAGGTACTAATGGATAACTACTTACTTTGGCCAAGCAATTAGACAAGTGGTAGTTTCCTCTAATCAACACAAGGGGAAAATATGTCTCTTGTGTACCTCATACCTATCCTAGAAGAGGAAATTGCTTAAAAAATGACAATGTACACTCTTTAAAAACAAACTCTGAGTAACGAAAAAGTATATAGTACCTGTATCTAACACAGACATCAGGTTTTCCCAACTGCATTTTGGTCTTCCCTGTTAGCTTCTCTGAGTCACATGGACTCAGAGTATTTATCAAAAAGACCACACATATTCTTGTGTTCTGTTTGACTTCAAGTTATATTACAGGGTAAAAAACAGGTGATGCGTTTTTCCCCAGGACATATAAAAATTTGCCATTACATGTAGATTTGAACCCAATTTTGCACTAGATACAGTGAAAATCCCACTTATATTTTCTTACAATTGATTTTTCATTGTACTATAACTAGTGTAAGTGTATATATATATGTACGCTCATAGAAGAGCCTTATGACAGTAATTAAGCTGTATTTTAAAACACATTCTTGCGCACCTGGGTGGCTCAGTCGGTTCAGTGACTGCCTTCAGCTCAGGTTATGATCCTGGAGTCCCAGGATTGAGTCTGCATCAGGCTCCCTGCTCAGTGGGGAGTCTACTTCTCCCTCTGACCCTCCCCCACTCGCGTGCTCTTTCTCAAATAAATAATAAATCGTTAAAAAATTTTAAAAATAAAATAAAACACATTCTCATTGAAATACCACCACATGTAAAAATACTTCGTTAAAACTTGAAGTGGCCAAATATTCCAGAAAATAAATGAGAGATAAATCAAGAGATTAAGAAGCCAAGCATTTGGGAATAGAAAGAAACCTCATTAAATTATCTTTTTGTTGACACAAACCATTATAAACATTTCAAAAGATCTCACTAAACTATTTTTTTCAGCTAAGAATGCCTCCAACTTTTAATCTGATTGGTACATATTTTTTTTTTGCTAATTTTCTCTTCCCTTTTTTTAAAACAACTCAAAACCCTTGTTTTCAAGGTTTTTGAAACCTTTGTTTCAAAATCCACACCTGTGGATTATACTCTATTCTGATGATTTCATTATATTGTTCAAGGAGGAAGTATTTCAGACATCGTGATCCTAAATTATATGTGGCAAATAAAGACATCAGAATTGCCACTTGTATTCAGCCCAAATCCCGAGACAATGCTTGAGTTTACACTGCCGGACAGACGGACATTTCTTCTTGCTTCCTTTAGTCTTTCAAATGCATATTTACAGGTGATGATTTGGAATAGCCATGAACAATCACTTTCTTTATAGATGTCATAAAAATACTCTCGGGGCCAAGGACAGACTGCCCAAAGAAGGGTCACATTGGCATGAACACTGAGTTTAAAAATAAAAAAAATCGAACCCCAGCCAATTCAGGAAAAGCTCTTTACCTCCTACCTCAACTGCCTAAAAAAGAATTTAGATAATCTTCTCCAGGAAGAGAGCTATCACCATAGATAATTGCATCTTACTAAGAACTAGGGATGGTAGACAGAGAGGAAGCGAGCAAGGCCTGTTTGATCAAAGTCCTCTATGTCCCACTGTTTCTGAGCGGCCCACAAACATCTGTTTCCCAAACATTAACTCTTTTTCATCTTCCTGTGAATTGCATTCTCTCCCTTTGAAGTCCTCTACCAGGCCCCTACCCCGTTCTCCTTAGGTCGGAATGACATTTCTACCCCATTAGGGCTGTCTTTAGAGTTTCTGGGTCTGTGTGGATTCTCCATACGGACGCACACTATTAAATTTGATTTTCTCCTGTTAATTGTCTCACGTCAATCTGATTCTCAGTTCAGCTAGCAAAACCTCGAGGGGCAGGATATTCTAGCTCTCTGACAGTACATTACCAGTATAATGTCTGATTTTGCCTTCTAGGATGTATAATAAGGTACTACTTTACTCTAAAATACTAAAGCTCTTGATAGTAAAATTTATAAACCAGGATCTAAGTGGTAATAAGGGAGAGGAGGGAAATCACATTCATAGTTTTATTATCAACGGCTGCTTTGTAGACTAAGAGGTTCAGGATTTGCTGCCTCATAGAGCTAAGATAACACATTCTGTTCTCTAAAACAGGTTCTCTCCTATGGTAGCACACGCCTTCAAAATACCTGTTCCACAGGCTCCTTCTTCAGACCCTAATCTTCCCCTTCAGCATATTCCCCTGGGCAGACATATGCCATCTAGAGAGGAGTGTGCGCCTGGTGTCCCTGGAGGCCCTCCCCACAGGCGATAGGTGATTGGCTCAGGAAGGGAAGGCTGAGCGAGGCTCTACCAATCAAATTCTCTCTTTGAGGGGAAGGAGAACAAAGAGCCTCCCTGGGACTAAAACTGTACATTGATAAATTAGAGGGCTGTAGGCCTCCCGAATAACACCCCATCAATGGAAAATCAGAAAAAGATTATCTGCAGAGAAAGCCATTCAAAGAAGAGATGAAGTACCAGTCCTCACAACTTTCTGCTCCAGTTCCAGACCCTTCCTGAGGCCCTATTCCCATCTTACCCTGGGGTTTCAGGAGACATTCCCTGTTCCATAGAATAAACTCCCCTTCCTGCTGTGCTACCTGTTACTTGCAGCCAAGTAACCTGATCTGTAATTAAGTTTAGGTAAAGCAGGGGGCCGTATTATTCTATATACCAGTCATCATTTAGTTAACATTTCTATCTTTTCAACATTTTAATATTCAGTGGTATGGATGATATGAAAAATGATACAATCACACCTGCCTCTAAGTAGCACCTAACCAAATATTCCACTGAAAACTGGGCACCCAGAAAAGGTTATATGCATGCATCTCTCAGTACTAGTTAAACTGTGTAAATAAGTATGGCTGTAAGCGTGTCATTCACGGCTAAACTCAGTCAGTGCGGTTACAAACACCACGCTCATTTCCTGGAGTCCAGAGAGAATGCAAAAATGGTTGATATGTAAGTTCTCTACTTCTGTGTAACAAATAACTCCCAAGTATAAAAGCCTCAAACAACAATAAGCATTTATCATCTCGCAGGGTTTCTGTGGGTCAGGAATTTGGAAGCAGTTTAGTGAGGTGGTTCTGGCTCAGGGTCTCTCAAGTCGTTGCAGTCAAGAAGTTGGCCAGGGCTACAGGCTTGATGGAGTCTAGAGGATCTGCTTCTAAGATGCTTCCTCATATGGCTGTTGGCAAGAGACCTAGGTTCCCCATCATGTGGCCAATTCCAGAAAGCTGCCTATCTATCCTAATACAACAGACGGCTTACCCCAGAGAAAGTAATCAAAAAAGGCAAAGTGGGGGCACCTGGATGGCTCAGCCCATTAAGCTACCAACTCTTGATTTCAGCTCAGGTCTTGATTTCAGGGTTGTGAGTTCAAGACCCACATACATACATACATGCATTAATGAATGAATGAACAAATAAATGGCAAAGCGGAAGCCCCTATGTCCTTTAAGACCTACCTTTGAGAGTGACACACTGTCACTTCTACAAAATCCTATTGGCTCAAATGTCAGTCCTACTTGGTGTGAGAGGGCGCTATTATGAGGGCATGAATATAAGGAGGTGAGAATTGTTGAGGTACAGAGGGCGTCTTGAAGGAGGGCTACCATAACAGGTTATATATCAGAATATATATGCATGGAAACTCTTCAATTAATATCAAATATAGTGCTTGGAATAAAGGAGGAAAGGAGGAAGACGTCTTGGATGAGCCCGTGTTTATTAGCTATTCATGGTAGTGAAGAAAATCCAATAGGGTATAAAACATGCTCCTGTTCCTTCCAAGATTTGAGTCTAGGCAAGAAGCTGAGACTTCCACATGGAATAATTAGAAAACAATGTGGGTGACAATCTGATTCTAAATCCAATACAGGTTCAGAAAAGGAAGAAAAGCAATAGCATGGATGAATTAAGGAAAGGTCTTCCTCTACTCTTCACAAACAAAGGCTTAACTTGAGTTAGTATCTTTTTTGTTTTTTAGAGAAAGAGAGAGCAAGAGCTCACATGCACGCAGGAGCAAGGGGTGGGGGGAGCCGAGGGAGAGAGAGAATCTTTTTTTTTTTTTTTTAAGATTTTATTTATCTATTTGACACAGAGAGAGAGATCACAAGTAGGCAGAGAGGCAGGCAGAGAGACAGGGAGAGGAGGAAGCAGGCTCCCCGCCGAGCAGAGAGCCTGATGCGGGCCTCGATCCCAGGACGCTGAGATCATGACCTGAGCCGAAAGCAGAGGCTTTAACCCACTGAGCCACCCAGGCGCCGGGGAGAGAGAGAGAATCTTAAGCAGGCACCACAATCAGCATGAAGCCAAAATCGGGGTTTGATTTCACAGCCCTGAGCTCATGACCTGAGCCAAAATCAAAAGTCAGCCGCTTAAAGGCACCCTTAAGTTAGCATCTTTAACCACTTATTTTATAGACTACAGGTAGGACTTCTTCCAAATGTTCACTTGATGTTAAGCAAGTGATTTATCAGGTCTAATGGATCAGTAAGTGTAAGAAAAAGGCTTGCAACCTCTTTCAGGGTTGAGCTTCCAAGATTTCCACTGGAGTGGTGAGATCAGCATCAGGTCATGATCTCAGTGTCATGGGACTGAGTCCCCGTTCCTCCACCCCAGCCCCCCACCACCACCCCCTGCACTCCAAGCAGAGTCTGCCTGTCCCCCTTCCTCTGCTCCACCCCCTGCTCCTGCACTACAGCTCTCCTCTCTCTAATAAAGAAACTCTTAAAAAAAAAAGAGATTGGAACCTAATTATACGACCAAGTTCCTCTTCTTGTGGGCAACTTTTTTATTAAGGTTTTATTTATTTATTTGAGGAGGGGAGGGTAGAGGGAGAGAGAGAACCAGATTTCCCACTGAGCACAGAGACTGACATGGGGCTTGATCCCAGGACCCCGAGATCATGACCTGAGCCGATGCAGAAGCTTAACCAACTGAGCCACACGGACATCCCTTGGGCTCCTTTCTTGATGCTAGATTGCTGGGCTGACAGAAAATACATTTTTTTTAAAGTCAGGGGTATCACACAGGGATCATCAAAATTATCCTATGAGCAAACACCAATAAGGAATCTGCACCAATTTGATCTGCATTCTACAAGTATTTATGTAACACCAATTATTATAAGCTAGTCTATATAATTGGGCTGGGTACTAGGCACATGGTGAGAACAAGACAGCTACCAGTCCTCCCGCCTACAGTGTTTCAGTTTATCAGGAAAGAGGAGGAAAAAAATGTTTTTTTAAATTCTCATAGAGGAATGATAAGTGCTACTATGACAAGGAAACCAAAGGGAACAGATCACAGAGAAGAAATGCTATTTCCCTAAATCTAGGCTATGGGCAAAGAAGGACACCCCGATTAAATGACAATGAAGCTAAAATCTGAAGAATGTGTAGGAGTTAGCTAGAAAAAAAATAGGTAAGAACTAATATTCTAGGTAGAGATAAATAACATGTTTTCAGGCCAAAAGCTAGAGAACAAGAAGGGCTTAAGGAACTGAAAGTGTAGGAATTAGAATGTACAGTGAAAGGGGGCAAGTGGAAATGGGAGAGAGCCTTGTTTTGGCAGATTGAATTCCCTGCAGCAAATCCAAACAGGGGGTGGAGTCTGTTTCCTCACCCCTTGAATTCTGGCTGGCCTGGAACTTGCTTTGAGACCAATTAAATATGATGATGGTGACCTCTACATCTTGGGCATCAAGGGACCTTGCCTGCCCACCTTTGCTCTTTTGAAATGCCATCCTAAAACCACCAGATGTGGAAGCCAATGTAGCCTAATGGAGGACAAGAGCCCACGTGGAAGAAAACCGACATGCCCCAGTGGCAGCCAGAACCAAAGGCCAGACGCACAAGGGAGACCACCTTGGACCTCCTAACCCAGTCACCCTCCCAGCTGGACACAACATATGAGGGAGCCCACGTGAAACCAGCCCAAGAATTATCTGGCTAACCGAAAACCTCATGAGAAATAACAGATTAGGGGCGTCTGGGTGACTCAGTTGGTTAAGTGTCTGCCTTGAGCACCAGTCATGATTTCAGGGTCCTGGGACCAAGTCCCACATTGGGCTCCCTGCTCAGTGGGGAGTCTGCTTTTCCCTCTTCCTCTGACTGCCACCCCCCTACTTGTGCTCTCTCTCTCTGTCAAATAAATAAAATCTTTTTTAAAAAAAAGGAAAGAACAGATTATTGGCTTTTTCTTAAGCCAATAAACTGTGGCATCTTTGTTAGGCAGCAAACAGAAAGAGGCCAGGTCATGGGGCTCCAGGTGAAGGACACTGATCTTCATCCTGAGATCAATGGAGAGCCAAGGAAGGGTTTTATGAATGGAAGAACATAATCCTAATCCATGAGTACCACAGCAATAGTACCTAGGCCAACAAGCTCTCCAAAAGCCTAAAAAATCTTATAAACATGGTGGCAGGAAGAGGATGGATTAAGAAATACAAAATGAGGGGCACCTGGGTGGCTCAGTAGGTTAAACTCAGGTCACCATCTCAGGGTCCTGGGATGAGTCCCACATTGGGCTTCTTGCTCACCAGCGAGTCTGCTTCTCCCTCTCCCTCTTCTCCTCCCCCGGCCTATGCTCTGCTCTCTCTCACTCACTGCCCCCTCTCAAATAAATAAATAAATAAAATCTTAAAAAAAAAAAAAAAAGAAATACAAAACGAAAATGGCAGAATCAGAATGCACTCATGCTTCATTAGATGCCTGCAAATCAATTCTCATGCAGTTACATATATTATTTTTCATCTGGAAATATTTAATTCAAATGTTTGAATAAAAATCAGACATTTTTTATCTGATTAGTCACAGAGGGGGGACTCTCCAAAATACCTTACTCCCTCACTGTCTTTAAAAGGCAAAGGTGGAAACAGAAGTGTTCACAAGTGAGTAGCAAGAAACAGATAAAAAGGCTCACCCCAATAACAGGCGGATCCATCAGTACAGCAAAGAAGAAATCGTATTTGCCTTGTGAGCCAAAGATAAAATAAAGAAAATTCAGCAAAATTTCAGTGAAACTACTTTAAAAAAAAAAGGTCTCTTCTTAATTTTCTCTAGATGGTATCTTTCATCCTGATGATAAGCAAGTTTCTACAGCTTCCCAAAAATCAAAGCCTATACCATTGTGGGTAGAACAGCAAGAGAATCTCATCAGAAAAGTCCACTAGCAAAAGGGAGGAAGACCTGTATTCTGGAATCTAAATCCCAACAGCCAGTTATTACTACTGTTTGAGATTTCCAAGAGCCATCAAAAGAACGGCAAGCCAGACAAATACCTTGAAAATGTTTTCAGCCAGTTTGGAGACCCCAGCCTGCCCCTCCTTGTCATATCTCCCTTGCCCTTTTCCCTCAAATTTCGAAGACCTGCAGGCATTGTCTGTTTTGAATGGCAGTGTGCAGTGTCCAACTAAGGAAATCCCCTCCTTCCCCAGCTGGCTCACCAGGAAATTGTTTGGAAGTCAGCTTTTTCCTGGAGGTAGCCGACTGCCCACAGGGAGAGAGAGGGAGGATGTCTCTGCAGCTGAGAGCACTCCCCGGGCTAGCCGATTCGTAGACAATTCATGTGGTCTGACCACATGGCCACAGGCAGTCTTTGTAGCACGAGACACCTGCGTACATTCTGTGTGCTTGCTTTGGTACACAAGTACAAGTACAAACCACAACTCACTCTCCCTCACCTGCTAAAAGAATTTTTAGGTCGCACGTTTTTGTTGTTGTTGTTGTTGTTCTTTAAAGATATTATTCATCTACTTGACACAGAGAGAGACAGCAAGAGAGGGAACACAAGCAGGGGGAGTGGGAGAGGGAGAAGGGAGGAGGTTTCCGGCTGAGCAAGGAGCCCAATGTCTGCCTCGATCCCAGGACCCTGGGATCATGACCTGAGCCTAAGGCAGAGGCTTAATAATGACTGAGCCACCCGGGCGCCCAAGGCCACACATTTTGTTTTACTTTATTATTTACTTCTAAACTTCTGACAAATGGGGGAGCTACAGCAAAGGGTGATGTTTTATTCAAAGAAGGGAGAGGAGATAGATAATTAAACCTCAAAATTAAATAAGATTTTTACCTAAAGGACACTCTTCTGATTACTTTAGCTCAAAGAGTTACAAATAGGTTCAGTCAGGCTATCAGTCAATTCAGTGAAACACACACACACACACACACACACACACACACACACACAGAGGCAATTTTTTCTGTTTAATTTTATTTAATATATTCAGTGCTTTGGTTTTTTCATTTTGTTTTATTTTTTACAAAAAGAGCTGCTGTCAGAAGCAAAAGAATACAGACCGAAATAATATTCTTCCAAGGACAAAATATTTAACCAGATACCCTGACCTCATGAAATATATTGCATATTTTAAAGAAAAGAAGTATATTTCATATTAAATGTCAGTACCATCACCCTACCTCTCAAGTTCAAATACATACAAGGCAAACAAACTTCTGGCTATTGAGAATTTTTTTCAATTACCCAAGTTACAAATAAAAATAGAGCTGCCATGAGAAAAAAAATGAACCATTTCTTTCAATCTAGCTTAGTTAACTTAAGTATGACTCAGAGGGGAAATTCTGAAGCATGCCTCTTTAACAAAGGCTCTGTTCTCACTACTTCAGGTACTAACTACACAGAGGCTTGAAGTGGACAAGATGACCACCCTCTGGACGTCCCCCTTCAGTCTTCTGATGACATTGTTCACAAGACAATCTCCCCACGAGTCACATTCACTGAGACCTTTTCCTCTTCTGCATTGAGACAAGACAATTTGAAGCCCAGAAAGAAATAAATTCAAGTCACCAGCATACACCCCTATGAATGCAGATGGCTTATAATGAATGTAGGTAGACATCCTAATTATCTAGGGCCTGAAGATGTACTTGTTCCTTGAGGTAACAGCGACATGAAATTTATTTATAGTTTTCCTAAGACTCATTAAACATGTCCTGAAATGAGACCATGTCACTGAAATCATTTTACTATGGTAGGCAGGGAGGGCAGGGGTTGTGGAGGAAACCAGTACTCAAAGGCAAGAATGAGGTTCTGCCTGCTGTCTTTGTAGGGAAGGGCCGGGCATGTTTTTTACTGAGGATGCAGTCATGTAGGTAAACAGCAAGAACGCTCTTCTGATGTTATATCCTGTCCTGCTTAACTCATTAATTTAAAGAGACTCTAGGCCACTAGAGTAAACACTAGCATTAGTAATTCTTTTGTGACCGCCCCTCAAATCATTTCATTATGGCTATGTAGCTAAAGAGAAAAATATAAACCAGTCTGCTAATACTTTAAACTAACACACATCACATATCTACTGGTGTACTCAGATCATCAATGAAATATACTCTTTTGAACTTGTGGCCCAACAGCTGGATATGAAGTCTTTTTATTTATTTCCCTATTTTAAAATTGCCTTTTGCAAGTCCTGCGGATTTCCACATGTCTATTATTATGGGCAGGAAAACCAATGTAATAGCAAACTGTATGATCTTTACTATTAAAAAAACATACAAACTATGTTTTACCACCAAGATTATTATTTCCTAATCTTTGATGTTGACAAGGGGGGTGGGGGAGATATCAATAACCAAAGAGATCACCAATGCTAATTCTGGACAAATTATAAAGAGTTAAATGTAGACAGCTATAAATGATCTTGAATTATAGACAGACATAATAACAAAAAAGTATCCCAAAGAAACACTGTCAAATATTTGTAAAAACGGGTTCATTTTCTAACTTCAGAGAAAATATTTCTGGGATGAATATTAAATTATGAGCTCATTTGAATTATTCAGTAGGAGTAACACAGGCAACATAAAATACCATCTCCTACATTCCCATCACTCAGATCGTGTCTGATCTTCTCCAGAATGTGTCCTCTACACCTAAAACCTTACAAGAAATAAAAGGGTGATTGATCTGGGTAGTAAAAAGACTTAAACAGTCACAGTACCAAGTAGTTTGGGCATAATGAGGATTTGGAAACAAAACTGACATTCCTCATATTGTTTGAACATTAGTAAGCAGATTATGGCCACTTGATAAATGGTCATTCATAGTATTACTAAGTTTCTGGATCGTTTTGCAATCTCTGGAGATACAGGAAGAATAAAATGAGGAAGAGGAATCTTAAGAGACTAAAATGAAAAGATCAGGGGAGAATCTTGAAGCATCAGGGTGGTGGAGGCTTCAATTTCTCTAAATGTTGTCTATCCTACCTCTGTGTCTCTTAGTAAGAGGCCTTCCTCATCACTGGCAACCAGATGCAAGGACATGGGCTAGGCAACCAGCAGGGAGGGGAGATCTTTTTTTTATTTTTTTTTTAAGATTTTATTTATTTATTTGACGGACAGAGAGATATCACAAGTAGGCAGAGAGGCAGGCAGAGAGAGAGGAGGAAGCAGGCTCCCTGCCAAGCAGAGAACCGGATGCAGGACTCGATCCCAGGACTCTGAGTTCATGACCAGAGCCAAAGGCAGAGGCTTAACCTACTGAGCCACCCAGGCGCCCAGGAGGGAAGGTCTTAAAACACCACAGTACATCCACGAAGTTCTCCAAACCTCATTTCTCTTGACCCCAAGCAAAGCAGGGCTCACAGAGAAACCGACCCGAAGAATGGCCACACAAAGAATTTACTCTTCATACCATGCTTCAACAAGGAATTAGAGAAGTCCACAGTTTCTATACTTCTGGGACTGTTTTCTCACCTTTAAAAAGGTGACATTTTGATTTTACTGGAAATTATGAATAAGCAAGACAATACATGCGACCATTTATGACACTGCCCAGCCCAGAGACAACCTAACACATATTAACCATGATTTAGTTTGTTTGTAGCACATTTCAGCGGATCTTCCAATACCTCACAAACACCAAACCTGAAACAGCCCCCTCTTACTCCAAAACTCAATGATTAGAGAAAAACCTAAGTACCACAATTCTTCTGGCAACTGATGCCATCTTTTGCCTCTTCTCTCCACTACAGCTCCCCCAGCAAAACATTTGTAATTGGTCATGAGAACAGATCCAAGAGAAATAATTTTAATGGAAGCAAATCACAAAGAATTGGAATTCTAGGGCGCCTGGGTGGCTCAGTGGGTTAAAGCCTCTGCTTTCGGCCCAGGTCATGATCTCAGGGTCCTGGGATCGAGGCCCGCATCGGGCTCTCTGCTCCGCAGGGAGCCTGCTTCCCCCTCTCTCTCTCTGCCTGCCTCTCTGCCTCCTTGTGATCTCTCTCCCGCTGTGAAATAAATAAATAAAATCTTTAAAAAAAAAAAAAAAAAAAAAAAAATTTAAAAAAAAAAAAAAAAAAAAAAAAGAATTGGAATTCTACTGCCCTTAGTCTAAACCAAGATGGTTCACTAACAGAGAATTGCCCCAAATTGCTCCAAAGCAGGCTTTCTCAGCCTTGGCATGGTTTGCATTTGTGGGTGAGTAATTCCTTGTTGGGGGCAACTGTGCTGTCTACTGTAGGATGTCTAAGCAGCATCTCTGGCCTCTCCCCTCTAGATGTCAACAGCACCCTCCCAGTTGTGACAACCCAAAAATGTCCAGACATTGCCAGATGTCTCCTGGGGACAACACTAACCCCACAGAGAACCACTGCTATGCTAAAACCACTGAAATGAGAGCCAGGGCTCTGAAGTACTTGGGTGTGTCTTCTCTCATGAGTGAATAAAATAACCTTTTCAGAAATAAAAAGTGTCCCCCAATGGCTTTGGGGAATTAAAGGAAGACTACTAACTTTCTTAGAAAATGCCACTTTATAGGGGAGAGAAAACAACTTTCCTTCTACCCTTCTTGGTTCTTGGCTGGAGCTCTGTAACAAAACATGAACAAGAGAAACATATTCAGACTTAATATAAATTCTGCATGACCACCCGGTGTCTTCATTGGGAAATAAATCCCAAGAAATGGTTAGATCTGAGCATTTCTTACTCTACATTTGATAAAGGGTGGAAAGGTGTGGGCAAACGTGACAAGCTAAGGGTGGTAAACTGGGGGAAACTCGGCAAGGCCTGTTAATATGAATTCCTCCTAGCGTCCCTTCTCCTTTCGGCAGGTATAGGAAGGGCATCTTGAACACCATATCAACTGTCTCCGGGGAAAATCACCAAGTCCCTCCTGCACCTGCCATTTCTTAAACCCCTTAAACTCAAAATATGCACTATGCTAAGGTGTCCTATTTTGGGGTAGTGAATCCTGAACCCCAACACCCTCCTCACCTGTAGCTGGGAGCCTCACCACTCGGCATGTTGGTATATACACAGTACAGTCTGTGCAAGTGCTACTTTTACAAATGGATTATCCCATCTGCAGGAAAGAGAGGAAGAAAACCAGCAAAAGAAATAATCCTGACACTAGAGAAATGTTCACTCAAAAAACAAAAGTATTCCTTACAATGGATGACTTGCCATTAATTACATGCAGTGGCCAGATAGCCACGAATGAGCAAATAATAACTTAAGACATTTTATCCATGTTCCAGAAAACTATGTTATCTTTTAAAAGCCCTTAAACAGACAGATGATCATTCTAGGATCTGAACATAATTTGCGTTGTCCCCAAGCCCCATTACCATGGGGCCAGAAAACATTTGGCGCGATCCCAACTCTAATGCAATATGGTTGGCTTCTCTTCTCCTTTTGGTCTTTAATTGCCCTTATTAAATGTGAGGTCAAAGTTATTATTAAATGTGAGGTCAAAGTTATAATTATTACTGTCACTTTCTGATTTTACAGTCAATTATAACATAGAGAATGTTAGCAAGTACTTCACTTTCCCATCTATAAAATGGGGATGATTACAGCACACATACCCTGCAGCATTGTTATGAGGACCAATTAGTTCATATTTGTAAAATGATCACAATAGTGGTAGCACATATTAAGTACTAATATGTGCTTATTAAATAAAATTAATATTGCTCTATTATTTGAACAAGAAATCACGTTTATGCTTGCATTCATATATCAAATTGGCTATGTTTTTGTGCTGTTTTGGTTTTCGTTTAATGGGAGGAGACACAGAAAGAATCTTGTGAAAAGTACCCTTCTGGACTCCTGGATGGCTTGGTGGGTTGAACGTCCAACTCTTGATTTGGCTCGGGTCATGGTCTTACTGTCTTGGGATAGAACCCTGAGTTAGGCTCCTTGCTCAGCAGGGGGTCTGCTTGAGATTCTCCCTCTGTTCCTCCCCATCCCACCCCGCACATGCTCTCTCTCTCTCTGGAATAAATAAATAAATCTTGGAAGGAAGGACAGAAGGGAGGGAGGGAGGAAGGGAAATGTAGCCTTCTGTCTCTGAGCTCTCAAGACACAAACACTTTGAAAAATAGTTTTGCAGGAAACATGAATTGTGTTCTTATATACATATGTATATGTAAAGTCTGGTTATACATGAATTCCATGACCCACAATCATGAATCTTGTCCTAGAATTTGAAAAACACCCCTTTAGGTGAGTATCTCCCAGAGACTGTTCTGTAGAAAAGTAATTTTAAGAGATATTAAAGCAAGGATTCTAAGGTCAAATAAATTTGGGAAACAGTTTATTTTATATACTTGAATAACAAGTCTTAAGAAAGGTATTAATTCTGTAGAACTCAGAAGGCCCCAAACTTACATGGGAACTGGGATCTTCTTTATTTCTGTTGTAAAAGATTAGAATCATGTAGCTTGAGGAGTCATAGCTAATTTTTATATTTCTCAAATGAAGGGGGAAAAGAATTCCCAGGGAGAAACATTCTTCTTGCCTCAGTCTCAAGGCACTGAGCCCTCCTGCCTAACTCAAGGGAAGTAATTAGGAATCCTTGGTCATCACCAGTAAGTAGTTTTGCAATTTCTTAGTAATATTTAATGAAATGTGACCTGGAATGATTTTTCCCTCAAAAAGGAATGTACTTGGTAAGCAAGTAAGACAGCAGAGATTGAAAGTGCTATATAAATTCTAATGGCTTCCAGGGTGCCTGGGTGGCTCAGTGGGTTAAAGCCTCTGCTTTCGGCTCAGGTCGTGATCTCAGGGTCCTGGGATCGAGGCCCGCATCGGGCTCCCTGCTCAGCGGGGAGCCTGCTTCCCCCTCTCTCTGTCTGTCTGCCTCTCTGCCTCCTTGTGATCTCTCTCCCTCTGTGAAATAAATAAATAAATAAATAAATAAAATCTTTAAATTCTAATGGCTTCCAAAAGTCCTTTTATTTTTTGACTCCTTCACCCATTTATCCAGTCATCTATTAAATATTTATTGACCATCTACTATGTGCCAGACACTGCACTAAGGTGCCAGAAATACTTAGGGATGGCATATGCCCCCATTTTATTGAAATATCATTGACATATAAGATTGTAGTAGTTTAAGATACACAACATAATGATTTGGATATATGTATAGATCACAAAATGATCACCACAGTAAGTGAACTGCATCACCATATATAGTTAACAATTTTTCTAATAAATAAATAAAGTTGGGGCACCTGGGTGGCTCAGTTAGTCATTGGACTCTTGATTTCGGCTCAGGTCATGGTCTTGGGATTGAGGCCGCGTCAGGCTCCAGGCTCAGCGTGGAGTTTGCTTGTCCTTCTCCCTCCCCCAAGTTTGAGCACATGCTCTCTCTCAAATAAATAAACATTTTAATAAAGTCTTATAAATAACTAACAATTTTAAAGACATGAAGGGAGCCCTTTAGCCCTTGCTATTTCCACTCTGCAAGAAACTTCTAGAAAGAGCACCCAGCTCACAGAAAGAATAGCTATACATGCCCAAATTATTTTGTAACTTTAAAGAATAATGGGGGAGGGGAAGGGGAATCCGACAGGAGGGAAATGGGTAGGTATACAGAGCATTCCAATTTTGTTGGATAATATTAAAATGTATAACTGAGTAGGGGGTGTCTGGCTGGCTCAGTCAGTAAACCTTGCAACTCTTGATATCAGGGTTGTGAGTTCAAGCCCCATGTCGGGCGTGGAGCCTACTTAAAAATAATAATAATTAAATTTTTTAAACGTTCTCTTACATGTACAAATGGATAAATATGTGTTAAATAATACTGCTGTGGTGAAGTAGGGGAGTATGGATGGATACAGAACTGAACCTAAAATGTCCCTGTTACAATATATATGAAAAGCAACAAGGAAACTAGAAATCCTTGGTGTGTTAGCACAGCAGTTGTCAAGTTTGAGGACACATACAAATCTGCTGGAGAAGACTATTTTAAAATGCCGATTCTCCTGCCTGTCTCCTAGACATTCTGATTCTGAAGGCCTAGGGGGTGCCTGAGAGCCTGTCTTTATAATGACCGCCCAGGAGCTTTGGAGGCCTGTGCTCTGTGCACCAAACATGCATTCAGTGAAAATTTACCGACTACCTCGTACATGCCAAGCTCTGCTCTAGGTGCTAAATCAGAGCAGTAAATAAGGTACACTTGAGAAACAACCATTAGGATGGTAGTAATTTTTCTTTTTGATTCTTTAAATTTAAAATAGGATTTCTCAAATGAATTTGAAAAAAAAATTCAACAGCCAAAACTCCCCCATCTAATTTATTTTTTTACATAAGAGGAAAAACATGAGACAGCTCTGACCTTCAGGTCAGCCTACGGCAGGGACACTGGAAGGGAGTGGTATTAGCTGGCCACACAGGCTACCCGCCACCTGGAGAGGGCTCTGTGAACGAGGCCCTAGCATTTCCTGCCATTACTGAATGCCCTTCCCAGGGAATTAAGGGAGACTACTGGAAACCAGAAATGGTGATGATAGAGAATTAAAAAAAAAAAAAAAAAAAGTGTTACCTCATTTCATAAGAAACACAAATTAAGGAACTTTTAGAAATTGCAGGTCCTTCTCTGCCTCCTTTGGATTTTGATGACCTCTGAACTCTGTGCCAGGTAGAATGTGCTCCCTGCCATTTCTGCATTTTATCATTCATTTCCTCACTTGGCATATTTAAACATCACTACATCCTGTTTTGGTCTTTTATTTTTTCCCCCTTTGGGTACAAATTTCAGCAAGTTTCTCCAGGTTACAGGAAGGCAGAGCCAAGGGTGGAATGAAATTCGGCATGGGTGGGGACAGTCACCAATAGGGACAACTCAATCCTATTTGTCTTGGCAAGGGATTCGGTAAGCTATTGGTTATGTCATTTGCCCACAAGTGGGCAGGCCTCGCTGTTTTGCAGTCATCCATTTCCCAAAAATGGTATCCTGACCACACACACACACACACACACACACACACACACACACACACACTGCACCCCCATCCAGCTCTAGCTCCAGGGTAAGTAGAAAAAACAAGTAGGACCATATACAAAGGAATGAAAAACAGAAAAAATACAATCCATACAGGAAAAAAATGTAAAAATTTAAATACTAAAATATTTGTTCACCTACAGAGTATGAAAGTACAATAAAAAGTGGACAGCCAGAAAATTTTATCTAGCAAATGAGGTTATAAAACACAGCTTTGGAGTTAAATCTAAAATGACAAAACCATGAAAGCTAAGCAGTACCCAAAATTCCACTGCTAAAGTGTTTCATCTCAGGTATTTTATATGAATTAATTTCAATTTACAGCTAAATGTCAAGGAAAATTGGTTTGTTTTCTATATTGTGTTATGTTTGGTGCCCTAAAGCCTTGGGGCCCTGAGTAACTTATAAATAAATAACATTTTATCCTGATTGTTATGTAAAATAATTCCCCAGTTTATGCTTCCTGCATTCCCTAAAGAAAACCCGAATCCTAATGTAGCAAGAGAATTAGATCCATAAGCCCTAGCAAACAGTTCCTGAAAACAAACTGCTAAGATAACAGGTCTGTGTCCTTTTATATTTCTTGTTTTATTTATACTAACTTTGGGATTCAAATTTGTAAAACCCCAAACAAAACATGCAATGGCATAAATATCCCCTAAATATAATTAAGGACCCAGAAAAATCATAATGATCAGCCTAAGGTGGGGGTTTGGGGAGAATAACCAACAGCATTTCTCTTAGTTTCTGGCATAAAATAACTTGTGAGGGTTAAAAACCCCATGTCTATATCTTAAAATCACCAAACGACTACATTGAGATATTTACCATGAAATCATTATGCTCAAATTACACTAATTATAAATTGCACATTTCTGATTAACTGTTGAAGCTTTTAAGTGAAAGCTTTAATCAGCAATACCCTTTTAAAAATACTTCCCAATGCCTGCACTGACAATGTTGAACTTTACCTGAGCCCAGGGCTCAAGGGAAAGAGCCCTGTTCAAGACATGCTACCTCCCTTTTGTGACCCTTCTGTGTTCAGAGCAAGGACTCCATGTAAAGGACCATTCCGTCCTGGAATGTGCTGGGAGAAGACCCACCTCCCATTTTCCTCAATGATTCCCTTGTTTTATAAAACCGTAAGTGTTCTCTCTCTACTTTGAGATTTTCCTCATTAATGCAAGTTCTCCCTATTGCAACAGTCTGAATAAAATGCCAGGTGCATTGTCTCTTCCATTATAAGAGTCCAACCTGCCCAAGTGGCTTTCATGGGAAACAAAGGCAGAAGAAAAATTGCATTTCTTTACTACTTACTTGCAGGCCATTCACAAGTCTTTGAAACGGGCAGAGTGACATTCCTTTCCTTGATGTTAATAATTTGCTAAGGGCCAAAGCCAATCTTAGCCCGACCCCCAGGATCCTGTGAGTCTGCTCTAACATATAAAAATTCCTTTAGAAATTTCCTTTATCTCTAAACACAAGGGGCACCTGGGTGGCTCAGTCGTTAAGCGTCTGCCTTCAGCTCAGGTCATGATCCCAGGGTCCTGGGATCAAACCCCGCATCGGGCTCCCTGCTCAGCAGAGAGCCTGTTTCTCCCTCTCCCACTCTCCCTCCCCCTGCTTGTGTTCCCTTTCTCACTGTATCTCTCGCTCTGCCAAAAACAAACAAACAAACAAACAAAAAAAAAAAACAAAAAAAACCCTTAAAATAAAAAAATTAACCCAAGATATATGTTAGCAATCATTCCCTAAGCGTATGATCCACCAATATACACCTAAAGGGTCTCATGACTAGGGTTTTATTAGACAGTCAAAAATGACCCTTTCCTAACAACAGCTAGGCCCCTCAAGTCCTGGAAACCTTATTTCCCAAATGCCTGGGAGACTTACTCTATCCCTAACACCCTCGCAACTTGAAAGTATAAAATGGGCCACTCCTCATGATCCCAGTGCAGCTCTTTCTGCCCACGGGTCCTGTCCCATGCTTTAAGAAAACCACCTTTTTGCATCAAAGAGTCTCAAGAATTCTTTCTTGGCCATCGGTTACGGACACCAACATCTCTCCCACATCAGTAACTTTGAGATGAGATTAAAATCATTTGATCAGTCTCACTAAACTCCAGCTTGTGTTAGACCCAAGAGTTTGAAAATTCTTGCAAAGTTTAGTAAGGCAAACTCAGAAACATCAAAATCATGTTTAAATTTTAGAAATCTTTTCAAGATAAGAGCACAATTCAAAGTAGCTCAGTTTATTCAACGTATTTGTATTTGCATGTATTCGTCATGTATTCAGTATATTTATAAAATAAACCACTGTGTCACAGCAAAGCCATCCATCCTCAATCCATGCATTTAGAAAAGCCATATATGCCTAGAAATAATATTAAAGCAACAGCTTGATTAAAATTTAAACTGCTGGAAGTTGTTGTGTTTTTTTTTTTAACAATTTGGTATCTGAATTGATTTTAACACCAGAGACTCTCCTAGCAGTCGTTGAAAAAAACAAACCCTACTCGGTGTGTTCACGCAGTTCAGAGCAAAATGATGGCACTGAGTCATTCACACTCCTCCAGCTGCCCACTCCCGACCTAAGAAGATGACAAGTGCTGACTGAATGAAGCCTGGAGAGAACAAGATGCAGAGAAAGCAACTGTCACCCCCTCAAGTTTGTCCTCGCCAGACCTATCATTTGGTATTCTTCAAAGCATTTATCACTTCCTGCACACACTTCCATTGCAGCCGTGATGACATTCGGCGATAAGCTGTTATTCACACAACTCATTAAAATGCAAGTGTGCGTGTGTCCTATCAGATATAGTCCCAACACCTGCATAATAAACCCAAGCAGACTCTGTGCCCATTGTGCTGGCTGCTCCACTCTAGAAGAGTGCTTGACACAAAGTAAGCACCCACGAAACCTTTGCTGAATGAATCACTAAATGCCAACTGCTATTTCTGTTGCTAATACTACTACTTGGCAGGAAATTGCTGTGTTTCTGTTTAGTATAGAATTTTACGCTCTCTCTCTCAAATAAATAAATAAAATCGTTTTTTAAAAGGCGGGGGCACCTGGGTGGCTCAGTCAGATGAGTGTCTGCCTTTGGCTCAGGTCACGATCCCTGGGGTCCTGGGATCAAGTCTTGGCATCGGCATTGGGCTCCCCACTCAGCGGGGTGTCTGTGTCTCCCTCTCCCTCTGCCCCCCACTCTTGCTCTCTCTTGCTCACTTGCTCACGCTCTCTCTCTCTCTGAAATAAATAAATGAAATCTTAAAAAAAAAAAATTTTTTTTTTAAACAAAACAGAAGCCACTGACAAATGGACCTTCCATCTCAATCATCCATTAGACCAGCGTGAGTCTAGGGCTTCATTTTACTAAGACTACACCTCTTCTCAAGAGCAAGCAATGTGCCTCGTATGCTCCTTCAGAAGGATGAGCACAGTAAAATATTCAACATACAGGCCCAGGGATCTACTGAGGTATGAGACACGCTTCCAGGTTTCTAAGACCCAAAACAGTTCAGCATTCTATCCAAATGCCAAACACACCAGGAAGTCAGTCATTGGCAAAATTCATTTACTGTCAGTCTCTACCGGCCCTTCTGGGCCTACCTGAACCCAAAAGTAATACAACTTTTCTCTAGAAAACTGTAAACTGGATTCAGTCACTGTGTTGGTTCGTAATTTGTTCAGAACTTGTCCTTCTCAAGGAAAAGAAATGAAAAAGCCACATCCAGTATCAAAAATTAGACACACAAGTTAGGATATGAAAGTACAGTGAGACCGCACAAGTACACAGCTTAGAGTTGGCTGGAACCACCTAGCTTAACTGCACAGATCCACTCCTGGAAGGGAAAAGATCTTTCTAGCAACTGTAGCCAGCACTGGGACACATATGGCCTGGCTGAACTTCATGGTAAAGGTCCTCCACATGGATATGCACCTTCTTTCTCTCAAGGATCCAAAAAACTAAAAACCACCAGGGCTGCACCTGTCCTAGCAGGGGAATGACACCCTGAGAAGGTAAACTGTGAATCCAGGAAGTAGAGGCTTAGATTAAAGATTAAATTGAGTCTTGCAAGACACCACAAGAGGGGGGAAAATACAAAGAGCTACTAAAAATTCAAATGTCAATTAAATCCCATTGTTATGCCAAAGAATTGCTCAAGGGGGAAAAAATGAGAACCTTTCCTCTCCAAGAATTTGTAAATGCCTCTTCAACAGGCTGGAATGGAAATTACAAAATTCCATCCCCTAGGGATCTGCAGAAGTCACCACTGAAACAGAAACGCCTCCTGTAAGTCACATAGAGCCCCAGTCAGAGAGAGCTCTGCCTTCTGGGCCGTCCCTAGGGCAGTGGGGGTCCACTTGGGGACAGGTAGAGGGATGAGGAGAACCTCAAGGAGAGAGGGTCTCCAGCAGGATTTGATTCACTAAACAAAGGGACAGAAGAGCGAGCACTACCTTCATGAAATCTCCCCCAGCGCCCTGCCCATGTTTCTCCCTCCCAAGGGTTCTGGGCCCAGCCACAGCCAGACTGGACAGGGGCTGTCTCACATAGTCCGGGGCAGCGTTGACTGAGCAACTATATTTGACATGTTGTCTCTCCTTCATTGATTTCAATTTAAATGACAATGTCGTTAAAGGAAACATTTTCCTCGTATTTGGGCCTGATTCTGCTTTTCCAACAAAATCAAGATGGGATGAAGAAAAAATGTAAAATATCTCATCAGTAACTTGATATTGACTGCCTGTTGAAATGATAATATTTTGAACAGATTTCCTTTTTTCTTTTTTAACTTGTCAGAGAAAGGGAGAAGGAGAGCACAAGCAGGGGGAGGGGGAGAAGCAGGCTCCCCACTGAGCAGGGAGCCCAATGCAGGCCTGATTCCAGGACCCCAGGATCCTGACCTGAGCCAAAGGCAGACACTTAACCGACTCAACCACCCAGGCATGCCAGAACAGATTTCATTAAATAGATCAAAATTTAATCATAACTGAGTGAACAAAAAAATATTTATTAAAATAAGATTATATTATTAATATGCACTAAGCCTGTTCTATTTTATTCCTTTTAAAGTAGCTACTACAAAAATTTAAATTACATGCAATTCACATTATATTTAGACTGGATAACTCTGGAGATTCAAATCAGTTTATATGTTCAGCTTTAAAACTCCCTCTTCATCTTTTTTGTGCCTGGCCTCCTCTGACAGTCAGATGAAGTCTACAGACCCTTCTCAGAATAATGGAATGTTTATAAATGAGTCGAATAAAATGCATAAGAGTAAGGAGGAAACCAATTATACTGAAACATACTTAACAAAATACTATAAAAATACATTTATAATTTTTTTTCTTAATAAAGGCAATGAGTAGCAAATAAATAGTGGTGAGTCTAATAACTACTGTAATTTCTCAGCAATGGCAGACATAAACAAAACCGGAATGCCGTATCAAAATGTCTGAGATTTCTATTGATGACAAAGTCATGGGTATTATTATGCCGCCCTTTGTGCTGTTGCCCACATTGGTAACTGAAAGAAATGCTCATATTCAGTTAGCTGTCAGGAGGGAAAATGTAGATGCAGGTATGTCTGGATGGCTCAGTCTGTTAAGAGCCTGCCTTCGGCTCAGGTCATGATCCCAGGGTAGTGAGATAGAGCCCCATGTGGGGCTCCCTGCTCAGGGGGGTAGGAGATCTCCACCTTCTCCTTCTGCCGCTCCCCCTGCTTGTGCTCTCTCACCCTCTCTCTCTGTCAAATAAATAAATACATCTTTAAAAAAAAAAGAAGAAGGAAAATGTAAATGTAATTTTTAGTCCACCCGAAGCTATGGGTCCCCTGATTTCTAACCAGAGATTCCAGGTTAAGAACACTGTTTTAATACCTGATGAACTCCTGAGTCTGTTTGCCAAAGATGACCCCATCCTTAGGATGTCATTTCACCTTGGCTCATTCCTGTTAATTTGGAGTTCATGACTCACAATTCCTGTTTTGACTACAACCAAACCAATATTGTAAGGAAGCAGTTGCACTTGTTTTTTTCTGATACTTTTGCTCTCCAAAGGGAACAGGAAAAGCAGAAAAGGAATATATACTTAAAAGGGGGGAAAAAATCTTAACTATGTACCAAAAAGCCAATTCTTTTGAGTTAATGATTCATTTCTGTGTGTCAGAATATTCAGCAACCAGAAAGTCCACATAAATTTCAGCGGCTCTTCATTTCCATGTAACTTCTTGTCTCCCGATATATTTTTATTTACAACACTTCTACAACACTTACTGTGTCCTATGTACTGTTTGAAGGCCTACAAATATTAAGTCCTTAATCCTTAATACAATCTTATGAGTTGAGTGCTATTAGTACTATACCCTTTCAACACATGAGAAAACTGAGCCTCAGAGAGGTTAAGTGACTTGCCCAAAGTCACACAGCTGGGTTTCTGACAGAGACCAAGTGTCTGTGATGTCTGTGACAACACAGTGGAACCTCAAGACTCTAGTCACTACAAGTGAGCAAAGGTTATCACCTTGCCACCTTCACTCCCTGCTTCTAAATAGCTCACTGAAAACTTAAAGCTAGGTAAGGTAATAAGGAAGACCATTTTATATCTCCTGGCCTACTCACAAGCAGTTTTCAAAATTAAACCAAACGGCTTTCTCATTTGTGAGGAGAAATAAAGCTCCTCAGTATCTGAGGGAGTGAATGCTAGGAGGCCTGGCATTTTTTTCCCTACTCTTATCTAAACTATGTTCCAGGAGACTCTAGCCCTCATGATAAGCCAAGTTTCGACTTCACCCCACTAGCTGAAGAGCGATTACACACACACTCAAGACTTAACCAGCAAGAGGAGGACACAGAAACCTAGGTTCCTCAGGATCCAGTCACTGTTGACATTCCGTTGCCAGAACAAGGCAAACTCTGCCTGTGTCAGGAGCTCAGCAGCAAAACCAGCCCTACAGGTGTATCCAGGGAGGCAGGTTTACAATGAGTGGCACATTCTTTCCTTCTGTGAACAAATGAAGGATTGTGTCCAGGAGGTCTCAACAGAGAAACACCTCAGCGAGCTCTGTAACACCTAAAGTAAAATGGCTCTGAGTGTCAACCAGGAAAAGAAAGAGATGGATAATGTTACAGTAACATTTACCTAGAAAAATAATGTTCGTTTGGTAAAACTTAACTACTGCAAGAACCTTTAGGGGAGATAGAATGAATAAATATATGTGGCTACCAAAGCCTACTGCTACCTTTTAAAAGAACTCTTGGACCAATTTTAAAGCTTCATCTTGGCTGTGTGAACTGCCATCCCCTCTCTGAAATGATAGAGTCCCAGCGGTCGCTATAATATTAAATAAAATGACTTCATTTCCTCCAGAGAAATATTTTTACCTCAACCCCCACACTCTGGCACTCAACTACACAGGACTCCAATATCAAGGGGCAAAAAGTCAGACCTAATAGGCCTGGATCGTTCTCAGATTAACAACCTTGGGGGAATAATCCTATAAGAAAATATTTTCAAGATTTGGGGTAATAACATTTTTGGACCAGATGAAATTTGTTAGAGTTTGCACTTTTGTTTCTAAAAACTTCAGAAGTCATTTGTTTCCCACAGTTTTTTTCAGAAGCTACTTTGTGGGAAAGAAAGCCAGTTCCTAGGCAGCAAGCCAGCTCAAACCGGGCTGCCCTGAAAGAGAGCCAGCCCCCACCGAGGCTGGGCTAAATGGCCAGCTCTCACCAAGGGGGTTAATTTTTTACCTAGGTAAAGCCAGAGGTATGGACATGGAAAATGTTTACAACAGAGCATATCATGCATCAAGCATGACACACAGAGAGAGTGGATGGCAGGATCTCAGTTCCATTGCTTCAAATTACATAGGAAGAGTTAGGCCACGCTATGAAATGGTTGTCCAGAGAGAGAAGAATGAGGGGTGAGGTGCCTGGTTTGGAGGACCCGTGGGAACACGGTAATACAGGATTAAGGACACAGATTTTGGAACTGAACTGCCTCCCATCTGAACCCCAGCCTTGCCACTTATTACCTGAAGAATCTGCATTTGTCCCGTTACTTAAAACACTCTCTGCCTCAGTGTCTTCATCTGTACCTTAGAGCAACAGCCCACAGGGCTAACAAATGGATACAGGCCGCGCACTCAAAGGAAGCACAATTCTCACACTTCATTTCATAACATTTGTCATTTTTAACATAACCCTCGTGATGAATGCTAGCACTGCTGGCTCCACGGAGAGACAAAAGAACGGAGTCCTGGAGAAATGAAGGACCTTGTCCCCCATTGGACAACTAAAAAGAAATGACCAGAATGCCCTGGCTAGCTCGGTCAGAGGAGCATGCAGTTCTTGACCTCGGGGGTCATGAGTTCTAACCCCACGTTGGGCATAGAGATTAGTTTAAAAAACATAAAAAATTTAAAAATCTGTAACTAAAAAGAAACTACACCAACGGACACACACCTGTCTGTGAACTCGGGAGCCCAGCTGTGGGAACCTCCCTCTCCCTCCTTTGTTCTCTTTCAAAAGAAAAGAGGTGGGAAAGGTCAAGAAAACATATTATGGATACACTTTATTAAACGAATGAAAGTGACTCCAATGACAAAGTCAAACTCCAGGAAGCTGCAGGCTAGGGGCTCCCCTGCCCCTACTCTCCTGGCCCAGCAGGTGCCCCAGGAGGTTGGAGAGGAGTCCGGCTGGTCAAGACACTGGAAGTAGAGTGAGGCCACGCTCACAGCGAAGCAACCAACAAAGCCTGGGATGGAGGTTGGGGAGGAGGCAGCTCCAGGGTCTTTCGGGGTGTTTCCTAAGGCTCAGGAGGGCTGGTGTGAGAAATCTGGGTGTCCCAGGGGAGGTAATGCAAACAGCCTCCACCACTGCCTTCCACTGACAGGCTAACGATGTCCCTGAAAAGAAACCCTGATTTTGTGGGTCTTGGCTTCCAGTGCATCACTTTTCTCATTTCTAGGACTGCACCGGTGCTCTTGCGAATATCAGAATGACAACCACGGGTCTCTTAAAATGCCACCCTCAGTCACCCTGCGTGGCGGAAAAGGAAACATCGCTGGCTGCCGTGACAATATTTACCCCTGCTGGAGTGTTTTGTTTGTTTTCCGTGGAGGATGCAGCGGGTTGACAAAGGAAAAACAAAACTCCTCTGTGTCAAAACACGAGCCGGGGATGATTTCCTTCTCTGCTGCCCTCGTGTCAACTGCTCACAAATCCAGAGCAGCCCTGGGCCGGAGGAGTGTTTATGGTCCCGCTGAGCCGTAAACACGCCATCCTTCAAAACAACCCACAGAGCCACCCGCACATCAAACCAACGACGTAGCTCCAGAGAGGATATAGTAGGTTTTGACGTCGGATGCACTGAGTGAAATAACTCTGTTTCCCCTAAAAAAAGATAAATGAACATAAATATAGGAGTGTTCCAAAGCCATGTAGCCAGCCACTTCTTCCTATGACTCACAGCAACCTCATAACTTCTTTTGTTATGGGAACTATAGGCCAGGAACTATGGACTTTTTTGTGGACTGATTCATATACTCCTCAGAGCTGCTCTGTGAGCAATTTCAAATAATTCCCATTTTGCAGAGGAGGAGACTGAGACTCACAGAAGTTGAGCTTGTAAATTCACAGTTTGCCCTGGGTTTGGGAACTTGGTCTGTGAGATTCTGGAAGATGAGGTCTAAGACGACAACCCCACATTCAGCTAAGGCCTCAGGTCACCCCATAGCCCTTCACGCAAGGTTGAAGCTAAACGCTGTTGAAGCATTTCAATAAAACACCCAGATGCCATAATGATCAATTTAAAACATTAAAATAGACATATTCAAAATGGCTGAAATTAAAAGATTGCCAACACCAAGTGCTGCTGAGGATGTTAAGCTAGCGAAATTCATATACTGCCAGTGGAAATGTAAGTTGGAGCAAACACCTTGCAATGCCACTTGGAATCTCCTAGTGGAACTAGACAAAGGCAGAGTCTATGATCCAATTTTGCATTTCCACTCCAGCTACACTCCAGAGAAAGGCAAGTGTATTCCATGTGTACCAAAAGACATGAGTGGTCATAATGTCAGAAACATTATTCATAACAATCCCAAAGGACAAGCAACACAAATGTCACAAAAGTGGAACACATGGGTACATGTTGGCATCTCCATGCTCTACACAATGCTACACAAAAATGCAAATGAATGAACTACCGCTATACGCAACACGGACAAAGCTGAAGCATACGCAGAGGAAGAGATGAGGCCAGGTGCAAAACGAGCCCATCTCCACAAAGCTCCCAAACAAGCAAAACTCATCAGTGGGGACAGAGGTCAGGATAGTGGGGCTGCCTTTGGGGAGGAGCCCAAAAGAGGGCTTCTTGGTTGCCCATGTCTTCTAGATCCAGACTGGGCTGGTGTTACTTAGGTGCGTTGACTTTCTGATATCTCATCTATTCTACACTTAGAATTTACATGATTCTCTTTCAGATTGCCTCCCTCTCCCTCTCGAAACACACACACACACACACACACACACACACACACACACATTCATAAAACCCTAAAATCTAAACCAGGTTTTTAAGACATGCACAGGAAAAAACCAGGTACAACAGAAGACATTCTAAACCTAACTCAGAATTCTTAACATTCAGGAACACCAGCACAGGGAAATCACCTCAGCAGTATTTTAAATGGTGTTTATATTCAACAAAGACCTGCTCATTGTGGCATCAAAGAGACACAAGTGCAACCCATCTCAGGAAGAGGCATAGGCGTCCAATGCCTAGGGTTTGCAAGTAGAACTCTGGTATTGCAATGATGAAGTCATTTAGTATTTTGGCACAAAATACTCTGAGGCAGGGTAAAAACCGAACGTTCTCTGCAGCGGCTACTCAGGGAAGCAGGGGCTAGCCTGGCTTGATATGTCCTCCCCGGCAGGGGTAAAGAGACATTCAACAGGCCTACAGAAGACAATAGGACTCTACATAATATGACCCAGATATGTGAGATAAAAAGCCAATGCCCATGGCCCTAGTGAACAAAAATACACATTTTGTCTCCGGGCCAGGGTGCAAAGAATTCTAGTGCTTCTCACATCTGCCAAAGCACAAATAAGGTTCAAACTCTCCAGAAGCCTCTGAGGGCACAGTAGCTCTAAAGACACACAACCCCTTCATTTGGGTACCTCTTAAAAAATATGTCAGATGTGGGGTGCCTGGGTGGCTCAGTCAGTTAAATATCTGACTCTTGGTTTCAGCTCAGGTCATGATCTCAAGGTCGTGGGATTGTTCCCTGTGTTAGGCTCTGCTCTCAACTAGGAGTGTGTTTGAGAGTCTTTCTCCCTCCCCCACCCTCCCCCTCTTTTTCCTACCCCCCATCTCTCCCTCTCTCTCTCAAATAAATAAACAAAATTATTTTTAAAAAATATATTCTAGACTCACTTCAAACATAGGGCTTCTAAGCGCCCCCTGACCTCTACTGCCCCACTGTTGGGTCCCTTCATCTTCTCCTTTAGAATGCTCTATCTTTCCTCTTAGGGTTTTATTCGAATTGTCGTTAATCTCCTTATCTGCACAATTCTTTGATTCACCACAAAGAACATCTCTTTTCTGCCCATCTGCAATTCCCCGGGGCAAACCACAACATCCGCACATAGTAGGTGCTTAATAACATCTTACACATTCTCAAATCCAACAATAACATAAGCAAATATGTTTGCGTTCTTCTCCAACCAGCAACCCCAGCCTGGTGCATTTCAGGAGTGATCTAAATTCACCCCAGATGGGTTTTTAGACAGTCAAGCTGGTTTTTCTTTGAGCCTGGATTCCCCATGTGGGAAAGCTCCCAGAAAGGCTTGCCTCGATACAGAGAAAGTGATGTCTACACAATTCTGCTTCTGCCTTCTGCTGGGAAAACCTCCAGCTATTCCACTGAACTTCATATAACCAAGTCACAGTTCACATTTCACAGATTCCTCATGAGGGGTCTGACATCTCTGGAGAAGAGTGCTGGGGGGAGGGTGGGCAGACATCTGTCTTTAGAGTGGTTTCTAACAGACCGATAAGTACAAACAATTCTAAGAAGATTAGGATGGCACTGGTCCCTGCGGTTACCAAACAAGAAGGAGGTCTGTCCGATGGAATGACTCCAAAGGAGCGAAGAAGGACCTAATCACGGTTTAATTACAATAGTTTACCCCGAAATCACAGAGGAGAAAATCACCCAGGTTTGAAGCCGGAATTACGGGTCTCGCTGTCCACACAAATATACACCAGATTGTCCTTGGGTAGAACTGTGCAGACGTGGGTTTTGGGTGGCCTTCACCCATTTCAGTTCTCCCACTTCTTGATATAATTTCCCCACCTTGGTTTCCATTTCATTTTCCATCCTTCCTCCTATGTGGCTGCAAGGAAAAATATTCTGAGAAAGAAGTTTAAATCTGCCAGTTACATGCATTCCTTCCTTGTCTATTAATAACCCACCACCCTTACTGACTTTCTTACCCCGTCTCTAAGCTATAAGCTCTTGGCAGCCCAGAGCATAAGCCAGCATGACATGGCACACACACAAATAACGGGAGACGAAATGGGTGAATAAGTGAGTCAGGTTCCTCTTCCGCTTTGAAATCACTTGAAATCCCAGAATAACCTTTTGAAATTCCATGACACCGTGCTTCCAGACGAGGAGGGGTGGGGATATTTCTGTTTCCCTCTGGTATATCCCTAGAGCAGGCTATTTCCACTTGCTGAGATGAATCAGAAGTAGGACAAACAGACAGGAAACTAACTGATCTCTGTACAGTCCAAAAAAAAAAAAAATTCAACGCAAATCTATCGACATCAAAGTCACCTTGAGCTTGGTACTACTTACCAGCATGCACTTACCCTTTCCTCTTTGAATTCATTCAGGTAGTCAACCCATTCCTTCTACCTGTTACTATTGTTATTTGTAACTCAAGTTCCTTTTCTTTTTTTTTTTTTTTAAGATTTTATTTATTTATTTGACAGAAAGAGACAAAGCAAGAGAGAGAACACAAACAGGGAGAGTGGGGAGAGGGAGAAGCAGGCTCCCCACTGACTAGGGAGCCTGATGCGGGGCTCGATCCCAGGACCCTGGGATCATGACCTGAGCCAAAAGCAGAGGCTTAATCGACTGAGCAACCCAGGTACCCCAATAACTCACATTCTTTAAGCAACACTGAGCATGCATAAGCAAATGTTCACTGTCAAGACTCAATAAGTGACATGGATCTTGAAGACTCCTTATGCAAATTGACATACACACACACACACACACACACACACACACACACACACACAAAACCCTGTGAACCATATTTTGTGCATTCTACATGGCTGGCTAACACAGCAGAAATACCTTTGTAATCCTTGGTATCTTGGGAAATAATATTAAAATGGAACGCTTTTGTAGATACCAATGAGATAAGGAAGGTCTAGTGTGACAGTGCCTCAAAGGCACTCTAGGGAAAACAGGTATCCTCATTTCCAATACAGTAAGGAGCCAAACTGATAGTCAGAACTATATCCGTTCATGTCATTTTACGTGTTTCAAAAAACAAGCTTTCCTATAAAGACAGACTCCATTCCTCTTGCCCCCAACCTTCCTGTCAGGCTTCCCTTAATAAAATTTCTGCCTGATAAACATCATGAATGTTCTATTGTGCTAAGGAGAAAGAAGCTTACATCAAATTGCCTGGTTGGAGCTAAAAGCTTGGGAACCACCTGAGCACTCAGCTAAATTATTTGGAAAAGATTATTTCTCCAAGTGGGACAGTTTCCATGACTTGAGTTGGCATAATACTCATCAAGAGGTTGTTTTTCTTCTACTAATTCTCCCATATTAGTAGTTTCCGGGTAAGAAGTAAGCATATTTAGCTTGTTTGTTCTCACGGACATTGAACTGTATCAGTCAAGTGTAATTCAAGTTTTCCCAGGAGTTTTACACACACACACACACACACACACACACACACACACACACACACACACAACCCAAATGTACTTTCCAATTCAGTTGTTGAGGAAGATGGGCTTTGTTACATCAAAACATTGATTAAAAAGTCATGACATGGGACGCCTGGGTGGCTCAGTTGGTTACACACCCGCGTTCGGCTCAAGTCATGATCCCAGGGTCCAGGGATCGAGCCCCACAAAGGGCTCCCTGCTCAGCAGGGACTTTGCTTCTCCCTTTCCCTTTGCCCCTCCCCCCACTCATTCTTGCTCTCTACTGCTCTCTCTCTTAAGTGAATAAATAAATAATCGTAAAGAAAAAAGTCATGACACAATGGGCAGAGAAATTAGGCTTCATCTCATGAGCGACTAAAAAAAGAACGTCATGGTTATTTTTCTTTAACTGTGTACAAAATAATGAAGTAGTTTGTTCCCAGAGTTAAATAATGACAACCCAGTGTATGTCCAATGAATGGGCATTTCATAACTTTTCCATAATAATTACTTTATAATTTTAAGAGCCTATGGCAAGCTTTCTTTCATACACTATTTTATTTAAATCTCACAACAAACCTAAATGAGAGGGGGGGAAATTCCATAAGGGCAGAGAGCTTTGCCTGGTTTTTTTCATCCCTTTATCTCAAGATTGGGCACAACACCAGGTATACAGTAGGTATTTAAGAAATTCTCTTGATGGAAGGTCAACATTTTTTCATGTATTAGACAAGTGTAGCTCATAAAACTTAAATAACTTGTCCGAGACCACAGACTGGTAAGTGGCAAAGCCAGGCTTCCAGTGAGAGGCAGCAGGATTCCTGAATCCTGACATGTAACCACTCCATTAACACATTAACCCTCATCACATCACATCCCTGCCAGGCAGGCATGAGACACTGTCTCGCAGACAGAGAAAGATACAATTTTCCCCCCATTAACCCAGTAACCATCCTGCCTGTGTCTTTCACTCTCCTATCTTCTGCCTCTTTCCTAGTATACTTCTGCCAACAGTCATTACCTTAGGGTCACAGATCCATGGGGAACCCTAAAAAACATCGGGACTTGAAAGGAGCCAAACTGATGACCTGCTGATACCTCAGCTCCAAGTGCTGGCAGAATTCACGTCCATCCTGTTGCCAAATCAGACACTGGCAACAGGAACAAGGGAAAGGAAAAAGGAAGACAGGCTCATCTTGACATTCCAAAAGGGCCTCATCTCCCCGTGTCAGGGAGTGAATCAAAGAGAAGAACTCTTCGTGGAGCAGGGGGCATGAATCACTGGCTCCCCTCTTACCTAGAGATACAAAGAAAGGAGCTGCCCTTTAGACTCCTACAAATCTTCCAATCTCCCCACACCTCACCCCACCACACACACACA
Organism: Ailurus styani; assembly: GCA_002007465.1. Lineage (NCBI taxonomy): Eukaryota > Metazoa > Chordata > Mammalia > Carnivora > Ailuridae > Ailurus > Ailurus styani. The sequence continues at coordinate 260,311 of LNAC01001089.1, forward strand.
CCAGATCATTTGCTCCCATTCTTAGAACTTCCATGAATTGCCAACAAGTTCTTACCAGTGAGTATCTACCTGGTTCTCTTTCCAAGGTAAGAATTTGGTCCTTACCTTCCCACTTTTCCAAACTTAAGGTTATTTAGAGCTAACTCAGCTCAGACAGATTTTTTGAACAGAGGTACACCTCTATCTCCTTAAACAGAATCCCTAAGGATCATGCAGATCCTCGGGCTTAACTTGGATTTACTTTTAGGCACTCCCTAAGGATGCCCCTTTTGGATGTTCCTCACTTCTGAAGCCACCCGTCTAAAAGATATATAGTACCCATTTCTTGGATATCCGGCCACATTAAAAAAAAATTGTTTTTCAATGAGAAGTTGGAAACATCTGCATTCGACTCACCTATTCAGGTGCTGATGATACCAAGGACAGTTTCATGAAAACAAACACGCTTGGCCAAAGCCCCAAGGCATAATTAGCCTTGCTCTAAAACCTTCCAAGGAGGCCAGAACCTGTTGCGTCTATTTTTCTTAGCCAAGAAACAGATGCGGAGTGTATATGATTTTCCAAGCACCTTCCACACAGATGCAATGACCTGATAAGTGTTCCCTCTGCCCAGATCATCAGTGGAGACTAGACAGACAGCCCTCAAGGATTGTTTGGTGTTTAAAAAAGGCTGGCGGCGTGGGGGGTGGGGCGGGGAGGGCAGTGCAGGGATGCACACCTGTGTGGCTCAGTCCGTTGAGCATCAGACTCTTGATTTCAGCTCAGGTCATGATCTCAGGGTCCTGGGATGGAGCCCTGCATTGGGCTCTGTGCTCAGCGGGGGAGTCTGTTTGAGGATTCTCTTTCTCACTCTCTGCCTCTACCCTCCCCCACCCCACGCACACACACACTCTCTCTCTCTCTCTCTCTCTCTCTCTCTCTCTCTCAAATAGATAAATTAAAAAAAAAAGTATCATTTCTATCCCATCATTATGACTTTTGCCACATCTGAGAACTTTTCATTGTACGGTTCCATCCTGCTTTGAAAAAAAAAAAAGGCAGTTTTTCTGTATGTAATTAAATGTATTTTAAATGGAAACTTTATATCACCACTGTATGTAGACATATAGAATCAGCTGCCAGAAGAATAAGGCTAAGTCCAAAAGCAAATACAATGAAAGTAAAATGATGTCATTAAAAACTATGGCCTCTCAATTAGAAAGGGAGATTAGCGAACATGCAAGGCAGCTAAAGAAAGACACAACAGCATCTGGAATTCATGGAAAAGGGGAAAGGACTGGCTTGGAATTGAGGCAGGAGCTCCAGTGAGGAGAGAAAAGCTGAGGGATTTATTTCCACCTCTCCTGTGCTGCCTGAGGTTCTCGCAGAGCATAGCTTCCTGAGGACTGTTTCTCAGATACACAAATGCTATCAGGGTCCCAACTTTCAACCTCACGGGACCAGTTGGGGCAAGGCTTCTCAAAACACCCAGGTCTGCTCAAGAGTCAGGAGTCATATTGACTTCCATTCTCTGCCCTTCTCTTCACAAATGATTCTGAAGAGCAGGCCAGAGGAAACTTCTTGCATCCCAGATGTCTGAGTTGACAAATGACAGCAGTGCCAGAAAACCCCAAGGTAACTCCTACACAGGGAGGTCACCCAGAACTCCAAACAGCGAGAACTGGAAAGGCTAACGGCAAAGAGAGTATTTTAACAAGATGTAAAAAAAAATAGCAGGGTATTCTTTCTTCTGCAAGACTGACCTTCAACAGCTCAAGGTCATACCGAAGTGATAAAAGCTTAGGTGCTGGCACCTGTTCCCAGAGTTCAGATGAAGGTTTTTTCCTGACCACAGAAATCTCTGCCACCTTATACAATCCTGGAATTTCTCCAACTTGTGGTTAAGAGAAAGGGGGGGAGTGGTGGAGCGCGGCGGGGGCACCGGGTGGCTCAGTCATTAAGCGTCTGCCTTCGGCTCTGGTCATGATCCCAGGGTCTTGGGATCAAGCCCTGCATCGGGCTCCCTGCTCATCGGGGAGTCTGCTTCTCCCTCTTCCTCTCCCACTCCCCCTGCTTGTATTCCCTCTCTCGCTGTGTCTGTCTTTGTCAAGTAAATAAATAAAATCTTAAAAAAAAAAAAAAAAGATAAAGGGCAGGGGGAACTGGGTGGTTCAGTTGGTTGACCATTGGACTCGATTTCAGCTAAGGTCATGATCTCAGGGTCCTTGCATTGAGCACCACCTCGGGCTCTGGGCTCAGCTTGAGGATTCTCTCTCTCCCTCTGTCCCTCCCAACCCCCCCACTCTCACTCTCTCTCTAAAATAAATAAATGTATCTTTAAAAAAAGAAAAGAAAAAAAGGGCAAAGCCAGGAGTTTATGACCATTTAAGTACAACAGATTTGTGATTAAATCCCACTGCTGCCACATATGAAATGAAGCCTCAGTTTACTCATCTGCAAATGGGAATAATCTCTTTAGGTTGTTTTGAGAATCAAATGAGGCAATACACATAAACTGTCTGGCACATAGTTGCTTCCCCCTAAAATCCATGACATCTATTACTTTTAAAAATAAAAATATTTTGGGGCACCTGGCTGGCTCAGTCAGTTGGGCATCTGCTTTCGGATCTGGTCATGGTTTGGGATCCTGGGATCGAGCCTCGCATAGAACTCCCTGCACCACGGGGAGTCTGCTTCTCCTTCTCCTCTGTCTCCAATCATGCTCTCCCTCTCTGTCTCAAATAAAATCCTTCAAAAAAATAAAAGTATTGTTAAAAATCCATGAAATTGAAGTGGATTAAAAGTTCATAAAATTGAGCACTTTATGGCATGTACCAAGTGCTTAATATGTTGTGGCCAGTGTTCTAAGTGCTATTCATATAGTAATTCATTTCATCTCACAAAAGCTCATGAAGGCAGCACTACTATTATTTCCTTCTTACAGATGAGTACACTAAGGCACAGAGAAGTTTAGTAGTTTGCCCAAGGTCATAGGGTTAGTAAAAAGCAATGCCAGGTTTGCAAGGCAATCTGGCTCTACAGCTCACACTCCTAACAAGCCGTGCTGGGATCCTCTGAAATCCCACTGATGTATCTCAAAATGAGCCCCAAATTATGAATACCGGGACAGCCTTGCAGTAAATCAAGTACAGTAAAATGTTGATGGCAGAACCTATTAACGGGCATCCAGGTGTTCACGATAAAATTCTTGCAACTGTGCTGTTTAAAATTTGTATAATAAAATGCTGGGAGGAGTGCAAGGAAGAGCCCAGAATGTCATTTCCTGCTCAAAAATAGAAGATCACTAGAGAGGATTTGCCAACAATGCCATGGTGAAAGGATTTTTTTTTTAAGTGTCCCAGTTAAACTCCACAGCACACAGAATCAAGTTACCAGTGACCCCAGTTGGGGTCAAAGGCTGGGAAAGATACAGGAGAGCAAGTGGGATGAAAACCTGGGTTCCCTGACAGTTGAGCTAAAGAAACCATCTCCCGATTGAAAGCGTTAATGGAAATGCCAGACTCAAGCAGTCATCTGGAAACCGTTGCTTGACACTGGAAATGCAAACAGATACCACTTCTTCTGCAATGGCAAGAATGCAGGGGTCCAGCCATGCCTATCTCTAAGTACTGGCAAGCACCCAAGACAAGTGAACAGATACCGACTTCACAGGCGTGAAAGAGGAGGACCAGCTCTTAAAAGCCTCCCAGGGAATGAAGGAGGAAAGGGGATTTCCCCAGATGCGGCTGAGCCATCACCTAGAAGGGGGCAGGGGGACCGCGTGTTCCGGCACTGCAAACCCCTACCAGGGAGGAAGTTCTCTGTGCTCACAAAAGGGGCAGGCTTGTGTCTTTCAAGAAGGCTCCTGCAATTTGTGATCTCCATACTTGGATGTAAGCCCTTTCACTGAAGGCGTCCCAACCGCTAGACTGGCTCTGAGGGTAGAAAGGGAAGTAGGAGAAAGAAATGGGAAAGAAAGGATGGTAAGGAAAGAAGGGGATGAAGTTTTAGGCATGCCCATATGCAGCTGGTAAAGCAGAAAATGGTCCCTCTTTTTGGAAGGGCAATTTGGCAATATAATAAAAACAAAAAAATGGGTCTACCTTTTTAACCAGAAAACTACTGGGACTTTATTTTATATATACAATTATATGTACCTAAAGATCAAGGTACAAGGAAGGATATCTTACTCACTACAGCATGATTTGTAAAAACGAAAGGCTGAAAAGAACCTTAATATTCACCAGCAGGGGACCAGTTAAATGAATTATGTATGGAACACTGACAAGAAGGCAAACTCCAAGTCGCTGAAAAGCATGAAGCCAATCTCAGCACTACCATAAAAAGAACTCCAAAAGAGAGTTGCAAATATGAGCTGTAAATAACAAGAAGCAGAAACTGATATATACATATCATCAAAAAATATATCCCCAGTCATATACATGTGTATATGTACACATATATACCATATATTATAAATACACTATACATATATATATATATACATGCACATTCTGTTTTCTACATACATTTTCTTATACATATTTTTTTAAAAGGAGGGAGGACAATGGAAGAGGAAAGGGAATATGCTTATGTAGTAAAAACAATTTTTAGAAACCACTGGGGCTCCTGGATGGCTCAGTCGGTTCAACATTTGACTCTTAATTTCCATTCAGGTCATGATCTCAGGGTTGTGAGGTGGAGCCCCACACTAGGTTCCACACTCAGCACGGAGTCAGCTTGAGATTCTCTCCTTCCCTCTCTACCTCTCCACACCATTTGCTCTCATTCTCTCTCTCTCTCTTAAATAAATAAAATCTTAAAAAAAAAAAAAAAGGAAAACATTAAAGGCAGTTGCACCTGGGAGAACAGAAGTCAGGAGATCAGAGACTTTTTACTCTATACCCTTTCTACTGTTTGAATTTTTTATTCACCTCTATTCCTTTTTCACTTTAAATGAAAGTAAATAAATATATTTTTTAAGAAAAATGTTTTATTTCTTTATACACACATTTTATTTTCATAGCCACCATGGATGTTCCAAATCAGACCACTGAAATCAGACCAGACATTTTTTGGCTTGGTTTCACAATATATTTATTGTACTGTTGGTGAATTTGTACTGAATTATTTCCTTGGGGGATGTGACAATTAGTAGTATAACCTGAAATGCTTTACATTTATGTAGGACTTTATAAAGTTCATATTGGTATGCATTAACTCCTCTTGATTAAAATCTCCAGGACAAGGATGTGTCACTCCCATTGACATTCCTCAAGGATTTCTTAAGTAATAAAACCAAAATCTCAAGCTATCTTGATTTTTGGAAATCATGTAATTCATGCAGTTTCCAAGTGATTAAAACTCACTTTTCTTTAAAATCACAGGTCCCCCAGAAAGTACATAGATGGCTTTCAGTCCCTACACGTGATGCAATGCAGAAAACCCTCAGATGCTGCCTCTGCCTGCTGAGATAAGATTTTTGAAAAGGCACAGGCACCTGGGTGGCACAGTCAGTGGAGCGGCGGACTCTCGGTTTCAGCTCAGGTAATGATCTCCAGGTTGGGAGACTGAGCCCGTGTCGAGCTTCACAATCAATGCAGAATCTGCTTAAGACTCTTTTCGCCCTCTCCCTCTGCTCCTTCCCCAACCCCTACACATGTGTTCTCCCTCTCAAATAAATATAATCTTTCAAAAAGAAAAAAATTATTTTGAAAAGGCATTCTACTGAAGCCCTTTGGTTTCTGCTAACAATATGTAGGACTAAGATCATCACCAACCAAGAGACCACCAGGAAAATATGAGGCTCCACTGCTTGTTCAAAAGAATATTGATTCACAGGGAATGTTCCAGTTTATTTGGAGTTGAGTCCTAACATCTCTTTGAACTTGCTGTGAGGACATGACATATGTGATTTAGACACTTCATAGGACTGCTTTGAACGTAATACCCAGTTTACCTGGGATATAACTAGAAAAACTAAAAGAAGAAATTACTAAATAATTTGCTATATTAGGGACATTTAGCAAAAGGCTAATCCTATTTCAAAATAATTCAAGTGGAAGAATAAAGTTGATTAAACAGAGGTCCTTCAACAAAGCCAAGCAAAGGGAAGAGGCTGGTCTTGGGGACCGGGGAAAGGGAGACGAGAACTGTGTCAGGAATCTCCCTCCCCATCTCTGCACTTCATTTTCCCTAACTGCACACCAGCTTCTTCTGAATGCTGGAGGCCAGAGCTCTCCGTCCCCAGCCCTGATGGGTAACCATTTTACCAGGAGCAGGAACACATCCTAAGTTTCCAATCATTAGTATTTGGGACCATACAGTTCTTTGTTTGGGGTGGGGAGAGGGACGGTCCTACGCATTGTAAAATGTTAATAGCATCCCCAGCCTCTACCAACTGGATGAGATGCCAGTAACAGCTCCCTCTCCCCCAAGCTGTGACCATCGAAATTACCTCTAGACATTGTCAAATGCCTCCTGGAGGTACAAGTGCCACTGACCTAGAAAAACTCAATCATGTGTTTGATTTACCCTCGCTGCATGCTGAACAACAGCGCTGATTGGCTGGCTTGTTGCACAAACATGTGCCAGTAAACTACACCAAGTTTGCACTCACAGGACGACCCATTCCAAGTCTTGTGGTTTAAGAGGGGTTTCAGGAAAGAGAAAGCTGTCACTCAATCACTGCTATACAGCTTTCCCTATACTCTCTAAGTCACTGCTGTCCAATACAATAGCCATCAGCCACATCACTATTAATTACCTGAAATGCAGTTACTGCAATTGGGGAACTGAATTTTTAATTTTTATTTCACTTTAATTAAATGCAATTTTAGGGTGCCTGGGTGGCTCAGTGGGTTAAAGCCTCTGCCTTCAGCTCAGGTGAAGATCTCAGGGTCCTGGGATCGAGTCCCGCATTGGGCTCTCTGCTTAGCTGGGAGCATGCTTCCTCCTCTCTCTCTGCCTGCCTCTCTGCCTACTTGTGATCTCTCTCTCTCTGTCAAATAAATAAATAAATAAATAAAAATCTTAAAAGAGAATTAAATGCAATTTTAATAGCCACATGTAACTATTGGCTACCAAATAGGACAGCACAGCTGTAAGTACGGAGAGATTTTGGGGTCCTTTAAAACAGCTCCCAGCACATAGTAGGTGCTTAATAAGTATTTATTGAATTAATGAATAAATGAATGGGCAAGGCTGGACCCAGGATCTGGAGTGAAAAAGATTATTTGACAAAGTCAGATTGCTCCAGCCATAGAGAAAATGAAAACTCGGCAACAAAGAATCAGGAAAGTAGAAATAACCCAAGTATTAATCAGTGGATGAACAGATAAACGAAATACAATATATACATATACTGGAATATATTATTCAATCCAGAAAGCTAAGAAATTTTGACATGTGACAATAGGGATCAATCTTGAAAACATTACGCTAAGTGAAATGAGCCAGTTACAAGAGAATAACTGTTGTACAATTCTACTTAAAGAGGTACCTAGGGTAGTCAAATTCACAGACACACAGAGTAGAATGGCAGTTACCAAAGGCTGGGGGAGGGGTATAGGGAGTAAGTGTTAGTGAGTACAGTTTCAGTTTAGAAAGCAGACAAAGTTCTGGGGATGGATAATGGTGATGGCTGGATCACAGTGTGCATGAAGTTAATGTCACAGAAAGAGCTGTACATTTAGAAATGGCAGAAATGGCTTTTTTTTTTTACATTATGTATATTTTATCATGGAAGAGAAGGGAGGGGAGGGGAGGGGAGTGAAGAGAAGGGAAGGGAAGGGAAGGGAAGGGAAGGGAAGGGAAGGGAAGGGAAGAGAAGGGAAGAGAAGGAGAGAGGGAAGGAAGAACCAGGAAAGCTAAATCCAGTATGGTAGACTGAACCATTGTTCATGATGCATACTGTCCCCATATTAAAATTATACAGCCACGTTCTTTGCCTTGCAACTTTGCAGGTTCTTCCAACCTGGATAGAGCATACTAGCCTGCACCATTGGTGTCGGGTTTGCCCATGCAATCTGCTTTGGCCCACGGAATGTTCCCCGGCGTGACATGACACAAGCAGAGACTTCAAGTGTGCTTTGCAGTGTGGCTTGGCCTCACACTCTGGTGATTCACTATGAGAAGAATATGTCAGAGTAGCTGCTAGTCAAAGAAGAAAGGGGAAATAAACAGAACAAAGCCAACCCCAACTCCAATCCCGTATTCCAGAGACAAGACCAACCAACTCACAGCCTGACATAAAGCCACCAGAAAATGGTGACCGAGAGAAGGACATCTTTGCTGTAGGCTGCGAGTCTGGGGCAGGGGGGCAGTTTTGTTACACAGCAGGCTGACAGCAAGAGCTACCTGACACAATGAGTTTCAATGGTCGTGGCTTTGCCACCAAGAGAATCATCAAAGCATAATGAATATTTGCCACAAAAGTGCTTCAGGATCAGCTGCATTCTAGAATGACAGACACACCAGTTCTGTTAAATATTATGCCGTGAACTAGGAACTGCTATGAATCATTACTGAGAAGGCCCACCAGGCGTCAGAGCCTTGAAGAAGGTGAGTCCAAGGTAGAATCATGCTTCATTCCTTTAGGGCCTATGGCTTATGGTTTTAAATGGTGTAGAATCTGAGGAAAACAAATCTTGGCACCTCTCATAACTCATCGTCATCCCAGAAGACCATGTCATTTCAAAAGGATCCAATTTGAAGTGTTCCCTGAACCACTTGAGGCCTCACTCAACATTCTCCTTCTAAAATATCTACTAGCAGTCCTGGCAGTCATTCCGAGCTGGCAGCAAACATACTCTACTATCTGAGACCCTTCACCCAGGGAGGAAATAAAATTTGCATCCAAGGCAAGCACACGTTTTTATGCAATTCAAAGGAACCAAACCAGAAACAATCAGACGACTCACAGAAGCTCTGTCATCATCCACAAAGATTCATGAAGGAGACTCAGGCCCACCACCTCTTCTATAAGACATGAAGGCCTTCCTGCATCCTGCTGGAAAGAAGCCATCCAGCTTCTTGCCTGATGTCCTTCCTTGAGCTTTAACCAGCTCCGTGCCCTACTCCAGCTTCCCTTCACCCCCATTACCAAATGACCAAAGAGGGGGAATGATTTGGATTTCTTTTTCCTAAAGAGCAAACTCCTTACCCTGCTATGCCCCAAGCTCAATATAGTTTCCTTTAGACACACTCCACCATGCCACACCCAGCAAGAAGGAGCAGAAGGAAATCCAAGGGCAAATGGGAAACGACTCTATCCAGGGTATGAGAGGAATAGGAGCTGGGAAAAGGTTGATTCTAGGGGAAGAGAGGGAAGTTATTTGAAGCTTTCTGAGGCTCGTGTGCTCTATCTGTGCAGCCTAAGCAGTCCCTAATTCTGCCACCTCACATGGCATGGCAGTTCCCGTCCCTCATTTGGAAAACAGACAGGGACATAAGGCAGAAGACAGGAGGAGCACACGCATGGGCAGCAAAGGAGTGTAAGAGAGAAGATCACTGAAAGACAGATTTACGCCATAATGCCACTGTTTTAGGTTCAAATGATTAACTATGGCAAAAAGGAGCAGGGAATATAAATACGTCAGAAGGAAATTCACCAAAAGATAAATTTTGCTGGCAATTATAAACATTTTCGGGTGACAAAACATTACATTACCCTATGTGTATATCGTATGCATTCGATGCACACATTTGTTGCTGCTTTCATTTAACTTGTAAATGAATTAATTAAGTAAGTATTCCTTTTAACTCCGTTTCTATTACGTAACTTCCCAGGCCATCAGCACCATCTGACCTTCACTTGGCTAGAACCATTTGTTCTCTAATTTTTATTTAAAGTTTCTGTTCAACTTTAAATCTCATGATTTTCTTGCTAAAATAATTATGAAACCTCTGAAAGGTTCAGATTGGGTGACATGGGCTGCCAATAATGACAGTGATGATGAAGAGGAAGGGGGGGAATCAAGAAAAGTGACCCTCTACTCATCTATCAACAGTCAACGTTTTTATATTAAGTATGTGAATACAGCTTTCTTAAAAAAAAGGTAAGGGGACTTGTCCTTTTCCCAGAAGACATTAGTTCACTCATCTCTGCTCCTTGTCTTAACGGTGATGGAAATTTAATAAGTAAATCTTCAGGAGACCTCTAATCTAGTATTCCCTCTCTCTGTCTCTCCTTCTTTTTCCCTCCTCCCCTCCCCCAACTTTAGCACCTTTATAAAGAAAGAACCAGAAGCTCCTTTGGGTTACACAGGATGTGATAAGATACCCCATTTAAAGTTCAGACTGTAAGTAAGTATGTAAATAAGTAAGTAAGAGAGAGAGAGATAGACAGTTTGGACTATGGCAGTCCCCGTGATACTTTGACACAAATTTGACCAAACCATGCCTTAGGGCTCTGTTGACACATCGCAAACATTACAACTGGGTGTATCCTGGAAAAACTATAAACTCCTGAAACATTTAGCATGGTATTGTCCATCAATATACAAACATACATACATTTATGTACAGCACAATCAGATCCTGAGATCTGGGTTTGAAACTCACCTTCAACCCTTATTGACTTTAGGATTTTGTACTAATTAACTATTCTAAACCTTATTTTTATTACCCATGAAATAGGGATAATAATTATAACTCCTTGTGAGGATTAAATAGAAGAAATGTCCATAAATTGCTTACTACAGAAGCTGCATAGAGACGGTACTCTATCAATATTAGTAATTACTATTATGTATTGATTTGGCTCAAATCAGATTTACTTTCTCAAATTGCTTAACTTTTTTATTTATGGAACAATGCATATAATCAGGGGAAAATTATATATCATGAATGTGAAAAACCCACTTAAAGTATTATACAACTTATAAATACTGATGCCACAAAATACATTTTGCATCAATTTCACCTAAAATCCATTTTTATGGTACAAACCAAATGCAATTTAAATTGATGTTTATTGTTCCCTGTTCTAAATTAGCATAAAAAACACTTCAAAAGGAAAGATACAGAAAAATAAGAACTTTGTTTAAAGGTTTACTTTTAAAACTCAAATTTTAAAAAATAAATAAAATAAAAATAAAACTCCAATTTCATCCTAGGAAAGTGGCAAGGTAGCATTCAATATGGTTTTGATGGAGAAAACTAGGTATTTTTTTTCCTTGAAGACATCAATTGTGGCATTCATCTTAGCATCCTCATGACTGGCACAGTGCCTAGGACAGAACAGGTCCTCAAACATTTGTTGAAAGCATAAAGAGTGAGATAGATGGATGAATAGATGAAGTGGGTGCACAGGTGCACTGGTGGATAGGTGAATGGGTGGGGGGTGAATGGGTGGGTGGGTGGATGGATGGGTAAATGAGGGTGCAAAAGTTAACCAATTTAATGTTATGTTTATATTAGTTACCTATTCCTGTATAACAAATTGCCCCAAAGTTACTGACTTCAAACAACAAACATTAACTATCTCACAGTTAGCAGGTTACTTAGATGACTACAGTCATCTACAACATGAGAAGGTTTAGAGGATACTCGTCCAAGCTCACTCACTGGAGAGGGGGTATCAGTTTCTTACCACATGGGCCTCTCCGTACGTCTGCTCACAGTGGATTTCCCCAGTGAGGGTTCCAAGAGAGAGAGGGAAAGAGAAAGAATGCCCAGGACAGAAGGCAAACTTTTCTAATGTAATCTTAGAAATGATGGGTGGGAGGGTAGGGATAGGATGGATGGGTTATGGACATTGGGGAGGGTTTGTGCTTTGGTGAATGCTGTGAAAGGTGTAAGCCTGATGATTCACAGACCTGAACCCCTGGGGCAAATAATAATTTAAAAAAAAAAAAGAGGAAGAAGTGACCTACCATCATAGACCAACCCTGACAGTGCAGACAAAAGTAGGACAAGAGTAGAGATACCGGGATTCGCTACATCATCGAGACTGTAAACTCTAAAATCATCAAATCTTGCAAATCCTGTCCCCAAGCTCAGACGGTGACAGATTAACACAACATCACAGGCAGGTATTTTTTCTCAGTTGCAAAAACATATACAAACCATTCGTGTTATGTTGCTAAGGTAGAAAGGGATGTATCTATAAACAAGAAAAGGTAACTAACTATGAGAAATGTCAGTGCTGATTTTCTTGATCCAAAAATGATTGAAATGTTCCTGCTGTCTCACTTTCAACTCATAGCTATGGTGATTTTCATTCTAAAAATTCAGGACTTGACTCAGCAAACACATCAGAGCCCAAAGGCAAATTTCCAAAATCACATCTCTCTCTTTCTGGAGCAAAGTCTGGTCCCAAATGAAAAAGCAGTTCAGACCACAAAATGGCCTCTCATCTCCAACCCTCATATAAACACATTGCATTTTACGTACCACATAAGGTAGAATAGAACACTTCCCTAGAATGCCTTATTACCCGAGTCTGAACTGGAAGATGGTTTTTATGTCACCAAAAGCTTTTGCACTGATTTCTCTCTGTTTCTGCATCTGTTTTCAAATGTCACTCAACTTGGACTAAAATGAAGTCATAACTGACAGATGTTGACTCTCCTGAGTCTGAGCTCTTCCATGAGTGAATCAAGCCCTTGGATATCCTCACTTGGCACATTCTTCCTTGTTTTAAATGTTTCCAGAGGAGGGTGGCAGTGGCCAGCATGTATTAATACAAAGAACTTCAAATTATATTTCTAGGCTGGAATTAAGGAGAAACAAAGGCCAGGCTGAACTCAGGAGCTGCTGAATGATGGAGAGGGTCTCTATCCCAAAGAGAGGTCTTTATTTATGGCTCCTTCTTATCCCGGCACCTTCACAGCTGCCCACTGCAAGCGCTTCATCATCAGTCCACTCTGAGTGCTATGAAGCCAGAAGTATTTTGGGAAACTCAACATTATCTCTGTATGGGTTGTCACCCCATGCTGTCCCTAGCTTCAGCCCCTACGTGATACTAGAGGATATGATAAGAGTCACAATATATTTGCAATTAAAGTAAACCATCACCAACACCTTCAAATGATGGAATTTATTGTACCTGACTACCTTTCAAACAGTCAGGGCAGGGGGGTGGGTCATGCAAAATTTATGTAAAAGACGTTTCTCATCAGCGATTTATTGCTGGTAAAAAATTACAACCATGTTCTAGAGTTAATTACTCTCACATTTGACTTTGTTACTCTTTTGAACCAAACTCAATTACATGCAAAAATCAATCAAAACATACTTAGCTTAGAGGACAGGTAAACCATGAAGATGCATTACAAGTTGTGCAGAGAGATCCTCAATTAGTAGAAGCTTTACTCCCTGCCCTAATTCAAATCACACACGTTTACACTTGCTTTGTTCAGAAGAAACAAAGGCGGGAAGCATCCTCAAACACCACCTTCATTCTCAGTGGTATCCCTCACAGGTATTTTGAAGCAGAAATCGGTTGACTATTTCAAGTTAACAAGAAGTGGAAACCACTCCAGGAGGCAATCTTTTAAATTCTAATTCCAGGAAACCAAAATGTCAATTAAAGCACCTAACCTTGGGCCCCATAGTGATGCTGAATATCTATTTATCAGTGAAGGCAGCATTATAGGGTTTCCTTCCATTTAATTTTTGCATCTCAGCATGGGAAAGGAGATCAGAGGTTCTTCATAACCCTGTGGCTCCCCCAAAATCTCACTCACCCCCCACAAATGGCATACTTGGAAGGCTGTCAACATTACTTTCAGGGTCATTGTCTCTCTCAACCTGCGTGCACGCCATGTGACTTCATCCTGAGAGAACACAAAGGTAGAGAGGTTCCAGAGTAGCTTTTTCAAAACCAGACTGTATTACTGCTCACTTGAGGAAACACTGTCCTTAACAATAAAATCCAAGGCCACCTGCAAAGTCTATAAAACTCTACCTGATCTGACTGCTGCCTGGTCTTCAAGCCATAGTCCATCGGTATGCCACTGGAGCCACCACGGTCTCCTAGCTCTTCTTCAAACTCACTAGAGGTCTTTTCCACCTCAGGGTCTTTGTGGGCTCCCTCAAAGATCAAGTTCTCCAGGAGGCCTTCCTGACCAGCATATCTAATATTGCATCCCATGATCCCATTGCACTTTGGTATTTTTGTCTGCATTCATTAACACGCCTAACACCTACATATGCGTGCACGTAAGAGTATAAGGTCTATAATGATAGTAGTTCATAAAAACTAGGGACTTAGTAGGTGCCAGGAATCTTTCTAAGTACCTTGGTTCTCACAACAACCCAATTTAGTGAACGCTAAAGAACAGAGAAGTTAAATAATTCACCCAAGACACACAGCTACTCAGTGGCAAAGCTGGGATTCAAATCCAGAAGTGTGTGGCTCTAGAATCCATGCTCTTAATCATATCCTGCTGCCTTCCCATAAGAGGGCGGACCCTCTCTGTTCTAAATCCGTGCTGAATCTCCCAGAGCCTAGAATGCTTAAAAGAGAGAGCTAGAGGAGGGAAGCCAACTCATCCCCAACCCCAAATCATCTGACTTCTCTCCATCACCCCCAAATCCTTATAACTCAGGGATCTTACCCTCCACCCCACAATGTATTCAGTTTCTTCACTTGAAGTGTGAAATCACACAACACGGGTGACTCTGCTCTACACTTTTTCATTCACATGGCAGTGATTGTAAGGACCTAGGAAGCATGTCTTTCTTCATTCAGGGCCCAAATGTCCATCTGACTCACTCAATCTTTTTTTTTTTTTAAATTCCAGAAAAAGGAGTCAAGTTGGCGAGAACAGCCAGTTTTTTTGCCACAGCGATACACAGAGATCTCAAGATCTCTGCAACAATAAATAAGAATTGAACATTAAGCCCAATCCAATTTATTTACAGCAATTTATCAAACGAGGCAAACCTCAGCTCCAAGCCCTTGCTGCTACGCCAGCTTCTGTTAGCACCATAGTATTTCTATCTTCAGGAGATCACATTCCTGGGTCTGGGAAGTAGCCTGTTGCTTAATCAAAACACCATCCAACAAAAACCTTTCTAGCGGTTAGCTTCAGTTTCCTTCAGGAGCAGTTGGCTGAAAGCTCACCGGGACACATGTGGTTTCAGCTGTCCTTCCTCTTCGGGGGAGGGCTATTTTTCCTCACAGCAAGGTAGCCCAGCAACCCGAAGGAAACCTGATTCACTCCTGTGGGGCTGTGCCTATACAACGCACAGCTCTCCTCACCTCAGGGAATTGTAAAGGCACACCTCTATTTCACTACAGCCTTAAAATACCCAGAGAAATCTGGGCAAAACCTGAGGCCGCCTCTGGAATGTTCCTCTTCCCCTAGTCCTCATTTTGGTTCCAGAGTGCAAGTCAGCATTAGCAACTGGGAACTGTACCTCCCCTGTATAAAGAAGGGCTACCCTGATAAATTAGATACAGGGTCCAAAGGAGTTCTTCATAAGTGAAGCGCTTGTAGGTTACTAGGACATGCCAATTACTCTGGTGTCTGGCACTGTGTAGCTCAGACAGTTCGAGCACTAGGCCGTGAGACCAAGGGTATACAAT
Source organism: Ailurus styani (assembly GCA_002007465.1). NCBI lineage: Eukaryota > Metazoa > Chordata > Mammalia > Carnivora > Ailuridae > Ailurus > Ailurus styani. The sequence continues at coordinate 275,828 of LNAC01001089.1, forward strand.
CAGTCTCCTTATAAACTGTGAGCTCAGCAGTATTCCAGGATTCAGCTGCACCTTTGGCCCCAGAGAGTCATCCTGAAAGTATGTGGTGGTGACTCAAGAGGAACTGGTCAGCACAAACTGTTGGCCATTCCTGACAAAGCTGCCAAGCCCATGGCCCTGGGTGACTGGAGTAACAGCTAGGACTGGGAGGAGAGTGACAGCACTGAGGTGGGGCACACAGGTGCAGGGGTGGCTCTGGAGTTCATTACACAGTTGACATTTTGAGAAAATAAAAATTGAATTAAAAAATAAAGACGAGGGGCACCTGGGTGGCTCAGTCAATTAAGTGTCTGCCTTCAGCTCAGGGCCTGATCTCAGGGTCCTAAGATCGAGACCCACATCACATCGGGCTCCCTGCTGAGCGGGGAGTCTGCTTCTTCCTCTCCCTCTGCTCCTTCCCCCTGCTTGAGCTCTCTCTCTCTCTCTCTCTCTCTCTCTGTATCTGTCTCAAATAAAATCTTTAAAAAAATAAAAATAAAAAAAATTTTAAAAATAAAAAATAAAGTTGATATTTTCTCTATCATGAATTTTTTTCATGAATTTTCACTTTCTAAAATATTGCATTAAGCTGTTTTTTTCCTTCATTACTAAGGTTGTGAGTGCCCCATAAATTTCGTGCCCAAGGCAAGCGCCTCACCAGCCTCACCCTCATCCCTGCCCTGCCATCCCGTCTCTATGGAATAATTGCTTACATCTTAAGCGTCATGTACCAATTGATTTATTCACCTCTGCTGTGTCATTCGATTTAATCCTCATAACAGCTTTATGAGAGAGCTAAAGCTATTGTCTCGATTTTACTCAGGGTACAAAAGCACAAGCAGGACAGCTTGCAAAACCGGCCCAAGGTGCACACCAGTAAAAGCCCAGAGTCCAGGACCCCACGCCCAAAGTTGCCACAGTGGAATTTGTAGCCATGGTAGTATTCCTGGACAGGGACACCTAAAAACCCTTCCTTGATTGTACTGTCTACCTTCACTTAAAAGCAAGGGCAGCTGACAGATACAACATAATCCTCCAAGTATCAGCCCAAAAACAGCTTGAAAAAAGAAACAGCTTGTTGGACTATCATAGCTGAACGTAAGTAACATGACACTTAGAAGAATACTTAAACTCGTAAGGTTCCAAATGACGTTTCAAATGTGATTAATGAACCACAGGAGAAAACAATCTCAGTTTCCCAGTCTGAGCCAGAACCAAACTTGCTGCAATCCTGGTAAGGCAAGCACATGCCTTGGAGAAAAGAAATCAAGTGCATTACAGGTGAAAGGACCCGGGATGGGTGCACTTGCACCTGGGGAACATCAAAGCAAGCGCTAATTTTAGGACTGGCTGGCCGGTTCAAATCCCTTCACCTTAATTACATACTTCTGCTAATAGAACTTAGAGATTGGCCCTGATTCAGATGCAAGAGACAAATTCAGGTGCACACCCCCAATTCATCTATGGATAAAATTAGTATAGGTTGTAAATGTATTTATAGAATTTGTTTCTTCACCTGAACCTAAGGATCGCTGCAAATATTAACTCTTCTACTAAGATAAGGCAATCATTTGTTTGTAAGTTAACTGAATATGGGTAAAATCTGGACCACATCAATAGAAAAAACAATATTCTGTGTGATGGATAGTATAAAGGTTTGATTTCAAGTGCCAATTCCAAAACATAATGACTAATTTTGCAAACCAATGCCTTTGGTTGGAAAATGTGCCATGATTGCTTAGCTCTAACTGCCATGGGCGTGGGGAGGCGATGACCAATGACATATATGTATCTAACTTGCTCCACATGTCCTAAATGCTCTTCCTTGAACTGATTATCTAAAAGCTGGTGGGGGCACTTGGTGGCTCAGTGTGTTGAACCTTATCTGTTAATTTCAGCTCAGGTCATGATCGCAGGGGTGTGGGATGGAACCCTGCATGAGGCTCCACACTCAACAGGGATTCCTCTCTCCTTCTCCCTCTCTCCCTTTGTCCCTCCTCCACCTCAAATAAGTGAATAAATCTTAAAACAAAACAAAACAAACCAGAAATTAACAGCCAATGAAGGATAAGGAATCTATGAACTAGGGTAGACGTCTTTGCATTTAATACATTCTTGACTAACAGTTCTAGATCAACTCATGGAGCATGTTCAAACCGGGCTCTACTTTAATTGTTTTACTTCTGTTTCAATTTTCCATTTCCAGTACTACTGAATTTTCTGCAATGCAGCTTTCCTTTTCACCTGCATTCAGGGATGTAAAACCTTTGAGCCAAACTGGGTTGATTCCCAACTTACTGTTAACTCACAACCCTCTTGTGACCACAGCCCCCATTGTTCTGAGACAAAATGATATTTCCTTCAAATAGGTAGTAAACAATCAAATACTGGAAATGAAGTCTATTTTAGCCTCCCAAAGTACCAGGGGTAAAGAAAGCAAAGGATTCCCGAGATAGTTTATCAGTCTTATAGCCAAAAATCTTTTACTCCTTTGAACCCTTTGTAATAGGATAACTACAGAAATTTTCAGGGAGACTTGAGAGAGATACTCATTTCCAACTTTTCACGACTGGTTATCATGTACATTTCCAACAAAAAGGAGCCTGTATACCACTTAGCTCCAACTAGCCATTGAGACTATCCCTGCATATGACCAAAATGGTCAGGCTACCAAATTGGCCTCTATGGTCATTTTGGCCATTTATGAACAACATCTCAGCTTAAGTGCTATCTCCTGTAGGAAACCTTCCTTGACCTGCCACCTTCTATTAGATGATATAAGAACAACCTGACATACGTTCCTGAAACACTCAAAACTCCATCCAATAGTCAGCATGCTTCTAGTTACATGCTCAGGATGAGAGCCCAGCCATCTAATTCATCATGGAACTCGAAAGGCTAACAAAGCCTTTTGAAAATCACACATGCTCAACAAACGAGGACACGATGGGATGGCCATCAGTACTAAAAATGGGGTTAAAAGGACTACTGCAGAGAACCGGACTCACAGTTTAAATACCTTGGGCCTCATCCTCACTAGAAACCTACCCATGAGCAAGAATTTAAACTCTGTCCTCAGGTCGCTCTATCCACAAACGAAGATAAACTGGCCAACACAGTTTCATTAAGCACTTCCACCCCCTCCTGTATGAAAGAATTTTTTAAAAGTAAGTAAATGCTAGGAGTGTCTGGCTGGCTCAGTCGGAAGAGCACGCGGCTCTTGATCTAGGGGTCAGGAATTTGAGCCCCATGTTGGGTGTAGAGATTACTAAAAAAGAAACAAATAAACTTAAAAAAAAAAAAAAAAAGAGGGCGCCTGGGGGGCTCAGAGGGTTAAAGCCTCTGCTTTTGGCTCAGGTCATGATCTCAGCGTCCTGGGATCGAGGCCCGCATCGGGCCCTCTGCTCAGTGGGGAGCCTGCTTTCTCCTCTCCCTGTCTCTCTCTGCCTACTTGTAATCTCTCTCTGTATGTCAAATAAATAAATAAAATCTTAAAAAAAAAAAAAAGAAAGAAAGAAAAGAAAAAGCAAATGCTGGGTTCAGGGGTCCACGAACGCAAAACCACATCTTTCTGATAACCACTAGGTAGGTCCTTAGTAGCTGGCACACTCCGTTTTAAGAAGGCATTCAATATTTGAGGAATCAGGGAGCAAGTGAATGAAAGGATGATAAATAACATTGTTGTTAATAACAAAAAAATAATGACAATGTACAGAGTACACCCTAGGCACCAGGTACTACTCAAAGTACTTTTATGCATTACCTTATTTATCCCTCTCACCAACCTATACACTGTACCTATGGTACTTACCTTCTGGGGCTCACGCCATCACTACTGCCCTTTCACCAATCCAGAAAACTATGACAGAGAGAGGTTTTATGATCTGGCATAGTTACCTATGTAGGAAATGCACCCAACTAATGATCCATCCAGTCTAGGTGTGCTGAGTGAGGTTGTGGGTGCAGGCGTGAGTGGAGGAGAGTTGGGGGAAAAGAGGAGGATAAGGAGGGACAAAGCAATGGCCACCAAACCTTTCAATATGATTTACCTATTTATCTTTAAAAAGGGGGGGGTATTTACAGAAAAGCATGCAAATTTGGAATCACACTGTCTAAATCTTACTGTGTGTTCACATTCTTCTAATCCAAATGATGTGAACAAATTTTAAAAGACAAAAAAGTCCAGAAGTGTAACACTCACCAGCGGTTTTAAAGGCATTTCACAGGAGACCTCGGAGAAGCGTGCTGCACTCAACATTATTTGGAGACAAGGACTTTGTTTAATTTTCCCAACTTCAAAGGGGAGCACAAGTAAACACGGTTCACAAATCAGTAACTACTGAAGCAGAAAGCAGGATGAGGAAAGTAAGTAGGAAGTCCACATAATAAAGAAAAGAGAAGCAAATATTTATGCCCATGAGCAAACGACTTTTTCTTGATGACACATCCTGGATTTTTCCTCTTTTCTAAGAAACTCCATGCATGAAAATATCCAAGGTCCTTGCTATCAAAATTTTCTTTTAAGTTTTTATGAGGTAGAAGTTGAACTCTCGGGGCCTATCAAGAGAGCTTCTGAGAGCTTTCAGTCCCCGGACACCTAAGACACAGAAAGCTTCAGCTTCAGATTTCTGGCACTGTCTCACACGGAGCTTTGACATACAGTGACTATAATCTACTGATTGGATTGAAATTACCCTGCAGTCATTACAACATTACACATGAGCTCCATTACCAGACCACACATCCTCCAAGACACAGGTAATATTTTCTACACAACCAGAATTATATAATAATTGTGGTCACTCCACACAGCATATTATGTATGTATTAAAAGCTCTAACTTATTAGGCATAAATATTTAAAATAGACCATCATTTTTACAGCTGTGTTTTGGCATTTCTTCCCTTTATGAATGGACCATGGAAGCTGCCCAGTGTCTCCTGACTTCGGCACATGAATAGGGATGGAGCAGCTCATCGGCGGGAAGGAGAAGGGGTACCGACGAGGTATATTTTCTTTGAAGATGCACCTTGAGAATGAAGATCAAGCACAAAACAAGGAGTATGGGGCTTGCCTGACTTTAGCCCTAGACAAGACCACAGGGTGAAAATCAAACTCCAGGCTGGCCCACGGCTGAAGTGGTCATGAAAACCCTCTCCCTTAGTCAAACCTCTTCTCAAAACCTCTAGGGAAAGAGCCAGATGCCCAGGGGACCGGGCCAAGAGATGCATGCACTTGTTCTTCAGATTAAATCTCCCTCCAGCCAAAAACAGTACTGCAGGAAAAAAAAATCCCTTTATTTGCTTATATTTTCAATTACATAATTAAGGTCTCCACTCCTGCAAGGACAGGGCAAGCCTGCATGGCAGGGGTGCTTGAAGCAGGGGGTGGGGGGGATCGCTCTGAAGGCAGTCAGGGGCACCCACTTACCGAGGCCAGGGACAAAGGCTAAATTGTTCATAAAACACATATATACCACCTCCGGAGTAACTTAGTACATTCCATATCTCATGTAATACTTAAAAGTATATAAGGGGGCTTTTATGATCCCAAATTTACAGATGATCAAACTGAAGCTCAAAGACACTAAGTAGTTTGTCAAAGGTCCGTTGGAAAATCAGAGAAGCCAAGGTGGTAACAGGAAGTCAGCATAATTCTAAGATCATCCTCTTCAAGGCCTGGTTTTACCAACTCCCCGAAAAGGCAAACTGTGGGCTGTAAGGTTCCCCCACCTGCTAGAGCAACACTGTGCAATAGCACTTTTAGGGATGACTGAAAAGTTCCATAGCTGCCCTATCCAAAATGGTAGCCACCAGACATGTGTGGCTACTGAGTTCTCAAAATGTGGCTAATGTGACTATGAAAGTAAATTTGTATTTTTATTTTATTTTAATTCATTTAATTGTAATTATTTACATTTAAATAGCATAAACATAGGGGCGCCTGGGTGGCTCAGTTGGTTAAGTGTCTGCCTTCGGCCCAGGTCATGATCCCAGGGTCCTGGGCTTGAGCCCCATATCAGGCTCCCTGCTTAGCGGGGAGCATGCTTCTTCCTCTCCCTCTGCCCTCCACTTGTGCTTGCTCTCTCTCTCTCTCTCTCTCTCTCTCTCTCTCTCTAGTGCTCTCTCAAATAAATAAAATCTTTAAAATTATTTTTTTAAAAAATAGCATAAACATAGGGCAGGGTAAGCTCTAGAGACCAGGGATGGTCCACAGCAGGGCTGGCACTAATAACTGAGCGATGAGTGGTACTCAGGCCTGAGCTCTTTCCACATTATCAAACATCAGGAGTCCTTTGTATTAACCAGTTCTCTGACCCACATCCCTCATTTAACCAGCCTGACCCTCAGCTACTAGTTAGCAGCTCTGTGCTAACATTTCCACATGTTACCGTATCATTCTTCATATACCCATATCCTCTATTATTATAATCCATGAAAATGTGGCTCAGAGAGGTTAAGTAATTTGCCCATGCAGCACAGCTAATAAGTGGCAGGAGCCAGGATTCAAAACACTTACCTTCTGACGCCCTTCTCTAAAGCTGGCCCTTCACTTGCCAGCACCATTTACTTGTGGCAAATCGAGAAAATTCCTTTCCCAACTACATCATAGTGTTATATAGGTAGTGTTATAAACATAAAATGAGATCACGGAATTGAAAATGCACTGAAGACATAAGACAGGTGTAAGTTATTATCTGCATACTTTTTTAAGTTTGAAAAACAAAACCAAAAACCTCTCAATGTTTCAGTTTATTGGTAGGGACTTAGGACATTCCAATCAAACAAGAAACCTAAGTCAGTAAGTAATGGAAATATTCAGGAAACTCTCCAAATCACTCAAATCTACACCTGTCCTGAAATTCAAGGTATTCATTTATGTCTATGAGATCCTTTTTTTTTTTTTCAGTCCAGAGTTTCCAGAAGCCAGAGTGGCTAGCTATTTTCAAGATGAAGGTTAAATCAGGCATAATTGTGTTCGTGACCATGTCAGCAGCTAACTGCAGAGGAGAAATCCAGACAACAGCCCTGCATCCAGTGGCAGATGGGGAGGGTGGATGTCTCTCCTCACATAAGTCCATCCGAACCATCATCGCTGGCTGCAAAGCAAGAGCTCTACCCATAATGTGGAAATGCACAACTTCCAAGAACACCACCCATAAGCAAGGGCAAATCCAGAGCAAACCCACTCTGGCAAAAACAAAACAAATACAGTGAGATACAGTGAAAGGGAATCTAACCTCTAGACACCATAATCAGACCAGCTTGTGTTTTTTGTTTTAGTTGTAATTAGCAATCACTGTTCAGTTCAAGCATTAAGATGAGACCAGCTGTCCCATTCTGAGCAGTCCAAGAGTGAAAATAGAGGGTAGATTCTATAATTATAATTACCAAGAAGTCATTTTCTTTTTTAAATCATCACCAGTAGGAGCACCTGGGTGGCTCAGTGGCTTGGGTGTCAGACTCTTGATTTTGGCTCTGGTTGTGGTCTCAGGGTCTTGGGATCAAACCCTGCAACACGCTCTGCTCTCCACATGGAGTCTGCTTGGGATGCTCTCCCTCTCCTTCTCCTTCTGCACCTCGCCCTGCTTGCACGCACATGTGTGCTCTCTTGAGCTCTCTAAATAAATCTCTTTGAAAAAAATAAAATAAAATCATCACCAGTAATGTGAAATAACTGATTATTATGTGATTCACAATAATGTGAAATATATTTTCTTCAAATTCTTCCTACCATACCTTTCGCCCACCTGCCTCCAACTTGTTAATTAATAATAGTTATATGCCACGATACTCTTAAGAAAGTTGATAGGGCATTTGAAAAACACATTTTCTCACTGGACCCTTACACAATTCTGGGACATATGCATGTAGAGATCTCTTCGCCTGACAGTTGACTTAACTGAGGCTCAGAAAGATGTAGTCAGTTGCCTACAATCTCCAAGTTAATAAACAGAACAGAACCTAGAACCCGAACTCACCTTCACTCCAATGCCACATCACAAAACTATTTATTTAAAATCTTCCCTGGGCTGACACCATTCAGAGCACCATAATTATTTCTGTATAACCAGTAAGTCTCAAAAATGGCAGTTTTGAGAGGATTAATACAGAAATAATGTAAAGCATGGACTAAAACAAGTAGAAACTAAAGACAGTAAAAATATTTTAACGGGCGCCTGGGTGGTTTAGTGGATTAAGCACCTAGCTCTTGATTTCGGCTGTGCTTGGCATAGAGCCTACTTAAGATTCTCTGTCTCCCTTTCCTCTGTCCCACCATGCCCCTCTCTCCCTCTCTTAACAAACAAACAAAAAAATATATATATAAATGTTTATACATATAAATGTTTATATATATAAATGTTAATATATATTTTAATTTTATTTTATTTTATTTTTAAACCATGTTCTAGTGTTTTTCAGTTTGGGCTGCCCATTAGAGAAACTCTTCAGAAAAACTCTCTATACTTGTATTCCATTCCCTAAAATTTTGACTTCTTTGGTGAATCGTGTAACATTGCTTTATGAAAGTGTCTTTCCCCATGAATCTAATGTAATGCTTCAGCTAAGAACCACTGCTATAGGTCAAAGGTACCAATACCACATGGGCAAGGAATGGCATGTGAAATGATCCTGGGGTACCCTATATAATTTTTTTTAATGTTAACAGTCATATGTTCATTTTAATGAGTATTTGGGGAAAGTTAACTACCGTATAAACCTGATGATTTTACATATTTTTATAGACTGAAGTTTAAAAAGCTTTTGATTGAAAGAAAAATGTAAGTAAAACACAGTACAGGTGGTAGACAGACAGGAAGAAATTATAAAAGTAATTCCAGAATGACCCAAATCAAGATATTTAATGATGAACGCTGCAGGGGAGAGTGAGAAAGAAGGGGAAGACACAGGAGGAGGAACTGGCAGGACTTGTGGAGTGATATGAGGTGGGAAGAGGGAGAAAGTAAGAGTCAACCAGGACAAAGTGCAGGAGAATGAAGTTAACTTCTCTATCTTGCTCCAAGTACTATAAATACCTGATTGGTGTTCAGTAAACATTCCACCATGGGCAGAAATAGAAAAGGTCAAGATTAAGGAGGTTATTAAGGCAAGACCAACATTTAACCCAAGAGCTCCAGCCTCTTCCCTTAGATCTACAAATTCCTCGAGGTTGATACCACCTAACAAGGTACCATCACGGTAAGGGAGACTCGTCTTAGCCAATGCTTCTTTTTTAAATGATTTTTGTTAAGATTTTATTTATTTATTTCAAAGAGAGAGCATGAGAGGTGGAGAAGGGCAGAGGGAGAGGGAGAAACAGACTCTCCACTGAGCAGGGTGCCCAACTCGGGACTCGATCCCAGGACTCTAGGATCATGACCTGAGCCGCAGGCAGACACTTACCCGACTGAGCCAGCCAGGCGTCCCTTGCCAATGCTTCTAAAAACATATGAGCATAGCTGTCAGGTCATTCTCCAGCACATGCTTCAAGTTTCATTCTTTAAATTCAGTTCTTGCTACGGCCCTATGTTCTTTGAGCCAGCTTGCCTCCTAACTGGTTAACATGAACTCAAATACAACATACTCCTGAAGCCCAGGTGAGGTAAACTGGACCACATGATCTAAAAAGAGAATTCTGTCCCAACTATAAAGACTTATGTTTCTTCACTCACATTTGCCAAGGTACAGAAGAAGAATTTAGATGGTATATAGGAACAGAAATAAATAATAATGAATCGCGTTTTGAGAAAATTATTTCCTTTCTTATTCTCTTTCAACCTGGTCGACTCTGGATCTCAGAAGGTCACAGTTTGGAACTACTGGGGGGTTTTCCACCTACCAGTAGTTAATTGCACTCTTAATGAAGGGACAACAGGACTCAGGTTCAGAAGCCTGTATTTATGAACAGAGCATTATTCACAGCAAGTAGTGCAGGTTGCCACTTATTGTGATACAAAATTTGCTCTTAAGATACACTTAGTCTTTTAAACGTGACATAGCTATTAGATGAAAGGTCAACAGTACAGTCATAATTAGTGAATATGGCAAATATCATGATTTTGCCACATTTGAGGACTTCTGCTTCAGATCCCGTTTTAGTCATCTTCAATTGCATTATAAACGTGCTTCTCTACAGCTTCAGCGTAGTTACAAAATGTAGGTGTTGGAAATGCAGAACTAGACCTCACTTTTTCTCATTCCCAGGAAACTGCAGAAATAACTTGGATGAGCTAATCCTAGCCGACTGTCTCCCAGCCTGCTTCTGATGCAATGAAATTCAAATATTTACCAACCATCACTGCATTTAAGACTTTGCTCTGGGTGACCAAAGAGAAGTCTTGGTGTCAATTCTTTATTGCTTTGATTCTTCCCTAAGTGGTATGTTGACATCAGTGTAAAAAAAAAATGTCCCAGGGACGCCTAGGTAGCTCAGTCAGTTAAACGTCTGCCTTTGGCTTGGGTCGTGATCCCAGAATCCTGGGATCAAGTCCCTCATCGTGCTCCCTGCTTGTCGGGGAGCTGGCTTCTCCCTCAGCCTGCTGCTCCCCCTGCTCGTGCTCTCTCTGACACATAAATAAAAGCTTAAAAAAACAAAAACAAAACAAAGCATATCCCAACGCCATGAGAAAGAACAGGCAGGACGATGGCATAGAAGGATTCAGAAGCCAGAGAAATGTGGAGTTTGCTCATGGGCAAGGTAATTAACCTCGCAAAACCTGCACGACCTCAGAAAGTCCTAGGGGGAATAAATGAAATAATGCACAGAAGATGCCTTGTACTCTGACGTAAAACAGCCACTTCATAAATGTCAGCCCTCGTTCCCTCTCTTGAAGAGCACGGCCAGTTACACAGTTAAGGAAACAGCACCTCGCCAACATCCTGACAAAGCTATTCATTCCATGAATAATTCAGGACAAGTATTTGCTCTCCTTCCCCATGTCCTGAGTACCACCCTTCATTCTCTGTAACAAAATAACATGGATTGAGTACAGTTTGTCCTGCAGAAAACCTGAGCAAAAGGGTGAACAACTTTGTGATCAAAGTTCACTGTACGGTAGCTGTGTCTTGTCTGTCCCCAAGTGGTCCTTTCCCATTCTGACTCCAGCTTCACCTTCCCTTCAAGACCAGAACCATTGAACCACAACTTTCCAATGACCACTGGCCGCCCAAGCACAGGTTTAATGCTCCAAGGCACCAACTGGAGATCTTGTTAAAATGCAGATTCTCATCTAATAGGTCTGGGAAGAGAACTGAGATTCTGTACTGAAGAAGCTCTCAGGAGATACTGCAGCTGCCATTGGGTCCATGGACCACATCTTAAGTAGCAACACCCTAAAGAATACCAACACCTTCCACATCCAAGGAGGAAAACGAGGGAAGGGAAGGGCATAGACTCCAGGGTTTCACAAATTCCCTCTTCTTTCTGAGAGTCTGGCCAACATTCCAGCTTTATTTCCAGATGGTCCAGGTGGGAAATGAAGTGTCTAACAGGACATCCCATTTAATGGAGAACCACTGTGACAGTCCTCATGAGGTTGGTTGTAACTTGCTTACTTCCCACAATTTAACCAGCAACCCATCTGATGTCAGTTTCCCCATGGATGCTTCAAACTGACAGGTCTGCTATTACCCAGGGTGTGGCTCGACGTCAGCAGCATAAGAACCCACGTAGCTAGAAGCTGGTGAGTGGCTGTAGGAACCCGCAGGCAGTTAAGAGAACCAGCAAACTCTTGCTGAACACCTAATGACCAAGAGTAATTTACATCCAAATAGATTTCACACTCACTCATTCAACAAATGCTTGCAGGGCACTAACTGTGTGCCAAGCACTGTTCTAGGTTCCATGGACTGAATCTAAAAACTTGATCACCATGGTAGCCTTGTACACTTTTGATAGACACTTCATTTTTTTTTCATTAAATTGAGTGAAATTTGATCCCAACAAGCCTATGACTTAGGCACTTGAAATAGCATCTCATCAGACCCTGTGCTACATCATCTTAATCTTCAGGCTCCAAGGTAAACATCTGTAGTTAAGAGATCATACACACACACACACCCCACTCCTGCGGTAGTTAAGTAAACTTCTCCCAAGTGACACAGCTAGTAAACACCAACACCTTGGAAATGGAACAATATCTCCCCTGATTGCAAGATCCATACTCTTTTTTTTTTTAAAGATTTTATTTATTTGACACAGAGAGAGAGAGAGATCACAAGTAGGCAGAGAGGCAGGCAGAGAGAGAGGAGGAAGCAGGCTTCCTGCTGAGCAGAGAGCCCGATGTGGGCCTCGATCCCAGGACTCTGAGATCATGACCTGAGCCGAAGGCAGAAGCTTTAACCCGCTGAGCCACCCAGGCGCCCAAGATCCATACTCTTAATCTGTAGCCTGTGCTCCCTCCTCTTAGGAGAAAAAGCAATTTCCTACCTCCCCTCAAGTTTATCCTCTCATAAAAAACAGAGAACAACCCACAGCTGGGACGAAGTTAAACACACATAAAAGGGCCACTGGTGAGCCTAAGTGAATACTTCCAACCCCAAATGCTCTAGAACTCAACACCCATGGAGAAGACAACTGCCCTTTCCAAAGATTTTTAACTTGGAAACACTTATCAAATATCTTTCTTGGGTGGCTCAGTCAGTTAAGCAGCCGACTCTTGGTTTCGGCTCAGGTCATAGTCTCCAGGTCCAGGGACTGAGCCCTGCATTGGGCTCCATGCTCAACAGAGAGTCTGCTTGTCTCCCTCCTCCTCTGCCCCTCCCCTGGCTCATGCTCTCTAAATAAATAAATAAATAAACCTTTAAAAAAAAAGTATCCTTTCTTCTAACCCATACACTAAGCTCCTTGAGCTAGGCCATCCCAGGGACGGACTCACAGTTGGTGCTACATATCTCCTGAATACATTTGTTTCAAATAAGCCTTTTATACCAAACTACCCAAAGCTTAGTGGCTTGGAAGAAACAACAACCATTTCATTATTTCTCACCATTCTGTCCATTCGGATTCAGAACAGCAAACAGCAGGATCCTGGCTCCCGGTGAGCAACCAAGATGCTGGAGCACCCAAGATGCTTTCTACACTCGCCAATCTGGGGTCCCAACTAGAATGGCTGGAGCAGCCCAGGCTGGGTAGACATGCCTACAACAGGGTAACTAGTCAGGGGCTACATGTAAGGGCCACAGAGTCCTTAGACAAGAAGCTCATCACCAACATATAAGCTTTCTGGGGGCAAGAACAATGTTTTTCTCCCCACTGACCCCCCATGTTTGTGCACTACAGTTCCCAGACAAACACATATGGAACTGTGACCCTCTGATGAGTCACAGCTTCGACGTCTCTCTGGTGCAGACAGACAACAAGTAACAATTCCATAAAGGCGCTGAGATAAGCAGCCACATAAATAACAAATGCAATACAATCTCGGGCTGGATTTGCTACCAGACAAACGATGCCAATCTAGAGGGGTTCCAACATAGCCAATAATTGCAATAAGTCATTAGTAGGTAAGTGGCTCAAGTTGTCCCAACACAGGGAGCCGAAAAATAATAAAAGACAGACTTGGTCCCAAAGTAAGCTCAAGTTAATTTCAAATTGAAAATATTTTTTAAACACTACAGCTGATACAAACGAGAGGACACATGCTTTGCACCCATTTTTCATTTTTTAATTGTACATTTGTAATTTCATTTTGTAAATTCATTTTTCATTTTTCATTTACGTTCTGTAAATGTGGAGATTTACAGCTCTCTTAAAGGTTCATTCCAGGGGCCCCTGGGTGGCTCAGTTGGTTAAGCGTCTGCCTTCGGCTCAGGTCAGGATCCCAGAATGCTGGGATTTAGCCCCTTTTTGGGCTCCCTGCTCAGCAGGAAATCGGCTTTTCCCTCTCCCTCTGCCGCTTCCCCCACCCCCGCCCCAGCTCACACACACACTCGATTGCTCTCTTGCTCTCTCTCAAATAAATAAAATCTTAAAAAAAAAAAAAAAAAAAAAAGGTTTTTCCAGATAGGGGTCAAATCCAAAGTGAGTCACCAGGCTCCAAACAATGAACTCAAATCCTACTCCAGCTATAGTCAGGGAAGGAGGGGAAATGAAGGAACCAGCAAGCACATTCCTAAAACGGCCAACTTAACAACCTCCCATAATCTCTTCCAGCTGAGAGTGCAGGGCTCTGCTGACCCTTTATTCCCATTTGTAACTGTTCAGGTACATGTGTTTCCACAGTACTCAATGTCTACCTAAATCCATGCCCTGGGAGTCCTGGGAAGAGATTCTTACCAAAAAAAGTGTGTGCACCAATTCCAAAAGATCTTTTTTTGCTTTCTAGAAAAACAAAAACAACAAAAACAACAAAAAACAGTTCTAAGAATTTGGGACCCAGACCATACAAATATGGACTGGAATCTAGGACCTGCCCCTCACTGGGCCACAGCTGAACTTCTCTGAGCCTCTGTTTCCTCACCTGTAACATGGAATAATAGTGGCACCCACCTCATAGGGTGGTGAGAATTAAAAAAAAAAAAAATGACTTCATGTCAGTCAAGCACTTTGCCCAGGACATGGCACCCCATAAGCTCTCAATAATTGATAGCTCCTATTATAGCTTGTCTTTTTATATCGCACTTAACCCTAAATTAACAGTGAGACACTTCATTTTTTTTAAGTCTCATAATTCCACCCCATTCAAGTCTAACTGAATTTAAAATACACACCAAAACCTAAAAAAGAGATACAGACACAGCTGCCAAATGGCAAGTAAAAAGCCGTAATTTTCCATCATTGGAATATATTTAGTGATAACTATAAATGAAAAACTAAGAAAAAAAAATCCCAACTTAACATCACCCTCCCAGTCTGACAGTCTGAAAACCAAAAACTAAAGTTCAGTTTCCTTGCTCCTTTCCAATCCTGCCTGTCAGGCCCGGGGTGAAGTACCCACATTTCCTGTTCTGAGCAGAGAACCCTCTGCCAGGGAAGGCAAGAGATGCTCGGGCTTGTGCTGGACAGCTGAGACAGTCGCAGGGCTAGGATCTCAGAAAGACCATTCCTTCTCCTTATTTCTGATGCGTATCAGTGCCCTGCACTGGGAGAGGGCTCCAGCCTGGGCGGGGGATGTGGATTGGCTGGGGGCGGGGGAGGTTCAATAGCCAAATGATTAGCATGCCTGCATCCTGAGGAATTCCTGTTTTGTTGCACACAGTATCAAATGACATCATCTCCAAAACATACCTTGTTAAGTGTTCTGCTCCCGATTTCTCACACCTGAAAAGTCTACCCTGCTGACTCAATGTGCTTAGTGGAAGAAATTTAATTGGGCTATATATTGTTCTTTAGGTTGTCTTCTGCAGGTTCTGTTGCGATCAGCACATTACACTCCTAGAATAGCCTCTGATCTAAGGAGTACTTAGAAATGTGTATCTGTACACACCTCTGCTTTGATGGATGTGGTCTGCCAGCACGCTTCCTCGCTCACACTCCCCAGCATATGTGAGACTTCACACAAGAGCCAAACCACTAAAACCTCCACCAGCTTATCCACAGACCAAAGTTCAGAGGTGCCAAGGTGTATAAAACTCCAGGAAAAGAGTTATCGGCCCCAAAGAACCCAATAAAAATGACAAAATATATATGCTACAGTTCAAGCAGTTGTATCACCCTGCCCACTATCTGAAATTATCTTGTTGAACTCTTTGTGTTTATGATGTTTTCCATCCACCAACATCCCCATGCCCCCAGAACAAGAATGTAAGACCCACAGAGCCAGTGCTCCATTGGTCTTGTTTCATTGCTCTAGTCTCACAAGGCAAAGAGTAGTTGTGGTGGATTCCACTGTTTCTGGGCAAATATGCCCTCCCTCCTTCTCCTCCAACCTACACGGGACTAATAAACATCATTAACGTGCACTGGGTATGTGCTGAAATGACAGCGTCATGTCAGCTCAAAAACCAGGCTCATCTATGCTTGTTCCTGCTTGCCCCTCTAGGAACTTTGATTTCTCTCGTAAAAAGAACCTGCTCCCAGAGGTCCCTGGAAGACTCAATCCGTTAAGCATCTGACTCTTGATTTCAGCTCACATCATGATCTCAGGGTCATGAGATTGAGCCCCATGTTGGGCTCCACAGTCAACATGGAGTTTCTTGAGATTCTCTCCCTCTCCCAATGTTCACGCTGTCTCTCTCTCAAATGAATGAATGAATGAATGAATGAACCTGCCCCCAGATAATCATTGCCCCCAGAATGAGACATATAGAACAGAGCTTCCCTGCCAACTTGCAGACCTGGGAGAATGAGAATAAATACTTTACATTGAAAGACACAGACTTTTGGGGAATTTGTTACACAGCATTCTTGTGCCAACAGATGACTGATACAGTAAGCCTATCGACATGTATTTGTTAAATTATCAAATGAAAAACTTTCACTATACTTAATACTTTCAAAAATCCATTAATTGTGACAATCCTGCAAGACATCAGGTTTTGAGGCCGGTTTTTGCTTTGAAATGTACTCCTTTGTGTAATAAAGGATACACATTCAGATATTGGGACTTAGGAGACCAAAACTAATGTCTTAGGCCTTCCTTACTTAACCAGAGCCAAAAGATAATGAATACTTCTTCTATTTGTAGAATGTACTCTGATGGGAATTTTTTTTACCCTCTCCTGTCCTGATACGGTGGTGAAAGCTTCAAGCTCATAAGATACCAATTTTTATAGGGTAGTATTCCTTTCATCTAGTGCAAAAAGCCTTGAAGCTCATAAAATTGAAGCTGTAAACTTTTAAGGCATATAGCTTCATAGGGTTACTGTTGATGTATTTCCATTACTTTAAACATTTAATGTAAGTAGTTTTACAATTCACTTAAATATTGTATTTACAATTACTTCACCTCTTAACAGAGAAAAGAATCACATCTAAATGGAGGGTAAAACCGTGCTACATTTTATAAGTACCTTTTCATTCTGACCCTTTATCACTCAAGCCAATGGCTATAAAAGAATCCCTTTTTAATGAAATTACAATTTCAAGGGGGGTAGAGAACAGACAGGAGACAGGACCAATAAAATATGAAACCAATATGTTTCCCATCTATGGTATTGATATGCTTAATTTGAATGTGCCAAGCATATGAAATGATAAAATTTCATATGTGCAGATGGTTATAATCTATCAATACCTTCCCCCACCCCTCCAAGTGTGAAAAAATATGGGAGAAGCACCTAACTGAGTATCCAGGCCTTATGGTGAATATACAGTGAAATATTCAGTGGAGGAAAAAAAAGTATATTTTTAACATATATTTTAATGACCTAAAATTCAGATAAATTCAAAATGCATTCCAGGCCCCTTTGGGAATTCCACCATTCTTCCCATGTCAGAAAGCTCAAATCACTTTTTGATGCATGGTAGTAATGTTGGTTTACTCCCTTCCCAATTATGAAGTTTATAATTTCCTTTTTAAGCACTGAGAGGAGATACCAGTGGTCCACAATCTTTCTGCTGTCAAGACCTAGGGGCATCGTGTTTCACAAATAGAGCCCAATCACGAGAAGTCTGTCACGAGAAGTCTGTGCTCCCCCACAGCCCGTATGAACTAAGGAGTAACTTATCTGACCCTGAGATAGCCAGTGTAACCAATAGCTTGGGATAGTTCTAACTAAAAGCAAAAACACTTGACATTTTAGTTAATCTAGGTGACCATATCTTTAGAAAATGTACTCATCTTGTCCAGTAGGTTTTGTTTTCTTTTAATACCAAAAACAAAACAAAACAAAACAAAACTTGAGATTCCCTCCTTCAAAGCCCTTTTAAGGACTTCAAAGAAACTTAAGAAACCAGATTAGGATCCGATGTTGAGTTTTAATCTTTATTTCCCCTTCTCTTTCTTCCAACCCCAATTCAATTTCCTTACTGAAATAAAAGTAGGTTTAAAAACAAAACAAAACAATAAGATTGAGGCAAAAATACTCCCAGTACACACACTGTGATGCTTCTACCCTAGTTATTTACCAAGAGTCAATCATGGCCCATGGTGGCCCTTGTGGGGAATAAACCTAAGACTATCAAAAAGCAAGATGAAAGGTGTTCCAAACAGGAGTACTTCAGGAACAATGCAGGTGGGCTGAGAACCTGTTTTAACCCTCATGTGTCCTCTGGAGAGGCAAGACTTTACACAGGGGACCGGACCCAAAGTAGGTCCTTTGTGAAGGTTTACTCCCTGTCAGCAAGGGGCAGTGCCCTGCGCCATGGGCTAAATCCTCTATATCAGTCTTTTATAAAAAGACAGCAACTATTTATTCTCTCAGTCCACCCACATGAAGGAAAACCCACTGCAGTCGAAGCCCTCTCTGAAGGGGTTCATACCCCATTATTTCACTGTGTCCTCCCAAGGATCCAGTGAACAGGAAGGAAATGAAGGGTCCAAGAGTTAGAGTCAGTCTGTAGGAAGACAGGTAAAGATACTGTGTCCTGATGTCGGGGATGGTGAAGTGAAAAAAACCGTATTATTTTCTTCTAGGGTCCCACTATCATACAGAGGACACAGAAAGGTTTTCAGACAGTTAATGAAAGTAGTAAGAACTGACACTCAAGTCCGGGGTGTCTAGAGAAGTTCTCTAGGCTGGTCCTGAGGGTAGAGGTTCCCAAGCCCTTGGTATCTGAAGGACAATTAAGGGTTGGTTTGATTGGGGTCGGGGCAATGGGCAGGGACAAGGAGGGACGAAGACCTTCCAGGAAGAAAGAAATCACCTCAATGGTGCTTTCACCAAGAAAATTTTGAAGTCAACTTTAAATATTCGAAAAAGGTGTGGAACAGCTAAAGACTCTCGTGATTGTCATGTGCCAGGCATTATCATTAACGCTTGACAGGCCAGGTCTCTCCTAACCCTCACAATTGAAGGAGGTAGGTCCTCTCTTCTTTACTTTTTTACTTTTTTTTTCCTTCTTTACTGAGGGGAACACAGAGGCTCAGAGAGCTTACATAACGTGGCCAGCAAGCGACCAGACTCCATTTTTCTGGACTGCAGAGACTTACATCATCAGGGCCCTTAAAGATGGCTCTTAGTTGCCCTTCAGATTTTGTCTCCTGTCCAGTTCATAAAAATGTCCAGTTCATCAAAAACAAGCAAACCGAAGAAAAATGGAAACTCTTGGCCATCTGTGCCAGTTTTAATGAAATAATTGCTTGCCCACAGGCCAAGCTGTGAAAGCCCTTAGAAAAAGCTGCACATTGAAAACTTTCATGTCTACAGAACAAAAAGATTCCTGTATGACAACCATCAAGGTCCGAATCTTCCCCTGGCTTCTGTACTTGTTCCCAAAAGAAAGCTCAGGTTTGATTAAACCACTTCCTGCCTCCCATCCCACAGGCCCCAGGGTGTCTGAGCCTCTGAGGCCATTTCACGTGGACTGCTGCCCCTCCTTCTTAGAGTGAGGCTCCGAAACAAAAACAAATGGCCAGCACCGAAATCTCTTGCCGGTAAAGGGACACCTCAGTGCTCTTCAGACAAAACATTACTGTCAATAAGTAGCTCAGAAATAAAGCATTTTTAATTAGCACTTTTGGAAACAAAGGGCAACTCTGAAGAAGAGATAAAATAGGTTTGGCTGCGGAAGTGAGAACTCACTGCGTTAGGTGTCTCTACAATAAGGAATTCCCCGAGGGACCAATTTTCTTTTTTTTTTTCCTTTTTTTTTTAAGATTATTTATCATTTATTTGAGAGAGAGACAGAGAAAGTGAGAGCACAAGAGTGGGGGGAGGAGCCCGATGTGGGGCGCAAACCCTGGACTCCGGGATCGGGACTTGGGCCAAAGGCAGACGCCCCACCGAGTGAGCCACCAGGTACCCCAGCAACCACTCTTCATCACTTGACATTTTGTTTCCTCTTAACGGGAGTAGACAGGAGATAGCACTACAGCTTCAGGTTTTTTTGTAAGGATACTGGTTGGAGGCCAGAATAAGAGCCAATGTCGAAGTCGTTGCGGAAGAGGGAAGATGTGTGTCTTCTCCTACGGAGGTGAGTGTTACTTAAGACTCTCCTGTCCCATGCAGGCTATCTTTCAAAAGCAGGGTTTCTCATGCTCTGCACTTCAAAGTTAGCCTCCCATGTTTTCAGGTACAGCAGGCATGGGAAGGTCCACTTGCCCAGGTAGGTAAACCACATCTAATGACCGACAGGACCAGGGGGATCGGTATAGGGCTGGAATGAACAGGGAACACACACACACAGAGGGTGTTGGATCTATATTCATATATTGAGCAAAATGTCCCCTTGAGCTCCTTTGACCTGTTAGCCATGAACATACGGAAAAAGAAATGATAACTTAAATGTCTGCAAAAACGGTAAAGACCAACAAGACAGTCACCAGCAAACTGTAAAGCCCTTTTGCCCTTGAACGGCAGCATCACAGGAGGGTCATAAAGTCTAATCCAAACTCTTCTTCTCCCTTTTTCTAGTTCCTCACCAACCATTCCCACTGTGCATGAAGACAAGGACAGACTACAGCAACGGCGATCCAGCCACAGGGTCATGGAAAGCATAGATGTGCCTGTTGATTCCTAAGGCTAAAAGGGGGTAGACATGAAAGAAAACTACTATGTTGGAGAAAAGGGGGATATCGAATATCATATTATTTGTTAATATTGCTTACAAATACAATTTTCTATTTATTTAAGAAGGAGAGAGAAAGAGAACATAGAGAGAGGAAGTGAGAGAGAGAATCTCAAGCAGACTCCATGCTGAGTGCAGAGCCCGATACGGGGCTTGATCTTACGACCCTGAGATCACGACCTGAGCAGAAACTAAGAGTCAGATGCTTAACCAACTGAGGCATCCTGACAGATACAATTTTCTAAATGTGTTTATTCAGTTCTGTACTAGGAAAGAAAGGAACACAATCATTCCATACATCTCCCATGAATGCAAAGAGTCTTCATAGACGCAAAGTCCAGCTTGAGGTCACGTCCCCCTGAAGGAGAGCATGGTGTTCCAGGAAGAGGCCCTGAGGCCAGAATACCAGACTCAGCTCCCCCACACCCTCACTGTGTGACCTCAGGTAAGTCACTTCTCTCCATGCACGGGTTTCTTTCTGTCACAGAATAGTAACAAGACCAGGCGAGTGCTAAGGTCCCCTGTAGCCCTGAGACTCTTTACCAGAAAACATTCTTCTACCAAATATTTGTCAAATCTTGTTTAGAAAAATGATCTTCATAGGAAGATAGGAACTCAAACCTAGGAACGCAACAGGTCCTGTGGGATGTCAGGAAATCAAAAGCTTTCAAGGTCCAAGTTAGGGAGAAGCCTCAACTGTTTTGAAGGCTAACCTGGTCACTGCCTAGAGCAGATTCTCACGTTTTTGTTTGTTTCTAATAATAGAACAGTATCAAGAGAAGGTGAGTACATCATAGTAGTCTACCTATACCTTTTTAAAAAATCTGACCATGCTTTATACTTGGGGGGGGGGGTCGCAAGTTAACACAATTAATAAGGTGATGCTTTATGCTTCCAAAAAAGAAATGTGGGGGGAACAGGGAATAACTTTTTCCAGTCTCCTCTCCCTGGTTACTTACACTCCAGAACAAAGCACTCCAAAACTGTGAAGTATAAAACAACCATTTTATTATGCCCACAGATTCTGGGGTTCAGGCACTCAGGTGGGGCTCCTCCGTGGAACAGGCTGGATGCCACAATGTCTGGCGCCTTGGCTGGGGGCACCTGACAGCTGGGGTCTGGAATATCTAGAGGCATGTTTGCTCACATGTCTGGAGGCTGACGATGGTTGTGAGCTACAACAGATACGCAAGACCCCTCCTGTGCTCTCCCTACAGAGGCCAGCTCGGGCTTCTTCACAGCATGGTGGCTGTGTTCCAAGAGCAAGCATCCCAAGAAGGGAAGGCAGAAGCACACGGCATTTTTATGGTCTTGCCTCAAATACCACATAGTGTGGCTTCTGTCATGCTCTCTTGGCTGAAACAGTCACAAAGTTCTGCCCAGGTTCAAGAGGAGGAGATATAGACATCCCCTCCCCACTCTGTGGGGGAAGTCACGGTCTTGTAAGATGAATATGTGGGATGGGAGATAGTTGTGCAACCTTCTGTGGATAGCAATCTGCCATGCCGACAGAAAAAAGTCCCACCAACAAGGTAAGTAAAATATCTGGGTCCCAGGCATCTCTGATCATTGGAGGTTTAGAGCAAACAGTTTGATAGGCAAAAGATCATCACCAAGAACTAGAGGAAGGGGATTTTAGCCACAGAAGCCCCCCAAGCTGCCTCTAAAGCCTCTACAAACACTAGTCCTGATAACAACTAGAAGGGTCCTTGAAACTTATTATATACCTTGGCTGTTGTATTACAGTTTGGTTCCTTCTGTGTCTCATTGACATTTGATTTCAATGTTCAAAAGTATTAAAACATCTGCTGAGTTATAATTCCATGAAATCTATAAAACTATGAATTCACCATGTTAAACAGGTTTTTTATTTTTAATGGAATACAGACAGCCGCTGTTTATAAAGCAGCCCCATATGCAAAGCTGTGGGTTGGGTTTAATTCGGAGCTGATGTGACCTATGGATGTTTGGACATGTTGCAAGGGAGACCTCAGCCTTCAATAATGCAGCATCTCCTTGTTCTCTGGAACAGCAGGGGAGGGGAGGCAGAGGAGATGACTGGCAGTGAATGTCATATACCTCTATCTTCAGTATCTTTTACTTCCCCTTCTTAAACCTAAAAACCAGACTCCAGCCCCTTCTTCTGTTTTAAGGATGTAACAGGCCCATCTTCTAGGTTTCTGGTTCCATCGCTAACCAGGACCACCATCACTATCAGATACTGAGCTGATAATATCCTTATTTTATAAGTAATAGTTCCCTCGGTTGTTCGGTCATCAATATTCACAGCCTCTCTGCCTCTCCTCACCTGCTAAGAGAATCTTTGGCATTGCCCACTCAGTGCTAACCCCGTTCCTAAATCTTCTACCCCGTCCCCTTGTCTTACTAGGCATAGTGAGACAGTCAGTGCCTATGAATGGAGGGCAGGTAAGCAAAGGGAGAAACAAAGTAGCAACTAGAAGATAAATGAGAGGGAGGAAGAGAAAAGAGGAAGGGTGTTGTAATGTCATGGAGAGATTTGGGAAAGAACAAAGAGTGTGTGATGAGGACACCTTCTAGGGATCTATCAGGTACCCAGGGCTAGGTTACTGAGAAAAAGGCAAGACACTAAGTGTTATTACAGAAGAGAACCACCAGAGTTTCCCTAAGTGTTCCTCCAGAGATAAAAGACTGGAATCGATTCTATGGTTGGCTCCCAGACTCCATTTCCTTGAATGCGCCCCAAGACTCAACCACTTAGGATCTCTGAATTTCCTTGCTTTCCATAAGGCTGAGAAAAATGAGATGCACAGAGGTCAGGAACAGGTAAAGCGACAAGCCAATGCTATCCATCACTAAAGTCTGATTGGCCACTATATCCCGCCACCAGGTAAACAGAAATCGATGGATTCCTGGAGCCCCTTACCATCAGTGGCTCATGAGGCCTGACCAGGGCCTGAGAAATCAGCAGCTGACAGAGCATAGCACCCACACAGTCCAGCTGTGATAGGGAGGACGAAAGGAAGGAGGAACTCAGTGTGGAAATGTGCAGGGCTAAGAACAACAGTGGAGATTCTAAGGAGAAATTTGTCACTGCATCCGAAGCTGCCATCAGGAAGGTCCGTGGTTGCTGGGCTTTGCAGGAAACATTTCAGGGCCATTTAGCAAGGGTGCTGGGATGGCGATACGGATGGGCTTCATACAAAAGATAAGATAAACTGCAAGGGGGGAAAGAGAAGGACTGAACACGACAAGCCCCAGGTGGTGGCAACCACTGCATCCGTTGCCCCTTCCCCAAGAGCAGAAGAGAATAGAAGGTACAAAATGGGGCTGGGGAGCCAGTAAAGCCTCACAGCCATCCCTGGTCTCTTGATCTCTGCTGGCTCTGCAGACTCTTCCAACTCAGAGTGTGGTCCCGGGGCCAGCATCAGCACCACTCGGGGGCTCAGATGCCCAGCCAGGGCCTCCCGATGCAGAATCCACATCCCCGGCCAACTGACGTGCACCTGCACGCCATGGGTTCACTATGCTAGGCCTGCCCCTCCTGCTGAACCCAGATGGTTCTGTCTTGTCTCCATCTCTTCCTTCAGTTCATCTCCAAAATGTGAGCACCCACTACGTGCAGGCACCTTTCCCAGCAAGCACTATGGATACAGCAGTGACATAGAGAACAGCAACTCTCTGGGCCCTCATGTGGCTCACACTGGACCACTGAGGGGACAGAAAGGACTCCTACAACCATAAAGACACACGTAAGTACCACCATGTGATGAATGCTGCAAAGGGGAAGCTTGTGGTCTTGTGAGAGCAAAAACAGGGGGATCAGACCCTGTCAGAGAAGGCTCCCTAAAGAAAGTGATGATAAAATTGAGATCCGCACAATAAGTAGACATTAGACACTAATGTAGACTAGGTATGGAGGGAAAGGAACAGCATCCAAGCAGGGAGGAAAGGCATATGCAAAGGTCCTGTGGCAAGAAGAAGCACCACACATTCAAGGACTACAAGGAACAGCACATGCAAATTTGGGACTGGCAAGGGAGGCAGTGGCCAGACCATGCAGGCTCTTGATTTGAAGGATTTGAATCTAAGAACAGAGGGAAGCACCCTGACAGGTTTTAAGCCAGTTATGTAAGGTTAGAAAAAAAGGAAGCAAGAGTCAAACACCAGACACCCTGTTTGTGGAATTTAACATCCTCACTTGTGACCCTAGGCTATATCCTGCCTCCCACCAAACCCACAAGACAAACTGAACCCCTTTCCTACCAAAAAAATAGGCAAGCGATGCTCCAATGATGTCCACGGTTGTTAAGGGTGCGGAATAGTACTAAGACTCTCAGAAGTAAGGAATATCAGAATTCAGATCTGCTTCTACCACCACCAGGACAAGGTAACTTCACTGAGCCTTTGTTATTCAAAGGACATAATAATGCCTATATATCACAAGGATACTGATTAAATTAAACCAAGTAGAGTCAGCAAGCCCTGAGTGCGGCACTTAACACACAGTAGGTGTTCAACGAAAGATACATTCTTTTCATACATTGCTGTGGTTTTCAACCTGTCCTTATGGACACATTTACTCTTGATACTAAACTCAATAGTCTCTTTGATAAAGAGGCATGTAGCAAATGCTTAAGATCCAATGCTAAGCCCTCATCTCACCTTTACTATTTCTTTCAGTCATCACAATAACTCTACGGAGTGGGTACTATGATCAACCCCATTTTACGGGAAGTGCAGAGAGGATACACAGCTTTTCAGGCGTAAGTGTGAGTCCAGGTTCTAAGTAGGCTTCCTGACTCCTTGGGGCTCCCGACTGGGAATAATCCTCTGTGTGCAACAAGCTGGCAATTCGCAGGGGGCTCCCCTGCTCACTCAGAAGCTCCTTTGAAGTATGGGACTCTTAGCACAGCATTCACTGATGCCCTGCAAGGCCTGTTGCCCTCAAATTCTTGACGAGGAAAAGCCTGAATGAAGGAAACTGTCCCCTCAAAGAATCTGGCCCTCGGAGTCAAGTGAATAGTAAGAAAGGCTGAAACAGGTACACTTCCTAAGAGTTACACCTGTCTAGTGAAGAGAGGCTTCCCTTGGGCTTGGCTAGAGTCCAGTATTCTTAGTAGACAAGCTACCTGAAAATCCCTGAGGGCTGTTTTGATATAAAATGTAACTTCTTGCCCAGAATTTCCTGTTTGGGGTATTTGGAGGAATTGCACAATCCCTCCTTTATTTCAACCATGAACTGCTTTATTTTCCAATTTTTTTGCACACCAGTCACTATCGGCTTGGTATTTACAAAGCACCTTTGCCCTCTGGATTTCCAGGCAATGATAAAAGCACAGAGGAAATATTTTATGGCGGGTACTATTCTAGTGCTGTAGGGGGTATACAGAATGCCAGCCAGCTGTAAGCAAAGGTCCAGGGCCTGAAAGCTTTCTTGGGGGAAGCCAAGTGTTACCTGTGGTATTTAAATGGTAAGGGGCCTGTTGAGTCAAATGCTTCCCCAGGGAATTGGAGAGACACCAATTTGCTCAAATTCACCCTTGGCTGCGAACATAATAGAGGGCTAGAGTTCAGGCTTCTGTTCTGGCTGATGATTCATTTAGGACAAATGATTTTACCTTTCCTTTCAACCCCGTGACAAAAGGTATGTTGGAGAAAGCCAATTCAGCAGACTTCAACGGTATCCCCACACTGCAGCAGACATAAAGCCACACGGAAAATGAAAGGGACTGCCAAAGGTATGCTTTTCTGGGGCAACTAACATGGTAACAGTCCTACAGCAGCACAAGCACAGGTTTGGGAACTAGTCACGGGTGAGTTCACGTCCAAACGCATCCACTTCCCAGACGCATGACGTCGGTCAAGTTACTGAGTAAAGCGGCACTTATTAAATTAAGACGCACACACACTGACCTGCAGGCAGCGCACCCTGGGCTGTGCACCTTGGGCTGGGCCTCCCTCCAGAATCCCCCGTACTTCTTGTCTTGACGACAACAGGGCCACCTTCCCCAACGTCACATCCCCTTTCCAGAACAGGGGCTTCCAACGGCCACTTGACGTGGGGGTGGGGACTGGGGGGTACAAGTCTACTGTCTTCTAACTCAGGACAACGCTGCAAAACCATCTCAACTTCGGAGCTTCCTGTGGATCAGCTGGGGCGTTCACTGAGAATGACTCACAGCCTCACTTCTCCTTCAGCCACCCCAACAAAGGAATGGACCCCCTAGAGCATTCCCTTGCAAGTCCTGTGTAGTAATCTCTGTCCATCTAGGGAGACAGACTATGACCGGTTCACAGTACTATACTATTTGGTTTGTCATTTTTACAAGGTTAAGTGAAATGCAAATCTGGGGGGGAAAAAAAAAGACATTTTCTAAAGGGGAATGATGCCCAAAAGACATTCAACATTAACATTCCCTTTTACCTTAGTCCTAACTCCCTCTACATCCCACAAATTGGTCTACATCAGATTTGCTTTTGTTTGTTTTAATCAGGATGAAGAGCAAAGTGGGAATTTGAAAGTTACAGCCTTTCAATCAAAAAAGAATAGCAAGTACTGACACAATCTATAGTCTGCTAACCTGAAACAGTTAATTTAAAAATGTATACAGCCTTTAATCTGTCGGAACTTAGACAAAACTCATGGATAAGTAATCAACTAATTGCTTAAAAATCATTTTTTTTTAGCAAAGGGCAAATTACACCATGATCCATTACAGTTAAATAGTATAAACTCTACTTTATCTAGCAAACATTCATTCCAAGTTTTTCTTATGAATATAAATATGAGAAGAGATAGTATTCAAAGTTCCCTATCACCACCCTTGCCTGGAAACACAGAGCAAAGACTGTGAGGTTCAATAATAACCAGGTAATTACACAAAGCAGAGGTGGAAATGGATGAGAGATAAGGGAAGATGGCGAGACCTAGTTAACCCACTTTAAGGGGATTTCCCAAGAATGAACCATTAACTGGCTGAGCAACAGACTGTAGAGTCTTTAAGGAGAAATGCATGGCACAGGGATGCCCCGGTGGCTCAGTCAGTTGAGTATCCGACTCTTGATTTCGGCTCAAATCGTGATCCCAGGGTCGTGAGACCAAGCCCCATGTCAGGCTCCACACAGAGTGTGGAATCTGCTTAGGATTCTCCCTCTCTCTCTCCCTCTGCATCTCCCCCTGCCAAAAAAAGGAAAAAACGAAATGTACGGCATCATAGCCAGCTACCACCAAATAATTTCACGGCACACTCTAAATAACATTCTTTAAAAACCTCTTACTATAACGGTGAGTAGAGTCATACAGAAATTGCTAATAAGAGCCTTCACAGTCCGAGCACACCCCTGATTGAGCACGCAAAGAGGAACAGAAGATGAGTGAGACTAATAAACTCAGAAGTGTCATCCTAGTTCAATAGTTTCAACATTTTCGGCCTTTCCACTAGAGGCATCGTTAACTAGTATGATTCTCAGCTACTTTTTCCTGGTTCCCCAGGTAATAAACAAAAATGGCATGCTAAGAAAATATCACCTGAAGGGGTACGCAAGCTGCCAGGTTTAAGAGCTTCTACCTTGGCTTGCCACTTCTTAAGTTTTGATGTGTCTGGATTCTATGACGTTCTTCAATTCTGGTGTAGTGTACTCATTCTCAATACCTACTCTGCCCCCAGGGGACTTTCAACAATGTCTAAAAGACATTTCTTGGTTATTACAAGTGTGGGGGGGAGGGGGTTCTCACCATCATCTATTGAGTAGAGAGGCCAAGGACATGGCTAAACATTTTACAACGCCCACCGCAGCAAAGAATTATCCAGCACAAAATGCCAACAGCGCCAAGGTTAAGAAACTCCAGGGGACTGCAGTGCACACTAATGTAGCAAACCAAAGGTCAAAGTCCCAGTTTGAGTCCCATGCACCTCGGAGGGTGTGTACTAGCTTTTCTCAGCCTCAATTTCCATGTGTATAAAATGGGCTGGTAATACTCTTGAAGAGTTTGTGTAAAGAATAAATGAGAGGACAGATGAGGAATGACCTAGCACAGTGCTTGGCACATCAAAGGTGCCTGTGACGTCTGGTCAATGTGAATCACTGCCCTGTTTCAACTCTAGCCATTTCCCACCCATCCATATTTCCTCTAGGATCTTACCGGGAAGCAAAGAAAAGAGGAGTCCAGCCAACTCTAAAGCCCACTCTAGGCCAATAGTTTACATGGAGCTCCTTTAATAATTTTGACTCCCATTGTGTCTAAATTTATGTTGGAGGAACCTGGGTGTGGAGAAGGCCACAACTTTTACTTTTTTTTTAAAGGTGTGTTGTTTTCCCAAAGGAGATTTTCAGTTCAGTGGCCTAGGAACCAAACGAAAGAAGGAAATGCGAAAATCCCCACGGGGTCTCTGAAAAGCTCCTTAGCTGCAAATGGTAACACATGCTAATATGCACTTTGCTCAGACAAGGAGTATCTTCAGTGAGTTCACTGAAGACATGTTTAAGTAAGAGCGCCTGGGTGGCTCAGTCAGTTAAGCGTCTGCCTTTGCCTCAGGTTCTGGGATGGAGGCCCCTGTCAGTCTCTCCGCTCAGCAGGGAGCGTGCTCCTCCCTCTCCGTCTGCCTGCTGCTCCCCTTATAGGACTCTCTCTCTCCCTCTGTCAAATGAACTGATAAATTCTTCTTTAAAAAAAGAAATATTGGGGTGCCTGGGTGGCTCAGTGGGTTAAAGCCTCTGCCTTTGGCTCAGGTCATGATCTCAGGGTCCTAGGATCCAGCCCCGCATCAGGCTCTTTGCTCAGCAGGGAGTCTGCTTCCTCCTCTCTCTCTGCCTGCCTCTCTGCCTGCTTGTAATCTCTCTCTCTCTGTCAAAAAAATAAATAAAATCTTTAAAAAATAAAGAAAGAAAAAGAAAAAAAATATTTAAGTAAAACAAAGTAAATGCTCAGATACCTGATGAAATGAAAAAGATAACATCTTCCTTAGTAATGACCATGCTTGGTGGCTCAGCTGTAAACCACTGCCTACAGCATGAGGACCATAACCTCAGTTTACCTTATAGAAACAATACCTGCCTGCTGTAAGCTATGCCAAGTCACCTGCCTAACAGGCAGTGTCTCGTTGCTCCTATGGCACTTCGAATCCTCAGAAGAAGGTTAGGGTAACCCCATAATTCACAGTCCAAGCCAGGACCCCGAAGACTGAAAGAAGGTACTCTTACTAATTACACCAGGACAACAGGTACAAACCAGGTGCTCCTCAAGCACCCTGAGACTTATGACCACAGCCCAGGTTGCCTTAACTTCTCCATGGTTCCAGACGTTTTACTTGGGAGGAACCTACAAACACACCCACCTAGGTCGGCTATCAACAAGTTACACAAGCAGGTGATCCTACGGATGTTGTTCTATCTCTTGCATTTTTTTACTGAATTGATCATGGTATGCTGACGTGTCCGAGCACAGAGAATCATTTCATTCTTTTTCAACTGTCTCCATACAGACAATGCCACTTTGGGTGGGTTCCCTAATTGTTCAATCACCCACAACTCTTAAACGTCCACTTCAGATTTTTGTCATTGCGAGCAGGATAATAGAGAACACGTAACTTGTATGGGTCTGAGTATTTCCAGAGAACGGGCTCCTGGTGGTGGGGATGCTAGGTCAAGGTGTTGCCATTTTTGATGGGTTCTTCCTCTAGGCTCTCCACAAAAGTCTATCTCAAGTCATATCAAGACCAAGAGTTAATGAACACTTTTGAATTTCTGCCAAGCTTGATAAAGGCAGCATGCTGGCTCATTGCATTCTTGCTTTGCATGTTCTCTTAACTCCAGACAGTCTGGGCCGTGGGCGTACTTGGAATTCTCCTGCTCTAGGCCTTTGCTCCTGCTGTTCCCCCCACTTACAATAACATTCCACACCATCACTATAAATATCCTACTCATGACAAACACAACCTCCTCCACAGGCCTGTCCCAAGCCTGACTGACTACAAACTGTCTTCACATCATCTCTTCCTCCTGGGGATGCCCATAACTCCATTTATGCCCCTTGCTGCACCCTCACCCCACAATCTGACTCGGAGTCCACAGTCAACCCTAAATCACGGAGACAAATCATGGGGACTCAGACACAAGTAGTTACGGGCATGCACTGGCACAAAGTCACACAGACATAACCTGACCCCACTTCCAGGCCTGTTTCCTTATCTGTAAAACGGGGATTTAAAACAGTACCTACCCCAAGTACCCACATTTTTATATGATGTTGAAAAATTACATGAGAAAATGTATAGAAAGCACTTAACACAGAGGAGACAGTAAAGGAATGCTAACAATTTATTACTGTTTAAATTTGAGGACATATTTCCTTCAACTGAGTCCAAGGCAAAATTCAGCACGGTAATTTGCACACAGAAATCATACCATATATGTGATTGTTGAATACCGTGTTTAACCACAGCTGCTCACTGGACCAAATAATAATAATGATGAAAGTTAATATGCAGTAAATGCTTACTATGTGCTGAGAATTCTTTAGAATATGTCTCATGCATAATCTCATTTAATCCTCACACACAACTCTGGGAGGTAGGAGCTATACAAATAAGAAAACTGAGGTGTGAGGAGATTACAAATCTTACCCCAGGCCAGAGGGGATGGGGGATTCAGACCCTCAGTCCAGAGTCCTACCCTTGACACATTACAGTCTGTGACCTTAAGCTGCCCCCCCACCAATGCTGATCAAATGTCATGTTAATGAGAGAAGTAGTAACAGAGTCCTAAAATCTCCCAGTCTTACTCGCACACAAAATCTTTCATAGAATATAAATACCCTTAGAGCAGTAGGCCTAGATTTTCAAAGGGGGACAACCCTGCTGTTTAATGCCATCACTCCTGGGGTATTCCTAACCTTGACTCATCCAGCCCCCCACCAGATCTCTCCTCCAATGAAACCAAATCTTTACTTAAAAATAAAATGAGCCCAGAGGGCAGAGACAAACAAATAAGACAATCTCATAGAGGAGGAATGCCAGGTCTCGAAGGCGAGGCCCAGTGAGGGCCTCTTCTAGTTCAGTGGATCCCGGACCTGAGCCCGTGGAAGCCTTCAGATCCAAGCAAATATTCATAGAATCCCATGGCAATGTGCTGCCTCAAACAGGAAACGTGACCAGGCATCATGGCAGTTTGGGCCTTGCAGGGAGCCTTGCACAAAAGCACCAGATCAGGAACTTCCTGGCCCACAGTGGATCACTGCAAAGTCTCAGCCCGCAGGGCCACTGCTGACATGGACGGAGCAGAGAGACCATGGCATCATGACAGCCTGTCTGGGCTGGGTAGCCACACAATCAATAAACGTTCACTGAGCGGTGCCCAGCTGGCTCCGTTGGAAGAATATCCGACTCTCGATCTCAGGGTCATGAGTTTGAGCCCCATGTGGGGTGTAGAGATTACTTAAATAAATCTTTCTTAAAAATCTTATATAAACAAATAAATTAATATTCACTGAATTCTAGGAGTTAGCCTTCACATGTATAAATATAGCACTCTACTCTTCCTACAGATGAAGAGACTGAGGCACAAGCTTTATAAAGCAGCACAGTCCTGAATCGCTTGAAGGCAGAGATGAAGTGAGACATCCAGGAAGTACGATGTTCACGCCATGAAGCCGTACAGGGCTTCTCCTAACTGACCCTGCCATCGTCCAGTCTTTCTTGAAAGGGAAAAATATAAGTGGAAGGACATCATGTACACGTACCAACTGATAAAAGGGGATGGCTGTGGTTGATCAAAACCAGCTCAGGATGTAGCATCAAATACCTAGAGAGAAAGCACTGGCTCAGCCAACCTTAGACCCTGCAAGGTTTCCTTTTCTCATTAATAACCGAAGATACAGCCAGCCACCTCCCAGGGCCGATAAGAGAATCCATCATTCCTGGACCTGAGAACATGGCTTATATCCTGGCTCTGCTCTTAACAGTGCGGAGAACATCTAACTTCTCTGAACATCAGTTTCTTCTTCTGTAAAATGGGAATGATTATAGTACCTCCACTTCATAGAATTGTTTGAGGAGTAAATGAGTTAATACCCAGCCCTTCCAGCACAGCATACCACACAATGAGGGCTTTTAAGGATGAAAGGAGATAAAAGTATATGAAAATTTCTAGGAGCAATAAATGTCTGGTGGCTCCATTTTGATACTATTCACAGCTGGAATACTTTCACAGAAAGGAAAACTGACCAAACCAGACAATTACCCTGGCATAAGATTTATTGGGAAATGCCTATATGCATTTGCTATCCTTCTATCTTTATACCAATCATTCCTGAATTCTAAAGATCCAGGAATCATTTACTTGCTCTGTAATAATTTGTTAGCTTCCTACAGAGCAGTGACTAAATTCTACTTTAAGCGAGAAATCTAAAGGAAATAACATGAAGACATAAAGAGAGTATAGAATGTGTTTCCATCAAAGCTGCTCCATATAATTTGGTCCAACAAATTCAGCTCCATAAAATCTAAGAGGAGGTGGTGGTGCCAAGAAGAAGATTAAAACCCCGAGTGTTAAACAGAAGTGTTTTGACTCAATTACGCAGTCAATTCGGCGCCTCCGCAAACCTAAAATCAAAAGTTATCCGATTCAAAAGAGGAAAACTGACAAACCTAATGTAATAATAAGTATCGTTTATCCAACGCTGTCTCTGCTCTGTGTTTCATGCTGAGAGTCTCACTGCCACATCGCCCAGCATCCTTGCAACAACCACACAAGGTGTGCATTCTTAGGATCACTAAGTCACAGAGGTAAAATCCCATACCCAAGGCCACACAGCAAGTAAGCAGACAGACAGGATTTGAATCAGCTCATTTGAGATGCGAAGGCTGTGAGCCTGGAACACGTGGGCTCCAACCTAGGAAGGTGGGAAGTTGGCCACAGCAAGACCAATGGTGGGGCCAAAGCCCCGAAGACCAGATGACCAACATACACATTCTTGGCCAACTGCTCTCAGTGCCACAGAGATTATGAGGACACATGCTGGCAACACTCCCCTGAGGCAATCCAGGCCCCATCCTCAGAGCTGGAGAAGACAGGCAAGTGACAGTCCCAGGAAGGGTCAGACTACGTGGACAAAGGAAAAACTCAGTAGGGAGGAAGCCTAAGACATCAAGAAAACCTAACTGAACCTGCTTCTGAGGGCAGCAGGAAGACGAAGCCAAATAAAACAAGGGGGAAACAACCCCCACCATTCACTCATGGATGAAAGGATAAAACAAACTGTGGTCTGTCCACACAATGGAATATTACTCAGCCCCAGGGGTTCCTGGGGGGCTCAGTCAGTTAAGCATCTGCCTTCAATTAAGCATCTGCCTTCAACCCTTCGACTCAGGTCATAATCCCAGGATAGTCCTAGGGTTGACCCCCACATCAGGCTCCATGATCAGTGGGGAGTCTGCTCCTCCCTCTCCCTCTGCCTGCTGCTCTGCCCACTTGCACTCTCTCTCTCTCTGTCAAATGAATAAATAAAATCTTTTTTTAAAAAGGAGTATTACTCAGCCTTAAAGAAGAAGGAGGTTCTAACACGTGCTACAACACAGCAAAGCCTGGCGGCACTGTGCGAAGTGAAATAAGCCTCTCATGACAGAGCAAGTACTGCATGGTTCTACTTACATGAGGCACCTAGAAGTTGTCAGATTTATCAAGACAGAAAGGCCAGTGGTGGTTGCCAGGGGCTGGGAGAGAGGACTGTGGGCAGTTACCACTCGATGGGAACAAAGTTTCAATAGGAGAAGAAGAAAAATTTCTGGAGACAGATGGTGGTTGTGCAATGTGGTAAATGTACAGAATGCCCCTGAACCATACATTTAAATAATGACTAAAATGGTAAGTTTTATGTCTATTTTAACCACAGTGTTTAAAAAGTCGACTACAACTTTGCTGGGTCCCTAAGTGCACCCAGAACTGTGTCTGAGGAAAAAGTTGTGTCAGTCAGTGATGAAAGGTACAAGCACTTATGTCTAGACCTGCTCATGGTGCAGCCACGGATGGACAAACAGAGAAGCTCACAGCTGCAATGGGCCAAGCTTGCCACAAACCCTCCTCCGCCAGGGCACAGAGACTGCAGCCTGCCCGGGTGCCAGGAAGAGCTCCCAGCTTCCAGCTTTCCTCAGAACATGATCCAGAAAGGTCTATACTCCAAATTCACACAATGGAGCAGTACAGTCTGAAGGGGATCCCATCACAAGCTACAAAGGCACTAATGCAGCACCCCAGTGAGAGCCTGGAGTACCTCCAAGCTGGAGGAAGATCCTCGCTGTCCCATCATCGCTGGGTCACCTGGCACTAGGAACCACTTCTCAAGCATCAGGGTCCTCACCTGTAGAATGGGAGGATTGGACATACACTTCACAGCTTGCGCTAAGGATTAAAGATCATGCACATGTGGCCTTCAGAGCATAGCGTGACCTGACAAGCACTAATCTGCTATTGTTGGGATGGTGGGTTTTCATCTGCTTTCCCTGGTTTTCGCTCCCAGACTTGAAGCCCAACAGGCAGAGCATATGACAAGTGGGTAGGTGAGGGAGGGCTCGAGTCTCAGGGATTGGTATAGGGACTGCAGACCTAAGCGACTCAGCACACAGGATGGAGCATTCCTCTGGGCCTCTTTCTGTAAGAAAGAATAAGCCGGAATCTTCCCCCCCCCCTTTTGCCACAGTCACCCATCTGCAAACAACTGACATTATTGTGAGGCTGTCCCTTACGATATCTAGGTCCTGTCCTCACACACCCATACGCTACTCTCCAGGCCATGCTGGGAAGATGTCTGCCCAGAACAGAGATATTTTCTAGTGTGAACAAAGTCACCATACGGGCGACTGGCAGCACTGAAGCAAATGAGGGAATTATGACCCATGCCCTGTTCAAGCTGTACCTGAAGCTCCCACCTTCTTCTGAAATCCTTAAGTTCCACTACATCAGCTAACCCCCTTTGTAGTTTAAGCCATTTGAGTTGTTTTTTTAATTACTTGTAACCAAAAGCATCAAGGTGATAAAATGGTTTCTGCCATCCCAGGGTAACTCAGAGTCTCCCTCTCTGGATAAAATACTCAAATTGAAATGATCTGTTCAACCACCCCAATATATAAGGTGCTGGAGACAGAGCAGTGCAGAGAAAAAACATCCTCCCCTGCCTCACAGAACATAGCTGTTCCACATAAAGTACTTTGGGAGAATCAGCTCATTGCCATACACTGAGGTTCTTTAAGAAAAATGTCATCAGTAAGCACAGTGACCCAGATCATCAAAGGACACTTCAAAACTACTTATCCCAAGCTTCCACATTTAACAAGCATCAACCCAAAGTGTCACTCTGGCCTCTTCCTCTTCGAGCAACCGGATGTGACAACAAAGCACCATGACTGTCCTCACCACTGGTAACAGCATTGTCTCCTGCACTGTTCCATCTGGTAGACACTAGCCACAACTGAGGGTTAGATGTAAATCAATGACACGTTAAGAAAATGCAAGTTTTCATTTTCGTTGTGTGGCTAATGAAATGGAACCACACTCACCACGTTACAAGTACACCATCTCCACAAGTGGCTAGTGGACACAACATTGGGCACTGTGGGTGAAGAACATTTCCACCGCTGCACACATTTCTACTGGAGAGTGCCGTGTTACCCCCAGAGCTCCTTTTCTATTTTAACACGGCAACCCTGGTGCTGGGGAAGAGGTCTCTCTCGATTAATCCAACTGATGCTGGAACCCTGAAGCAAGAAAATGACCCTCCACAAACACATATCCACACACTTAGTATTTGCCACCATAGCAGACCTTTTAGCTCAAATAACTCAATTAGTCTTTCTATTCTTTTTAAAAAAAAAAAAGATTTTATTTATTTATTTGACAGAGAGAGACACGGTGAGAGAGGGAACACAAGCAGGGGGAGTGGGAGAGGGCACTTCCCGCCAACCAGGGTGCCCGATGAGATGTTTAACGACTGAGCCACCCAGGCCCCCCTAGTCTTTCTGTTCTTGACTTCCTTCCCCAATCAGTGCTCATTCAAGTGTAGAGTGGGCTGTGTTGCCATCATTTATTAGGTAACTGGAATGGAAAAGGTCAATGTGGTAGAGCCAGGAGCCTCCGACTTTGAACTTCCCACCACCAGTCAGAACTTATTTAAATGCTGTAGATTCACAGGGCCCACCCCCCGCCCCTATA